>OZ012661.1:72901970-73322649 GCA_963942545.1 Oxycera nigricornis
GTTCGCTGCATCATGGTCAACGGCCAGCCGAGTTTGGTGAATCCGTCTCGCATTTCATTCTCATCGACTGGTTTTATGTCGATTACCGATGCTCGTCAACTGGCGATTTTTATTCACCGCGATCGGTCTTCCTAAATTGTCACAGCGTTGTGCCTCGGCGGATATTGCGGCTGCTGTGTAAGAGAGTGTTTTTGGGCGGACTCATTGCATCACTCGCGATGGAGTGCCGATGTGAAGATGAATCATCGCAGCCATGGGGCCCAGGTGAAGAAAGTATTGATAGCGACCTAAGTGGTTCCATGGGTGGGACGACGAGTAGTGTTGAATTAAAATTGTTGGACGCTAACGATACTTGATAAATTTGTGAATAGCTTAGGTATCAGTTTGGCGTCCATTGACAAATGAGTACCATGATGAAAAGTAGGGGTTTTACAGAAATGATCTGAATATAATACTATTTATATTTGTGATTATTTGAAACAACCGACCCAAAATTTTGCTTGCAGAACAGAGAATCTATTTATTCCTCACATTTTGTCTGCGCATGATTCACCGTATGGTTTAGCAGATCAAATTTCAGAAACAAATCGTACTTGGGTTGATTTCACAATTTCATAGTCAAATAATATTTTACTGATTTTAATATTTTGACTTTGATTTTCTTTGAAGGGCTTCACAAGTTAGCAAGAACATGAAATTTCAAGGAATGAATATCATTATTTTGTTGGCTAACGCTGTAAGTCACAAAACTGACACACTTTTTTAACTTTACACTTTACACATAAAGAACATACGAGTATAACACGGACACTCCAAGCTGTCAAAAAATGGTTTGTGTTTCTAAGCTTGCGCGCGAAAGAAAGAGTGAAAGCACACAGCGGAATTTCTCCACGTAGAATTGGGCAAATATATTCCGGCGAGGCCACAATTGTATGTCAGCAATTCATGTACGACCGAATTAGTGTGCGAATAACAAGTTTACCGATGCAAGTTAGAGCACACACACGCAATCACAATTCCACACAACGTTTTGTATAACAGATGCACAGCAATTTAGCTCTAGTATCCGTGCTATCGATTCTTTATGCTATTCTTCACGTATGAGTATCTGTCTTTGTAATGCAATCAAAAACCTCAGACAGCATTTCCGAAAAAAACTAGTTGGCTACATCTCATACTCGCTTTGCTTGTCAATCCTCGCTCATTAATCGTCTAGTTCACCAACCCTCGTATGATATAATTTGTGTACCGTAGCCGATTAGTCTAGATACCATACCATACTTGATATCATGCCATACTTGTTCTTGGCTCTACTCACTTCTAGCTTTACTGTTTATATAATAAGGAGATTTCCTGATCTGGTTCAGGAATTACAAAATGGTAAATGTTCCACATATTGTTAGAAAAATTTATTTCAGCTGGCAAATTTTTATCGGATTACCAACCAAAAAATGCTTTCATTAAGCAAGATGAAACTAATAACGACATCCGTTATTCTTCAAGCTAGTTCAGTATGATTCGCAGTCTTACCAAGCCTTCTTTGTCAACAAATAATGAAATTGATTTCTCATGAATACAAATGTTATATTATTGTAAATATTTTAACAGATATTATTAACGACCGCGGCCTTTTAGAGAGGCAAGAAAAAAAATAAACTATCGTGCTAAATAAATAGCTTATCTGCTCAGACCCTGAAACGAAAGGCATGCAGGTCTCTTTGAGCTATTTTCAGCATACGATAATCAAATTTCCGCTATTTTGAAAATTTGCTGCTTCCAGTAATGAGCCAAGTAATTATCAAATTTTGCACCAAAACTATCGTTCCAGAATAAGATTAGTCATGGTTAATGCATTTAAATTCTTTTGTTATTTCCTCCCTCTCTAAAAAGTGTCATTCTTTTAGCGATGAGCCAAGTGATCTTGTACCCGCTATTTGGACTATAATACTCGTTTAATTTTTAGTATATCGACCTAACTTTTCAATTTGGGCAGCGTATGTAATGTAATTCCATACTACGGCAGCAACTTGAGAACTTGAGTAATTGGTATCAGGTTCACAAACTAAAGTTGAAGTTAATGTGTTGTCATTCCTTATAGTTTTTATAGGTCTCCAGTAAAAAATCAAAATTATGAATTTCAACCTAGATGTAATTTATTTTGACAATCTCATACATGAAGCTTTTTAAATACAAAAAAATATTTTTGCTGGCATCATCTCGAAAAACCCTTGTCTTCAGCATCAGATTTTTATTTACTGATTTCCACGGTGAGATTTTTTTTATATTAACCTTCAGTTTTCAATGAGGCTTGAATCTGATGAATTAGTAGGCCATTTCGTGGTTTGGATGTCCGGGAAGAAAGCGCTTAACCTGAAATAAAACCAAACAATGAAATTGAAACTGGTTGCATATTGAACGATGAATATTTCAGAATGCCGTATTTACATTATGGTAGTAGCTCGCAGCTAGCAACAGCTAGCATGCCAATGCGTTTATATTTACGTTTACACCTGAATGTATCGACTAGCGCTGGCCGCAAAAAGAAAAAATGTCAATGAAGAATATAAATTCAATGTTTAGATGAAATTATTACTGGAAATCATATAACAAGGTATGTTAATATGTTTAAAGAGTAACAAACAAACATAACGTTATAAACAAACGTATTTGGGGCTTTCTTGATAGATACTCTCGCGTTTCTCGCAATATTCTCAATTCCTAAGCAACCAGCACCTAATTCAGAATTTTCAAAATTTGACAACTAGCTGCTTTACCGCTCGGGCAGTCTGCCAGCTACTAGCATAATGAACACCTCGTATAAACTAATATAATACTTACCGGTTTGGGTCAATGAGGTGGCGGAGAATCGTTCGAAAAGAAGAAGTAAAATAAAAATCTCTTCAACTGCAGGTACGTAAATTTCTTTAAGAGTTATTTATATCATTTGCTATGTTCAGTGCCTTGCATGAAACTTTTTAAACCCATAGAGTGGAATGAGATATGCACATCCTGATATCATCTGACTTTGAGAACACGTCCATGGCCTTAATGTGCATTCGTGATACCACCGTTTTTCGCTTTACAAACTGCGATCCGCCTGAGCTTCTCTCATCTGACCAAATGAATTATTAACTTCCCAGTATATGGCAATCGCCTCGAAAATCGAAATTAAAATTTTCTAAATATATTTACGTTTTGAGGTGTTTAGAGTATATTTAAAGTGTTTTTAGAGAGAGAAATGTGTGTATGTGAACACGTACGTACGTACGTATGTTCGTGGATAGTTTTTTCTACGTGCATAACTCACGTAAACAAAGTCGTATCGACTTTAAGCTTCTTAAGAGTTGATTAGTTTTTGGGACACTTCGGTAAGGGGTTTGTTGTTTCTGTCTTGACCTAGATCTCGCGAAATAAAACATATGATTTGCATTGCTAAGGTGTCCATCAACCCGTATTGACATTTTTGTGATTCCATCAAATTTTTAGAAGAACTGTTGCAGCCATTTTTTAGTTTATTGACAAAAAAGGGCAAAAAATGGGTTTTTTTCATAAACAATAAATTTTCAACCTGATTTACGAAACACAGTAATCAATGTTTATAAAATTTATATACTCCAAACAGTTTTTTTTGAAAAAAACAGCAAAACGTTTTTTCATGAGTACAAAAAAATTAACTTAAAAATAAACAAGCCACGATGTGCGACCCTCGAGGTCCACACGATCAACTTCCCAGTAATATTTACACAAATATAAACAAGGTTATTTAAAGAGCTCATTTTCGTCACAGCCGCAGATTTCGCTGTCTGGACAGTAATCAACAAATATTAATTTATCCTCCAATTCTTCAAACTTGTTTGAATTAGTGATAGGGTTCGCCTCATAAAGCTGTGATATTTAATGTATGTCTAAAATTATCCAACAAACCCTCATAGGTTAAAAAATAGTTTGCCGTAATAATTTCTATAACGCAACAAATCTTCCTATTCATGTCAACGATTGTTTTCCAGTTATTGCCAATCAACTACCCATCCAATCCACATTTATTCCAATATATTTTAATAAACATGGTTAATGAATTTCGGACTTCAAACCTTTACGTCAAGTTGAAAACGATAAATTTATTAACTTCTCAGTATATGAGAAGTTCTTGTAATCGCCTCGAAAATCGAAATGGAAATTTTCAACATTTCTTTACGTTTTGAGGTCTATAGAGTTTATATATAGTGTTTTTAGAAAGAGAGATGAATGTGTGTGTGTACGTACGTACGTTCGTGGACACTTTTTTCTACGAGCATAACTCACGTAAACAAAGTCGTATGAACTTTGTTAAGGTGTCAATCGAAGCGTCTTTGCAAGTTGAAGAGCTGATTAGTTTTTGGTAAACTTCGGGCGGGTAGGGGTGGGGGACTAGGGCCTGCTGTTTTGCCCGTTTGAAAGTCATTTCTGTCATGCGTTATATCTCGCGAACCAAACGTACGATTTCCCTGAACAAGGTGTCAATCGACGCGTATTAACATTTATGTGATTCGATCAAGTTTCTAAAAAAAATCTTAGAGCCGTTTTTCAATTTAAAAAAAAGTGCAACAAATTACGGTTTTTTCGAAAATAATAAATTTTCAACCTTATTTTCAAGTCCCAGTAATCAATGTGTATATAATTTATATACTCAAACAAATCATCAAAAATTTTCTCATTAAAACAACAAAATTAAATAAAAAATAAAAAATAAAAAATCATTAACAGTCGTCATGATCTTCAAGGTCATATTTGTCATGCGTTATATCTCGCGAACCAAACATACGATTTGCATCGTTTAGCTGTCAATCGACGCGTATTAACATTTTTGTGAATCTATCAACTTTTAAAAAATCGTTGGAGCCGTTTTTTTAATTTAAGGAAAAAAGTGCAAAAATTAGGTTTTTTTCATAAACAATAAATTTTTAACCTAATTTACGGAACACAGTAGTCAATTTTCATAAAATTTATTCACTCCAAGCAGTGCTTGTAAAAACTTAATCGAACCTTTCTCTCATGACTACGAAAAAACATTTAAAAAAAAAATCATCAACAGTCATAATGATCTTCAAGGTCATTTCTGTCATTCACTATATCTCACGAACTAGATATAATATTTGCATCATTAACACTAGATCACTAAACATTCGTCTCACAGTCAACCAACATCCTACGCATTCGATGTATTGGTATGTTCCCGCCACTTGACCGCCGCGCGGCTCTTAGTAGTACCTTCCTGATTGGCTAATTAGTGACGTGTGACCAAGTGACGCGAATGCATGCTTTCTAGTGTCGGAGATATTGCGATTTGTTCGTCTCACAGACGAGAGTTATACTATACACATAGCACCAAAGGTGCCGTCAATACAGTCGATCAAATCTGCTCAGGAATGAGTGCCACTCGCAAGACAAATAGATGGCCTCAGACCATACCATATAACATTCCAAATTTGTACATGGTCAATACATATATTATTCATGTATCTAATAAAACCTTTCAAGCGCAGAAATTTTATCGGAAACATGGGAGATGGTCTTATTGAGCCATTTTTACACGAGCGCTACAATATGCCAATTTTGAGGAAAAATATCAAAGATTATATAAGAGATATCATAAAAATTGATAGTGTTCTTCCGAGTTCGACGCAAGAATAGACAAATAAAAGAAAATTTGCGGATTTTGTTTGTAGAAAAAACGCAGAATGACCAAATATTCGTGTCACTTGTGTAAAAGGGTCATTTGTGACGAACGCACGGTTACAACGTGTAATAACTGCACGAACAAAAAAAGAGACTTTTTATGTCATATATCTTTGACAGAAGAATAACTTTAAATATGTCAATCAGTTTTTTCAATAAATATAATAAATACATTAAATATTTGAGTTTTTATTTGTTAGTCTTCCAGTCGAATGTTTAGTGACAGAGTTACACCAAAATATGTTAAGTGATCTAGGGTTAAGGTGTGAGTTGAAGTGTAATAACATTTTCATGATTTTTTACCATTATAAAAATTTGTTTCAGCCGTTTTTTTTTCAATTTAATAGAAGAAAATACAAAAAATTTAGGTTTTTTTCATAAAAAATATTTTTTTAACCTGATTTGCACAACACAGTAATAAATGTTTAAAAAATTTATACATTCTTATCAGTTTTTGAAAAGAAACCGGCAAAATTTTTTTCCATGATTATGAGGAAAAAAACTAAATAAAACATAAAAAATGTGGTCTAAGTGCGACCCTCGAGGCCCACAGGACTAACTTCCCAGTGGTTGAATAAAAAGCTATAATTTGCTTTTATTATTAATTACTATTAATAATAATTATTATTATTAAACATTATTATTTTAAATTAATATAATTACTGTTACTATTTTTATCAATTTTTTATCTAACCATAAAAGCTTTGGTAGAGGAAGACGTCTCCACCACCTGGTCATCCTCTACCAAAGCCTTGGCAACCTCGTCCTCTTCGTCCTCATCACCCTTCTTGTCCTCCATCTCGGCCTCGGAATCCACAACTATTATTGAGGGTATTTAATTATTGTTTAAAATAATCATTCGTTATTAAGAATGTTTGACCGTTACTGAATAATTATAATTGAATTTATATATACAATATCAGATTATAACTAATATTATTTGATTGTTATTAACAATATTAAATTATTTATCACAATATCCAATTATTAACTGCATTAGCGTCTCTACTCCCATTCACCCAAACCTGATAATAAAAGTTTGCAATTTTATAAATTAATCTTGTTTTTAAATAACATTTTTTACAAATTTTATCACAATTTTGCTAAAACGCACAATAATAACAACATTACTATGAAGGTATTTGGTATCTGCACGAATTAATAGTGCGTATCAACAGTTTAAAAATAAGCAATTTTTAGTCGTTTTTTCATCCTAAATAAAAAACGGCCCAACCGAAAAGTCATTCAGTTCTAAGTTACGTAATTACGCGTCGTTTAAAACCAGTCCCACGTCAATCCGATGTTTGGTTCTTGAGATAATCGAGACGAAAAATTACTCCGAACGCACATACGTACATACGCACATACGCACATACGTACATACACACTCACAGACATCTCTCTAAAAACGATGGATTTGGATTCTAGAGACCTTAAAACGTGGAGATATGTCAAAATTTGGGATTCGCAAAATCGACCCCATTACAATAACTTCCCATAGGGAACTGGGAAGTTAAAAAGTCATTCAAAGTTACCATGTAAAGAGGGTTCATACGAATGATATTACTTAATATCTTTTATTCTAAATAAATTGTTGTAAATTCAATCAAAGTTTTAAAATATTTGCATAATATGAGCAGATTTTTAATAGTTTTTACAGTCTTTTAATTAAAAAAAAACTGCTTAAATTTTGAAAACCATCAAAATTTCAATCAAATTTGCATTTGCGGTATCAACGCTTTGAATGGTAAAATGTTTTGTAGTCAATACTTTGCAAAATCATATGCTTTAAAAAGCTTTCATCAAATAAAAAACTCTGGTTTTTAGTAGATTTAATCTTTAGTAATCGTAAGATTTCAATAACCATCATCATTTGTAAAACATTTTACTTTTTACATGCAATTGAACCTATTTTTGACTGCATATTAAAAAAATTTCAAGACCAATAGAAAATATAAAGTAATTGATAATCTCATTGATGTAAAATCGTGAAAAAATATAAATTCAGGGATTAAGCTGAAGTCATGGCAATTTTGAACGCAATTATTCAAAATGACCATCACGCGACAAAACCTTTTCAAAGGGCGTAATAACAAAAATTGCATTCAATTTTGCCCTAAAAGCATCGAAATGAAAATAACAAATAACGTAGAAAAGGCTTTTTAATCTGCACCCTCCCCCCCCTCTCGACTGATCCGCGTGAATATTCAATGAAACCAATCCACCCCCCATCCACCAAGAGCACTAAGTATTTAATGGACGCTTCCGTAGATGATACGATTTATATTAAGTCATTTCAATAACTTTTATGAGTACTTCTAATTATTATTATTTAAAGTAGTATTATTTTCAAAATTATTATTGTGTTTAATATTTTCAATGCTTATCTAGATATTACTGGGAAGTTGACCGTGTGGACCTCAAGGGTCGCACCTCGCGGCTTGTTTAGAAACAAGCCTGTCTTATATAAAATTCTTAAACATTGACTACTGAGATGAGTGAGTCAGGTTAAAAATTATTATTTATTAAAACCTCAATTTTAGCAATATTTTTTTATGAAATTAAAAAACGGCTACAACAATTTTTTTATAATTCTGAAAACATTATAAAAATGTTATTGCGCGTCGATTGGCACCTTAATTATGCAAATATTATATTTGGTGCGCAAGATATGGTGAATGACCTTCAAGATCATGACGACTTCTTTTGGTTTTTGATTTTTAATTTAAGTTTTTTTTTGGAATCATGAGTAAAAGTTTTGCTAGTTTTTTTACAAAAACTGTTTGAAAATTTTATAAACATTGATTACTGTATAATTATTTATTTTGGGTTTTGAACCTCCGTGTCTAGTCGACAACACCGCCCACTAGTGTGCTTTTGGTTCGCTACTTTGCTAAAACACTATTTTTGCACAATAATGGAAGTTCTTTTTTGTCTCCAGATTTCTGGCTGGTACCATCATAATTAAATGTGGGAGCGTGGTTTCGGGGTGATAATAAGCCTAACCGTGGTCGTGCTGTCTAGTGGCGGATGGTAATTGACGGCACCGGAAGAAGCTGCCATCCGTCACCCCGAAACCACGCTTCCACATTTAATTGATTACTGTATTTCGTAGATTAGGTTAAAAACTTATTGTTTATGAAAAAACCTATTTTTTGCACTTTTTTCTTTACATTAAAAAGCGGCTCTAACAATTTTTTCAAAAACTTGATCGAATTATACAAATGTTATTATGCGTCGATTGACACCGTAGCGATGCAAATCGCATGTTTGGTTCGCGAGATATAATGCATGACAGAAATGACCTTCAACGGGGCAAAACAGCAATTTTTATAGGAAAATCAGCAAAAAAAATCTAATGATTACAAAAAACATTAATTTAAAAATAAAACAAAAATCATTCAAAGTCACCATGTAAAAAGGGTTCAAACGAATGATTATCCCTTTTCCTTTTTTAGTTTTTACAGACAATTGAACCTATTTTTGACTGCATATTCATTTTTGCTAGCGTTCTTTTGTCCTTCAAGCATCGATTTGAAAATATCAAATAACGTAGAAAAAGCTTTGTAGCCTGTCCCCCTCCGATTGATCCGCGTGAATATTCAATCAACACGTCATCCACCATAATCCTCACGTAATCAATGGACGCTCGCGTAGATGTTACGATTAATATTAAGTCATGCCAATAACTTCTACGAGAGGTACATTATTATTGTTGAAAGTAGTATTATTTTCATAATTATTATTGTGTTTAATATTTTTAATATTTATGTAAATATTACTGGGAAGCTGACCGTGTGGACCTCAAGGGTCGCACCTCGCGGCTTTATTGTTGATATTTTTGTTTCGGATATTTTTGTATCGCATCAAAAGTGTTGATTTCATTTGGAATGTTTAAAAATTGTCTCGTTTTCACTTCTCTCCCCGAGAAACCACTACCAAACACTGTCACAGACGTTCAAACCACTCATCAAGCACTGATTTTCGCGAAAATTTTCTCGGTTTCGACCGATCTATTTGAATATGTTGCGGTCTTAGTCAATCCATGCCAAAGAACATCAAAATGTTTGGAAATGCATGGGCAGTGACCTTAGTAAATCTTATAGGTATTTTCATACTTTTCAACCTGGTCAAACTATGATAATGAAGCCCGCGTTGTAGAACTTTTTTTCACCCATATATATGGAAAACAATATTTCCGTACCGGATGAGGTTCTAGTTCGGAGGTTGTAAATTTTTTTAATTGTTTATTTGTCCTGACTTTTAGAACCAAATTTTCAAAAAAAAAATTCCTTATTCGAAAAAGTCATGTCGAGGTAGGTAGAAACGTGTATATTACCGAAAATAAAAAATGAATTTGATGAAATTTTTTACTGCTCGCTGGATCAAAAACTTATAACAATAAAAGAAAGAAACTTGGAATTATCCCAAAACATAATGAATATATGTGTTATTGCGTGCATCTTAAGTTTTGATTTGGAAATGAAAATGATTGACAATGTTGCTTACGATGAGGGGTTTCAACTCAATTCAACAGCTTTCAAAGTTTTTTCAATTCAATATTTAACGTTTGTGCTAAAAATACAATTAATTTGTCATGCTAAACAATGTGTTGAACATAATTTGCTGATAAACACTAGAACAAAATGTCTCCGTTACTTTGCATAACTAATGCTGTGGCTATAGAGCTACATCAGATTTTTTTTCTTCGGTTTGTAAAGAATATTAATTTGTTAATGTAAGTTGCAAAATATATGAGCATGTACTTCTTGGCAATGAAACACATTTAAAGGTGAATTTGTTCCGAAAGAAATGGTAACCTTTTATTTGAATTATGATACGCATTAACAGGTTACCCTACTCTTATCCTAAGACGAAAGCGTAACGCAGTTCATCATATACTATTGGCTGCGGAATTCGAAACATGTTTTGTAAGGTATCCTATTGAGAGGTTTTTAGATTTACCCGTCCTTTTATTGCACATGGGTAAGTATCGAATTGATTTTCATTTTATTAGTGCTACGCTGCAAAAAAACTTATGTTGTGTTAGAGGTGAAAAATTTCTTGCAATATTTGCTTTATTGGACATATTTAATGAAGTTTGTAGAGAAAAATAAGCTAAAATTCACAAAAAATATGAAAACAACAGTGAATCATGTTGCAGCTTTTATATCAATCAGCAGTAAACCATAATACCCTTTCAAAATACTAAGGTGAAATTTAAAAAACCAGACTGGTCTGAACAAAATGGATTTCAGCTGCTACACGTAGTGGTTAAAATATGACGAAAAATTCAAATTACCTGATTTTGGACTAACCAAGTCTTTTGCACCAGTTTTGTTCGCAGTAATGCGACGAGTTCCTGTTCCTCCAGAACCGGGAGCACCAGTATGTGGGCCAGACACTGGTGTCCCACAGCCACCTACACCTCCAGGATGACCTAGAACGAAAGGAACAACTTTAATAGTTTCGAAATCAAGTAAATAGAATGTAACAACAGACTCACGACAAGTTAAAATAATGATGCCTGTTTAATAAAAAAATTATCAAATTTATGATATTGATGCGTTCAATTATGAACTTTTCCTACTGTGACAAGAATTCTCGTACTTCTCACCTATATTTTTTTCAGATACACTGTCGCTGATATATTGCGATTCCACATTTGGTTTTAAAACGCAAGGTTCTTATTTATAGTCTTTCTTCCGCCACTTAATCAGACTCAAGTTTCTTTCATTAAGAATTTCTAAGCTGGTTAGTTTTTTGTATTTCCGGCTGTTTGAAAATGGATATGCAGTCGAGTCTACTAGCTCTTAAATTAAAAGGTTTATTGCACTATTAGAAACTGCGGCCAAAATATTGCCCGCAATGAAAAATAAACGTTACATGATTGCAGCATTTCAGCTGAATGTTTTATGAGGTACAATAATATCGATTCGGTCATTTAAACAAAACATATGAGATATTAATCGTAGAGGATATGATACTTCTACCGAAGTGATTCCATTTTTGATTTGATAGTTATGTGGCTAGTACTAATTTAAATTTCACCCATACTATTCAGCCCTCTACAGTTCAGGAATTGCTGTGCAGATAAGCTTACTTAAAATAGCTTTGGATTTGGTTCAGTTGAGTCCAGACTCCTGGTTAGTCCCTGACCCGGCTCTAAGCAGATATCCTCATAAGGGAGTGTGCCAACCCTCGCATGGCCTCCCTGCTTCGACATAGACAATCATGGGGTCTCAGAGAAACTGCACAACGAACGTAGATAGCGGCTGCGAGGGGGACCCAATTGCAATGAGTACGAAAGATACCAAAGAGGATCCCCTCGGCCCGGAAGGGAAGTGGAAGAACGTGACGCGTCCTACTGGTGGGAAGAAGACCGCGATGTTCTGCCAGCCCCCCACTTCTTAGAGGGGTGCATTCACCAAACAGCTACGCTAGGGACAATTCCCCCTCAGTCAAGCCTGTTGGAGTGAGCGGCAACACTAAGGCAACGGCGAACAAGCCGGCCAGAACGGTTTCTGGCGCGCCCTCCAACACCGCCTCTTCTTCGGGTGTTGAAAAGCACCAGAAACCTTCTGTTATGTCTCGCAGGGGCAGAAGATCTGCCTTCAAAGTCCTGAAAAGGCTGAAAGATTTACCTTCCGACGGTCTTTCCCAGAAGGACAAAATCTCCCTTGAATGGGCAACTTCCACAGTAGAGGCTCACAAAGCCACTATTTCAAAGCAAGTGGCAACTCATAAAAGATGCAGATCTAATGAGGCAGCCCCAAATCAGCAGAGTGCCCAACTGTCGGTCACCAAAAGGCCAAGATTGGTCATGTCCAACTCTGTTAAAGGCAGGAGTTTCAGCGAAGCGGCCAAGGACAGCCTGGAATGGGCTGTCATTGACAGGATTAGCAGCGATGGAACCATCTCACCGTCAAACTGGAAAATGGTAGAAATCGCTCTTCTTCAAACCCATAATAGAGGCAAATCCAGGCCTTCCGCCTAGCTGTCGTTACGTTGGTTGGTAGCAGGGTCTTGTCAAGCTGAAAGCCTGCACGGGTCAACGTTCAGAGGATCTGTACAAGCATGATATTGATAGATTAGGAGAAGTCTGGGCCGGAGCAAAGCTTGAAGCTGTCTCCAGGGAAGACATCCCAAATCAGCCTAGGTCCAGGGCATGGATACCAGCAGAGCCATCCCCACCGGAAAAAATTGTTGAGCTGATTAAGCTACGGTTTCTCGGCTATCACCCTGCGAGTATACCGCAAGGACCGTACTAGGAAAGCAGTAAGACAAAAAAGCAAGAAGAGTGGGAGCAAGGTGACTGGCCTTCAGCAGACCCGACCGTGGACCTTTCCGAATCAATTTTTTTCTCCAAAGACGGAAGAAGCACCACCTCTATGATGGAGTTGCCTGGGGACCTTCTCCAATCCCTTGACTTGGTTTAGGAAGAGAGGATGTCCTCATCTAGCGACAAAACTTTGTGTCGTGATGCTGAAGTTTCTCCAAATAAACCTCCATCACTCTAAGGCGGCATCTGCCACACTGCTCCTCCACCTGTCCCAAAAAAGAGAGGAGCCAATACTGGCCCAGGAACCTAGGGTTGTAGGAAACCGGGTTTGCGGGCTCAACATGGAGCGATACAAGACAGTATCCCTCAATACAATAGGTAAACCAAGAGCTTGCATAATCATGAAATAAGGCTTGAAGTTTTTAACCTTGAATGATTTCAGTGACCAGGAAACCGTTGCCATAGCAGTGGAAAGGCAGCCCAAATCCATTTGGGCTGTCTCCTGATATATGGCACATGATTTTCTGCCACCTCCTATCAGCCAAAAGAGGATTACGAGAGAAGCCACTGCAAGAGGCATCCCTATGACAGTCGGGGCGGGCACAAAAACCCATCATCGTATTTGGGGTAAAACCCATACGAATAAATGGGGTCGGTCACTCTTTCAATTCATTTTATTGCATGAATTAGCCCTAGTTAACAAAAATCACTCTAACGAATGAACACTTTTATAATGCTATCAAGGGATGGCATGTATCACATGAGTGCTCGTTCTCTGACCATCTATATATAAGGTATGATGTGGTTTCCCCCCCTCCCCCAGTAAATCCAACTTTCATTAACAAACGGAGGATGGATTGGGTCAAATACCAATCAGTATTCGATTCTATGCTTGAAAGTATCCCTCCAAAGATTGAAGACACATGTGGTCTTGAGAAAGCCGTTGGAACCCTTACATCGACCTTCAATGAAGCAGCAAGATCTGCATGAAGTCCAACGAGGCCTAGGGGGAATCATAAGCCCGCGTGGTGGAATAGTGACATTGCGGAGCTGCGGAAGGAATGTAGGGGGTCCTTTAATCAGGCTAAAGAATCCAATGACTGATATTCTTATTAACTCAAACTGAAGGCGTTTAAATACTCCATCAGAAAGGCTAAACGCATCTCTTGGAAAAGTTTCTGTGCAGAAATAGAAAACTCCAAGGATGTCAGTCGTCTTAGAAAAGTGTAATATACTTAAATCAATATACAAAACCATACGACTTCACCACCCTATGCACACGCCTAAGCTTATGCAATTCCTACGCTGTGAGTACTTACGGGAACTTAAATCAAGCTTTTCAATTAAATCAACTCATTCACAAAATTAGAAAATCATATCAAGCTTTTTAAATTGACTCGATCAAGTAAACAATCGTACAATGACCTAATTGTATTCGAGTGACTACTCAGCAAATTAACAGCGTGGGAATGCAAGGCAATCAATTAATCAATAAGTAAATAGAATTAGGGTAGGGATAAGATAGGTAATGGAATTAGTATTTAAGAAGAAGAATGGAATGAATAAACACAGTTCTTTTGGAGACATAGCCAGTGTAATTACTGTTCCATTAGACTGCCTTCTATTTTGGCAGTCAAGAACTCTTTTGCCTTTTATCGGCAAATAAACTTAGAAATATCGGCAGCACGGACCATGGATAGTCCAGCGCCAATTTTGCGGCAGCCATGGAGTTGCCTGTAGGTATCCTTGTATTCTCTTTTCCTCAGGCAATTAATTGATCCTAATCAATTAGAGCCAGCAAACATTCGAAGCGGATTTCTCTTTTCGAGTACCAAAAACGGAAGCGCTGCGCACTTGATGCCAGCGAATGTGTCCCACCTCACGGCAACAATGAAAATCCACTACAAAAGTCATGACGAGCTCTCCCTCATTTTAAGGCACTGTCAAAGACGCAAATGGAGTCTGGACGAAATCCAGCTCCGAGAGCTTGGCCGTTCTCGCGGATACGCACTTTCCGGGTAGTGAGGACGTGGCTGACAAAACAGATTCACATACGCTCCCGGGCTGTCTGTCAACCGTTGTGCCTGTAAATGATAGGCACTTTAAAATCTCCTAACATGGACAATATCTCACCTGTTCAGATCCAGCAGGGAATCAATACGGCACTGCCATGGCTTAATGCCATTTTCAATGCATGCCTACCGATGGCTTACATAACACAGCGATGGAAAGAAGCTAAAGTAGTCTTCATACCTACAGCGGGCAAGACATCCCACTTCTCAGCGAAGGATTATAGACCTATTATTTTCACCCCTTTTCTGCTGAAAACTCTGGAACGGCTGATAGAGATTCATTTGACAGCTATTCTGAAACTACTCTCTTATGCGCAGCACGCATACACAAAACGGAGATCGGTTGAAAGATCTCTTCGCTCGCTCACCAGCTACACCGAAAAATCGCTAAGCGTCAAAGAATATCCGCAAGCGGTTTTTCTAGACTTCGAAGGGTCTTTTAATAATGACAGCCATAAGGCTATTGGGAAAGCAATGTCGATGACAACCTGATAGGGTTCACAATTTGTGCCCTTTAGGAGAAGTTACAAAATTCCACGATTTCTCCCACCCAAACTCGATGAGATAAGCCTCATACCGTCTCACCAAGTTGAATATTTGGATCTGATTCTGGAATTCAAGCTCGCGTGGAAAGCGAACATAGAAGAAAGAGCGCGCAAAGCGACATGCGCAATCTATTGCTGCAAAAAGCCATTGGAAAATGGTGGGGATTAAAACCGAAAATTGTATCATGGCTCTATACGACAATAGTGGAACCAATCCTTTCGTATGGCGCAGTTATTTGATGGCCAGGTATGCCGAAGTCATCAAATGTATAGCTGCTAAGCAAGGTCAAAAGGACTGCAGCTATTGCAATTACCGGGGCTGTACTCACCTCCCCGACAAAGGCATTGTTCTTGCTATTAAATTGGCTCACGACGAAGCTCCTAACGATACAGCAGGCCAAGTGCTCTGCTATTCGATTGAAAACTTTACGTCTCTAGCATGCAGGAAACTATGGCCACTCCACAATACTACGGAGGGATGGACCAACGCCAGGGAAGGTGAACCTCGCTTCTCCGGTTGCCTATTTTCACCACGGTTTCAAGTCTTTCATCCCGAGTAGGGATAACAGGACCATAGAACGAAGTGAGATACAGGAATCGACCGACATCTAAACTGATGGATCAAAAATTGATGGAAGAGTTGGCTGTGGCGTTTTCTCAGAACAGCTAGGCCTGAAACTATCATTAAGGCTACCAGATCACTGCAGTGTTTTTTAGGCAGAGGTCATTGCAATTTACAAGGCAGTAGACTGACTGAGAAACCAGAAAATTTCCATAAGAAATTTAAAAATTTTCTCTGACAGTCAAGTTGCTATCCAATCACTATTCAGCGTGCATACCCCATCGAAAATTGCAATGGAATGCCACTCACAACTGAACATGATATCGCTTCCTTGTGAAGTGATTTTTTGCTGGGTATCGGGGCATAGTGATACACCGGGAAATTGCGAAGCAGATGCCCTAGCACAAGCTGGCACTGAACTCGAAGAGTATACACTTACACCCTAAGCCGGCCAACCTCGAACTTCCATAAAGCTTGGACTCAAGCAATACTACATGGAGGCTGTAAATAGAGCCTGGCTACTTGTCCTGTAGGACAACCAGGCAAACTTGGCACGCACTGTGCTCCAAACGCACTAAGCGGCTTCTTAACACGAGCCGCGAAACCTTGAGCTCCATCGTATCCGTACTGGCGGGGCACTGTCTGATTGGCAGGCAAGTTATGTATGACACACAAACTACTAGTCATACATCACATAACGTCAACATCCCATTGCATCATCTTAATTCAGTATCGCTTAGCAACAACATGCATCCGGAACTGAATCACAACGATTGCACCATCAGCACGATAAGACCATCTGGACCTCTTGACCACAAATAACAAACAACAGGAAGTCTTTTGATAAGCAGCCTCAAGTTAGTAATACGTTATCACAACGACCATAAGTATTACTAAGAATCTGCACACGATACATGGCAGTATCATTTAGTATTTAAGTCACTCCAACTTTAGGAGCAATCATCATTCAGTTATTAGAATTTCGTGAATAAAGTGGCATAGCTTACAACAAGAAATTTTATTTTTCCAAACGTTACGCCCCACGACGTAACTGGCGCAGTCGGACTTTTTGAAATAATAAGTATAATTATTTTGAATATAAACCTACGTAGTGAATGCAAAATAGTGAACAGTTCTCCAAGTGTAAAATCGTGAACAGTTATTAATAATAGCCTATACACACGAACAGTCAACATAGAATGCAAAAGCACTAACAGTTCGCGAAACATAAACCGAGACCCGCGATCAGTCCTAGTAGATGTAAAAACGCGGATAGTTTAAATAAAATTAAAATAAAGTTGATCATTAAAGCGCAAAAGCTACATCACGGGGCAAGTCAATCGCGACGCCCGACTTTCTCTAAAAATCAGAAAAGGTCATAATTAAATTCAATAGCGTAAAAGTGAACCGTTTCCAGTTAACGATAAACTGAACAGTGTAAAAAAAAAAATGACGGAACAACATAACCAACTACCACAACAACAATTCCTACCGTTGGAGGCAGTTTTGAAGGAAGTAAGGAGCCTACCAATCTACACAGGAGACAATCAAATCTACAGTCTAACATCATGGATCGACGGAGTAAATGGAATACTTGCATTAGCATCAGTGGACAATAAAAACTACGTGTTTACCAAACTTCTCGATAGAATACAAGGACCAGCAAGGAGTACAGTGCAGAAAATATTAAACCCAACATGGCATTTAGTACGACACGCCCTAAAAATATACTATGGAGTAACAGACGAATACACAACATTAACGACAAAAATTAAGAATGTAAGTAGTAGAAATATTGAAGAAGGTTATTACCTGATAGATAATTTATTAAATAAGATAAACACAAAATACCTATTAGACGATCAAAAAGAACAATATCCGTGCTACACACCAGAAATGAACGAATTATTTGCATTAGAAAAATTTAAATCACTATTAACAGAATCAATGCGTTGCGTAATTGAGAGTAAAGGAATAAAAACATTAATGATGGCATATGAAATAGCAAAAAGAATTAGAAATGAAACAATAGAACAGAAAAATAATATGGGATATAATAATAACTACGGCGGAGATCCACAGAGACCAAGCCAGGGATTTAGAGGGAATAGGGACAATAATGATAACTACGGCAGAGATCCACAGAGACCAAGCCAGGGATTTAGAGGGAATAGGAACAATAATCAGAATAATAATTACGGCGGAGATCCACAGAGACCAAGCCACGGGAATCATAGTTTCGGCGGTGATCCACAGGGACCAAGCCAGGGCGGGAATAGGAATCAAAGAAACAATAACAATTACGGCGGAGATCAATATAGACCAAGCCATGGGAATAATAATATGAGATATAATGAGAATCAAGGAAATAGAAATCAGAACAATAATCAGGGGTATAATAACAATAAGGGCGGAGATCAAAATAGACCAAACCCGTTTAGACAGAATTCAGGAATGTCAAGGCAATTCACGCCTGACCCATTCAAGAACCATAACGGTAATTTAGTAGAACCGATGGAGACAAATTTTCAGACGTCAGCCTCAGACCAGACAAACCCATAGTTAAATGCGAGTGTAATGGTGAGATTGTAGAAATTTTAGTTGACACGGGAGCGACTTTATCTAGTATAGATTCGGGGGTTCTAAGACATGTAAAAAGAAGACAAATAAGGAATCCAATAAAAATAGAAAGTTTAGCAGGTACATCATACTTATATGAAGAAATAGAAACAGATATGCCAAGAGAATTCGGCGTCAAAAAGAAGATGACATGGAAAATAGTAGATTACTCAAACAAAGCATTCGATGCAATAATCGGTCAAGACATATTACAACAGTATAGAACAATACTAAATTTGGGAGAAGGATACATGATAATTAATAAAAAGAAGTTATATTTTGAATACGGTAAAAAACAGAAAATACAAGAACAATATGAAATATCAGAAACACTAGAAAGAGTACATAAAGATTTAAACCAAGAGGAAAACGAAGCATTGAAACGAATACTAAAGAAATACAAAGATGTCATATATAAAGAAAACGAGAAATTAACTTGCACAGCGCAAACAAAACACAGAATTATTACAAAAACAGAAAGACCATTATATTCTAAAATATACAGATTCCCCTATACACATCAAAAGGAAGTAGAACTACAAACAGAAAACATGTTAGTTGATGGAATAATAAGGAAATCTAAATCACCATATAACGCACCAATATGGATGGTACCCAAAAAAGTGGATAATTCAGGAAAAGAAAAATGGAGAATGGTAGTGGATTACAGAAACTTAAACGACGAGACAGTAGAAGACAAGTTTCCAATACCAAACATAGATGAAATTTTTGACAAATTAGGAAAAGCGCAATATTTTACAACATTAGATCTAGCCAAGGGCTTTCATCAGATAGAAGTAGACGAAATAGATAGACAGAAGACAGCATTTTCAACGCATAAAGGGCATTACGAGTTTAATAGAATGCCATTCGGATTAAAAAATGCGCCCGCAACATTTCAGCGCATGATGAACGAAGTATTAGACGAATATATTAACAAAATCTGTGTAGTATACCTAGATGATATATTAATTTTTGCAACTTCATTACAAGAAATGGAGGACAACACGAATAAAATTTTAACAAGATTAAGGGATAATAATTTAAAAATACAGACGGATAAATGCAATTTCTTTGCTAAAACAACAGAATATTTGGGACACGTATTAACAACAGAAGGAATAGAACCAAATCCTAAACAAATAAAGAAAATAACAGAGCTAAAAATACCGACGACACAAAAACAAATTAAATCTTTCTTAGGGATAACAGGATATTATAGAAAATTTATACATAACTATGCTACAATAGCAGCACCAATGACAAATGCATTGAAAAAAGACGCCAAAGTAGATCAAAACAACAGAGAATATGTACAAGCATTCGAGAAACTAAAGGAACTCATAACAAACTTCCCAGTACTAAAATATCCAAACTTTAAAATAGAATTTACGCTAACAACAGACGCATCGGACAAAGCTATAGGAGCAGTTTTATCACAAGCAGGACACCCAATATCCTTTGCAAGTAGAACATTGAACGAACACGAGAAAAATTATGCAACAATAGAAAAAGAGTTATTAGCCATAGTCTGGGCAACAAAATACTTCAGACCATATTTATACGGAGTAAAATTTAAAATACAAACAGATCATAAACCATTAACATATTTAAGCAATTCAAAAGAAAATTCAAGATTGCAAAGATGGAAACTAAAACTAGCAGAATACAATTTTGACATAGAATACATTAAAGGAAAAGATAATACCGTAGCAGATTTTTTGAGCAGAATAAATACAGATACAGGAGAAATTAATATACAAGAAAACGAAAGCATACAAGGAACAATACACAGTAATTTCGAGGAAGATATAAACGATCATATATACATAAAAGATGGAATAATTAACAGTTTTAAAACACAAATAATAATATTGAAAAACAAGAAAAAGGAATACGAAGAAATAAATGGAAAAAGAAAAATATATATAGAAACAAAAGAAAACGATAATAAAATAACAGAAATATTAAGAAAATATATGCCAGAAAGAGGAATAATAGGGATATATAGTCAAACAACAGACCATGAATGGAATAAATATCAATCGCTGATATTGAAGCTGTTCTCGGATCATAAAAATTTAAAATTTATAAAATGTAACCATTTAGCAGACGATATGAAAACTGAGGAAGAATGCATCGACAGAATAAAATTAATACACGAAAAAGGAAATCATAACGGAATACAAGAAAATTATATGGAGATAAAGGATAAAATCTATTTTAACAAATTAAAAGAAGTAATTAATAAATATATAAACAACTGCGACATATGTAATCAAGTGAAATATGACAGAAACCCGGTAAAACCAAAATTTCAATTAACCGAAACTCCAGACGATACTAACGAGATAATACACATGGATATATTTATAATAAAAGGAAAATATTTTTTAACAACAATAGATAAATTTTCAAAACATTTATACACAAAAGAAATAATGGATAAAAACCCAATAACAATCATAAAAGCAATAAAAGAAAGGAATGCATCCTTCGGTAAACCAACAAAAATAATCGCAGATAATGAATTTAATACAGTAAATATAAAAGAATTTTTCAGACAAGAAGATATAGAAATACATTTCATAGGGCCTAGATCACACAATGGCAATGCAGACATGAATAGATGCCATAGCTCTTTATTAGAACATATTAGAACACTAACGCTTACAAATAAACAAATGGATACAGTAACAACGGTTTTAAAAGCAACAGAACACTATAATAATTCAATACATAGTACTACAAACCAAAAACCAATAGATATCGACAAAGTAGCGATCAGGAAAATTCTATTAGAAAAGAAAGAGAAATGGATAGAAAAAGCAAATAAGGACAGAGAAGAAATACCAGAAATAAAAGGAGATGAAATTTATATAAAAAATTATAAAAATACGAGAGGGAAACAGTACCCAAAATTCAGTAAAATAAAAATTAGAAGAGGAGATGAAGGAGAAATAATACCGGTCATACAGGGCAACAGATATAAAAACGAGAAAATAGACCCTACACGAATTAAACGTGCAAAGAAAGAAATTAAGTGAGAATTTTTTATTTTTCAGATGACCAGCATGAAAAATATATGGATACTCATAATAATAATACTAATAAATATTAAAGGAATAAAAAGCGAATTAAACATAGAAACAGTTAACTCAAAATCAGGAATAATAATGATAAAAACAGAACCAAGTTATTTAATTGAAGGTTATACAAGAATTTACCATAAAATAAATTTAAACGATTATAAAAAGGCAATAGAAGAAATCACAAAAAGCGAATTAATAGACAACTATAAAAAAGGAATAATAAATACAATCAAGGCAGAATTAAAAACGTTAAGTAAAAATAGACAGAAAAGGGGAATAATTAATCCAGTAGGAAACATATATAAATTTTTATTTGGGACAATGGATAATAATGATTACGAAGAAATTATAGGACATTTAGAAGTCATAGATCAAAACAATCACGCAACGATTGAAGCATTAAATAAACAACTTAAAGTAAATGAAGTATTTGATAGAAATTTAAAGAGAATTGTAGAACAAATAAATAAAATCAATGAATATTTTGAAGAGACAGAAAAATCAATGAATAAAACTAGAAAAATTATAAATAGACAAATAACGTCAATATTACTTTCAAATCAATTAAATCACATACAAGACGAAATAGAAAAAATTATAGATAACGTGAATTCAGCAAAAACGGGAGTAATGGTGAGATCCCTATTGTCAGAGGACGAAATAACGGAGTATAACTTAAACATTGATCAATTAAAAGAAATAACAATAAATGTATTAAATAAAAATGAAGAAATAATAATTGTAATGAATATACCTAGATTAACGGAACCAATGTCAACATATTATGTACGCCAAATACCAAACACTAAAAACGAAACATTAAATATTAAAATACCTAAAGCAGTCTTATACAAATCAGAATATTATGAATATCAGAAAAAATTAAACGAAATTAAAAACAAAGTAGAATGTAAAGAATTAAATTGCATAGTAAAATACAATAAAAGTAACGTAGAAGAAATTGAAAAAGGCATGGTATTAGCAACTAATATAAACAAAAAATTTGATCATAATTGTAACGAAAAAATATATAATGTAATTGGAACATATATTGTAAGATTCCAAAATTGCAAAGTACTAATAAATAACATAAAATTTGAAAATAACGTAAAAGAATTTAAACAGATATTGGCATTAGAACCACTTATAGAAATGACAAATTATACAAAATTAATTGAATTAGAAGACATAAAACTTGAAAACATTAAAAATTTTGAACACATTAACGAATTAAAATATCAACATAAAATAAACACATATGCAATGGGAGGAATATCTCTAACCACCATTGTAATAATTATAATAATCATAATTGTAACATACCTCTATTATAAAAAGAAAGGAGGTATGAAAGTAGTAATTAATAATGATAAAACTGCATGTGCCGATACCAAAACCGAGGACGGTACATTCCAAGCTAAGGGGGGAGGAGTTATGTATGACACACAAACTACTAGTCATACATCACATAACGTCAACATCCCATTGCATCATCTTAATTCAGTATCGCTTAGCAACAACATGCATCCGGAACTGAATCACAACGATTGCACCATCAGCACGATAAGACCATCTGGACCTCTTGACCACAAATAACAAACAACAGGAAGTCTTTTGATAAGCAGCCTCAAGTTAGTAATACGTTATCACAACGACCATAAGTATTACTAAGAATCTGCACACGATACATGGCAGTATCATTTAGTATTTAAGTCACTCCAACTTTAGGAGCAATCATCATTCAGTTATTAGAATTTCGTGAATAAAGTGGCATAGCTTACAACAAGAAATTTTATTTTTCCAAACGTTACGCCCCACGACGTAACTGGCACGCAGAGAGATTTGGATTTCCTTTCAACGATTTCTACCGAAGTTGCAGATCGGAAGACGAGGTAGAGACAATCCAACACTTTCTGTGTGAATGCCCAGCACTGTCCAGGAAACGGATGCAAACCTTAGGCTCACCTTTCCTGGACACCTTATGTTTTCCAATTTTTTGTTGTAAAAATAAAAAAAAATTCCAAAGATTTTGTGGAAAAGTTAAAAACATAAGAAAAATGTTAATGCACGTCCATTGATACCTTAATGATGCGAATATTATTTCTGGTTCGTGATATATAGTGAATAATAGAAAAGACCTTGAAAATCATGATGACTTTTTGTTTTTAATTTAATTGTTTTTTGTAATCATCAGAAAAACTTTTGCTGGTTTTTTTACAAAAACTGTGGAGTATAAACATTTTATGAACATTGATAACTATGTTTCGCAAATCAGGTTGAACATTTATTGTTTATGAAAAAAACGTAGTTTTTTGCACCAAGGAAATATTAATTAATTATTAATTTGATTGATGTAAAATCGTGAAAATTTTTAAATTCAGTGATCATGCTGAAGTCATGGGAATTTTGAACGCAACTATTCAAAATGGCCATCACGCGACAAAATCTCTTCAGTGGGCGTAATAACAAAAACTGCATTCATTTTTGCTAGTGTTCTTTTGTCCTTCAATCATCGATGTGAAAAGAACAAATATCGTAGAAAAGGTCCGCACCGATTGATTGATCAAATCAATCAACCCTCATTCACCAAAAGCCTTACGTAATCAATGGGTGCTCCCGTAGATGATATGATTAATATTAACTCATTCCTGTTACTGATATGAATACCTTTCATTATTATTATTTAAAGTAGTATTATTTGAAAATTATTATTGTGTTTAATGTTTTTGATGTTTACCTAGATTTTACTGAGAAGTTGACCATGTGGACCTCAAGGGTCGCACTTCGCGGCTTGTTATATTTGAATTCTTAATACTTTTCAAAACATTAGCTAGATAGTAGAGTAACTTTTGTGTTTTTTAAACAGTGCCGTTTTGAGAATAATCTAAATCCAAAACAAAATGTTTTGGTTTTTGTCCTGACCGAACACTAAAACTACTTTGAGTGAAAGCTCCTCAAAGTAATAAAAAGTAAAACAAGCTTGAGGTCCACACGGTCAACTTCCCAGTAATATCTACATAAACATCAACAACATTACAACAATGAGAGGTATTCATAGCAGTAACACGAATGAGTTAATATGAATCATATCGTCTACGGGAGGGTCCATTGATTACGTAAGGTTTTTGGTCGATGAGGACAGATTGAATATTCACGCGGATCAATCGGTGGGGTGCCTTTTTGGTCTTGAAAATTTTTGTTGGTTTTAAAAATTTAAGCATTTTTTTTAATTAAAAGACTATAAAAACTATTTAAAATCTGCTCAAATTATGCAAATATTTTAAAACTTTGATTGAATTTACAACAATTTTTTAGAATAAAAAAAATAAAGTAAAAGCATTCGTATGAACCCTCATTAAATGGTAACTTTGAATGATTTTTTATTTTTCATTTAATTTTTTTCATAATCAAGGAAATTTTTTTTGCCGGTTTCTCTTAAAAACCTGATAAGAATGTATACATTTTATAAACAGGTATTACTATGCTGTGCAAATCAGGTTAAAAAATATTTTCGATGAAAAAAACTATAATTTTTTGCATTTTCTCCTATTAAACAAAAAAAAGCTGAAACGAGTTTTTATAATGTTAAAAACTTCACAAAGATATTAATACACGTCAACTGACACCTTAATGATGCAAATATTATATCTGGTTCGTGAGATATAGTGAATGATAAAAATGACCTTGAAAATCATGATGACTTTTAATAATTTTTTATTTTTAATTTAATTTTTTACGTAATCATGAGAAAATGCTTTGATGTTGTTTCTACACAAATTGTTTGGAGTATATAAATTTTATAAACATTGTCTATTAATTTACGAAAATCAGGTTAAAAATTTATTGTTTATGAAAAAAACCCTAATTTTTTTTTCTCTTAAATTAAAAATGTACGTACATACGTACGTACACACACACACACATACACACATACATCTCCTTTTCTAAAAACACTTTATACATACTCTTTAGACCTCAAAACGTAAAGAAATGTTGAAAATTTCAATTTCGATTTTCGAGGCGATTACAAGAATTTCCCATATACTGGGAAGTTAATAAAAAGAAAAAAGGCCTGCTAATGTTTCACAAGTTATAATTGTGCTTATTGGCTTACATTAATTTAAAAATGCAGAATCAATAAATCCAAGCGTTTCGAAGCGGGCGTGTGAATTCCAAAAACACCCTAGATCCAGTCTATCAATCAATGCACCGTGCTGAATCTCACCATCAGATTGCAATACACGATCAGAAATACGCTTAAAGAGTGCAACAGATGTATCCGCCTCCTCGAAAGGCAACAGATGACGTCCATCTTATCTCATAATTACTTTCGTTATCGGCTGAAATCTTTGGTATCTGGTTATGTACTGAGTTAACCCTTCTGCACAGGGTAAAGAATGTGAATTTAGAACAATCTGACCAACCTATGAGTCGACCTAATAACCTCTTAATAGACTTGCGCCAATCAAGTTTTTCTGATTTTGAAAATTGTTTAAGAAACCAGGTTTTGTTTGAAGGACTGCTAAAAAAGTTTCACCTTTTATTGATAAAATAGATACTCAAACGTCAAATGCCATAATCGCTAGTAAACGCTTTTAAGCGACTTTACGCTTTTTCGCTACAAGGCGAAGCTTTTAAAACTTCAAAGTTTCAACGTCTGACATTGAGGTCAAAGGTCTTGGCAAAATTATCTTTAAGATTTTTGAAGCTTTGTTTAAAGTATCAAAATATTCGATAAAAGTATTTTTTTATTATACTATATAAGGTTATCGCAAAGTTTGCTGTAGACAGCATGACAAATTCGTTTACGCGCGTTCTTTATATTGTGATGCTGATGTTCTTACACCATTT
This sequence comes from Oxycera nigricornis, assembly GCA_963942545.1. Lineage (NCBI taxonomy): Eukaryota > Metazoa > Arthropoda > Insecta > Diptera > Stratiomyidae > Oxycera > Oxycera nigricornis. Next base: position 72,928,709 of record OZ012661.1, read on the forward strand.
TTAATCTGTGTATCTTTTTTTCCACCTTCCGAATCTACGTTAGGAGAGAATCTTGTCATTAGCCTATCTGGCAAAAAGTCGTTGCATAGGGTTGAACTTTTTAAATTGAACACCTCAATCTCTGGCTTTATATCACCTCTATTAGTCAGTGACGGCAAGTATTTTGAGACTCTCTTTATGAACTTCCTGTTCAGACCCAATGTGTTGAAGGTGAATCCTGCAAAGAATCCGCCTGCAGAAATATTCCACTAAACTTAAATTATACGTCAATTGAAATTCATAACTTGATCTTTGCCTGTTTCAGTTGCCAAAAGGAGAAAACGAACACTACAAAAGAATTTCAAATGGAATGGAATTTTCCCAACCGCATCAATTCTCTCTGCTCGTACAATATTCACAGCATGATGTGAAAACTGTAATGCAGTTGCAAGTGTTGGTTTGAAAAAAGCAGGTGTATATTGTATATTATTGTGATCGCTCACTTTCCCGAGAACATGAAATAACAAATAATACAAAAAATAAATCATACTAAATAAAGACTTGTCATACGTGACAATTCACGCAAAATCATTTTATTTATCACCATTGAGGTAAATGACAGATTGCCCAACAATTCGTGCATTTATTCTACTTCATGTTCGACAAATGAACCCGGACATATAACTATGCTTTGAAGAAAAGTTAGCGATTGCAACAATTAAACAAAACTGTGAAAGTTGCCCACGTTTCACATATTTTCACACTATGTGTAAACAAGTATGCATTTACTCGTTTTTTTCCAGATCGAATTGAGGCTAAAACAAGCCGCGAGGTGCGACCCTTGAGGTCCACACGGTCAACTTCCCAGTAATATCTACATAAACATCATTAACATTAAACACAATAATAATTTTGAAAATAATACTACTTTAAGTAATAACAATGAGAGGTATTCATAGCAGAAACAGGAATGAGTTAATATGAATCATATCAACTACGGGAGGGTCCATTGATTACGTAAGGTTTTTGGTCGATGAGGACAGATTGAATATTCTCGCGGATCAATCGGTGGGGGCCTTTTTGATCTTGAAAATTTTGTATATGCAGTCAAAAATAGGTTCAATTGCATGTAAAAAGTAAAATGTATTTCAAATGATGATGGTTATTGAAATCTTACGATTACTAAAGAATGAATCTACTAAAAACTACAATTTTTTATTCGATGAAAGCTTTTCAAAGCATATGATCTTGCAAAGTATTGACTACAAAACATATTTCCATTCAAAGCGTTGAAGCAAATTTAAGCATATTTTTTAATTAAAAGACTAAATCTGCTCAAATTATGCAAATATTTTAAAACTTTGAATGAATTTACAACCATTTTGTTAGTAATATCATTCGTATGAACCCTTTTTACAAGGTTGAATAATGCATGATAAAAATGACATTGAAGATCATGATGCCTGTTAATGATTTTTTATTTTTTATTTAATTTTTTACGTAATCATGAGAAAAAGTTTTGATGCTGTTTTTACGAACATTGTTTGGAGTATATAAATTATATAAACATTGGTTACTTCAACTTGACAATAAGGTTAAAAATTTATTGTTTTTGAAAAAAACTCAATTTTTTGCACTTTTCTTTAAAAAATTAAAAAACGGCTCGATCAAATTTGTTGAAAACGTTACGGAATCACATAAATGTTAATACGCGTCGATTGACACCTTGATCAAGGAAATCGTATGTTTGGTTCGCGAGATATAATGCATGATAGAAATGACCTTGAAGATCATAATGACTGTTAATGATTTTTTATTTTATTTTTTATTTTTTACGTAATCCTGAGAAAAAGTTTTGATGTTGTTTTTACAAAAATTGTTTGGAGTATATAAATTATATAAACATTGGTTACTTCGACTTGACAATAAGGTTAAAAATTTATTGTTTTTGAAAAATACCCCAATTTTTTGCATTTTTCTTTAAAAAATTAAAAAACGGCTAGAATTTTTTTTTAAAAACTTTTTAGAATCACATAAATGTAAATACGCGTCAATTCACACCTTGATCAAGGAAATCGTATGTTTGGTTCGTGAGATATAACGCATGACAGAAATGACCTTCAAACGGGCAAAACAGCAAACCCCCCCCCTGACCGAAGTTTCCCAAAAACTAATCAGCTCTTAAGATTGCAAAGACGCTTCGATTGACACCTTAACGAAGTCGATACGACTTTGTTTACGTGAGTTATGCTCGTAGAAAGAAGTGTCCACGAAAGTACAGACGTACGTACGTACGTACGTACGTACACACACACACACACATACGTCTCCCTTTCTAAAAACACTTTATATATACTCTATAGACCTCAAAACGTAAAGAAATGTTGAAAATTTCAATTTCGATTTTCGAGGCGATTACAAGAACTTCCCATATACTGGGAAGTTAAAAACACCCGGCTTCACCCGCGAAGTTGGGTGTGGGAAAATATATTTTTAAAAAAGGCGCCACCCGTTTCTGCGCCGGGACTGCCCTGTTTGCGAATCCTGAAACGGGAATAGAATCCGCGACGACCCAAAACCACCAACGAAGGGAATCTGAAACACAGACAACACGAAAGCCGGAAACACTTCACGCAATAATAACAATTTTGATTCACTGCACTAATTTATTTTCTTCTAAAACCCTATCTAAATCCTAACTATATATACTTAATCTTACTTACAATTTGTTTTTCTCCTTAAAACAACCTCGGCGACTAATTCCTGGCTCGCTCGCTGGCTGCTCGTCTGGCTGTTGGAGACACGCGCACACACTATTTTCCGGAAAACTCCCTTTTACTTATGTTATATGAATCTTTACTTTCTCTTTATATTGGAAAACCGAAACTGGGAAATTACTGTGGAAACGTTTTCACTCTAAGCTTTGCGCGGTCACGACAGCACAAACCGCGCTATTATTGTTCGAAGATCTCCACTTTCTAAAAATTCACGCCGCTCAAACTTCACACCGACAAGCGAAGGTCGACACCCAAGACGCACTCGACTTCGATTCGTGAACTTCGCACCGACCAAGAGGAGAACAGCACCGTTCAAACTCCTCACCGAAAAAGATCCCGTCAGCTGGCCTTGCGGATCTATCCCAAACCTCAGTCCCGTTGCTACCTCGCCAGTCAACGTCCACGAGATTGTTGACCTCATCAAAGCTTCCTAGCCTGGAACGGGTTTTGGCGACGCACATCAGCTGGCGATCGAAGCTTCGATTGTTTGGCCAGACCGTTGCACCTCGGTGCGGGGGGAAATGCTGTGACTGCTGCCTGTGGGATGCGATTGGAGCGTGGCAGTCGTTAGCCATGGTGAATTGCAAGTACCAATGGTTGTGGGTATCACTGGCGCATAGGGGACTCCATTGGGCGCATCGTAGACCGGGTGGAGCCTGGATTTGGATCTGTTGCGGCGATTGAGTGAGCGTTGTTTTTTGTCGTCATTGCTGACAACTTATCTTGCAGGGTCTATGACGTTGACTGTAATGCATTTAGCTGTTGTAGATACTTATATTACGCAGCCTCGCGCGCACGGTCAGGAACACTCTCCATAACAAACTTACTACCTACTTAGTTACCTAATCCAATATCCTTACATACCTACATCTCCTCTACATTTATATAATTAAACCCTTTACTCCCCACAATATAATTCATTAATAACAATATAAGTGATTAATAACACTATAATTCATTAATTCGTTTGATTGTGTGAAGTGGCGAACGTTACATTATTTATTTTTTAAGAAAACAGCTTTTACTCGCACGGTGGTTTGGGTTCTCCAAGAACAGGGCAGAGCCCCATTTTGCCCTTATGGGTTGTGGGTCGACCACGTTGCGTGGCGAACGTAACACGGTACCCCTGAACTAAAGAGAATACAACAATTTTGTTAAGACGGCGAAATACAACAATTCTGTAGAACAAAAGAGATAAACTTGCGTTGAAAATATAAAAAACCATCGAAAATTTCTTAGACACCTGAGGGCTAATAATTGTGCTGAAGTCCGCATATTTCCAAAAACTTTTCAGTTATTGTAAGTACATGAAGATTTCAAGTTGACTATAAGTTTAAACAGATCAAGTCGAGCCGATCAGCAAGTTTTTCAAATAATTGTATTTATTGCGGAAACTTCAAAGCGTTTCGATAAACCATAGAATACTCTTCCGGGTTTCCAAATTAATACGTTTCACGCATTTTTACAATCACGACGTCACATTGATGAACAAGTTAGCACTGGAATTATAATTCACGAGCTATTAAGCGTTGCGAGTAACAATCTTGGCGCAAAGCTGAAAAATATATCTACGATTTAGATAAATGAATAAACACAACTGCGGACATAGATTTAAAAACAATTGTAGCTCGCTAGGCCAAACCAAATTTGCCAATGTCAATTTGTCACGTGGAAAGCCGCACGACTTTACTAGATATTCCCCGGGTAAAAAAACCTGAAAGACAACTCAAAGTTTGGATAGACAAATTGTCTGCACATCGGCGCGGAGCCCAAAAAGATCAGGAAAATAGCGATATTTCGGTAAAAAGTTTGTTTGTGTTTCACAGGAACGCGTTGCCACAAAAAGCATGAAAAACACTGTAAATCGTTTAAATTAAATTTAATTCTTCCAGTGCATAGGAATGCATTTTTATCAATAGTATCAATATAGAATCCAGTCGCCGTGATTAGCAATTACCGCCTGACATCTTTTCGTGCAACTCTGATTAAATTTCTGTGTGTATTTCATAGCAAAACCTTGCCATATTCTCTTGAAGGACCGTGGGAGCTGCCATGTGATGGTTATATTTTTGCCTTTTAATTTTTTTTCTTTATTTTAGTGATCACACGTTTTCTATTGGGCCCTCGCTTGGAATTTTCGATGGCCAATCTACAGTTGTGACTCCGTTTTCAGCTGGTACAGAGACTATTTCGATGTTTAGGATCGTTGCCCTCTAGCAAAATCGAATCGCGGTTGTTGGGTCCTCATAAACTCTCAGCAGATTTAAGCAAACCATTTTTATAAAGTTTGATTCCGAATCTCCTTTCGAAAAAGCATCCGAAGACATGCATCTTTGCCGGGTGTTTTACTGTACGCCGCACAATACTTTCACTATTTTTCGCCCAGGCTCGCCTTCTATAATAACGAAAAAAGGAAGATACATCGTTGAAAATCACATTGCTCTAATAAGGGCCAAAATTTCGCATCGCCCAACACAGTACCCTTTCGATATGCTTTTCGGTCAAAAACAACTTCGCAAGTGTACTTCTATTCTTAAAATCTCCGCCTTTTTGTGCTAGTTAATACACCAACACCTTTGCTCCTGTCTCGCATTCCGTAAACTCAGTTCCGGATTCTTATCAAACAAGCTAAAGATGACCTTATCTTGCCTTTTAGAGGTCGCTTTTTCAGGACCAGGATTTCCAGACTCTTCAAACATTTTTACCCACTTGTAAACGAACGAAGCAGAATTTTTAGTATATTTTGCAGCCTGTGCGAAACTCATTATTGGTCCGTTTGGATAACTTACAGGGAGCAATGCCTCAAACCGCCTTTTAGATAACTTATGTGACTCATATGGTTATGAAGCATGCCTTCCAATTATTGGAAGGAATATACTAAACATCTAGATTAAACTTAGTGAAGACATTTACTTGGCAAAGTAATTAAGTTTACGAGCTAAAACGGAGATATAATTAGCAACCCGTTTTTGTGAAATACAGTATACACACACATTCCAGAAATTACCGCATAGGATCCTCACCAGAGACAATTTTAAATAAAAACCATCTTGGCTGCCACATTATATAAAGTTTTAAATAAACTGTCGGTCTCATATTACTAAAAACGTAATGTCTTTACAGTTATGTAAGATTCAGGATTTAAAAAATTGTAAAACATTGCAGCGTTTTTCAGCTACTATGTCAATATCGAATAACAATGAAAATTCTGCAATATTCTTACGATATCGCGGATTTTCACGTTTTTTTTTTCAAACAAATATTTCATGAAAAATAATATCATCATTTTATCCTTGTTTGTAAATTGCCGATAGTTACTGCCTTGCAAATTCAAACACAAAAACTCAAAAAAAAGTGCCTTGTACGCTTACTAACAAAAACCGAGCAGGTAGAACCTTCTCAGTCAATCCAGGTGAACATTAGCTTGTACTTGACATGATTGGAAGCAGTCACAAAACGTTTGAAAATTAGTTTTTAAGTGATGTAAAAGCATTTACTTTCGGATATAATCAGTCAACACTTATGAGCTTGAAAAATCTCATCCATAAATAAACCTGAAGCAACGCTTTGTATTCATACTGTCGAATTCTTGTAGCAATGTGGAAGATACAGTTTTGTTCTTTAGGACCCCTATATCAATTTCTACTAACATTTCGAATATTCATGGTCAGAGTATTTTCCCGAAATATTGTTTAATAGAGGGTGTAATAAAATTCACCAATGTTTGGGCACTGGTCATATGTCACCTAATTTTCGATATCCTCCATGAAATCATTACTATATTTTAAACATCTGCAGTCTTGGCGAAGAGATATCTGTATTTCCTTATTGTATGAGTCTTCGTATTTCGAGGAATCTTTAAGCGAAGGTATGGCACATATTAGGGATAACCAAACGTCGAATCTGTTAACCACTTATCCTTTAAAGTCCACTTGATTTTAGGTGGTGAACAAACTTTTGTTGCTATTGACGTTTGAATTTATTTTTTCACGAGTACTTGACAAATCGCCTTTGAACTGGGGAATTTATGGACTTGGTGGGGCTGGGCGCAGTCGATAAATGCGATTCCAATAGGACAACTTGCTCGTAAAATAGAGGTGTGATTTCTTCGGGTTAGCAAGTTTCTTAAACGAATGTTAATTTCATTATCTTCTTTGTAGGGCGCGAATCAATCCAAATAACTCCAATTTTTTTCATTTCGCAATGAAAAATCTGCTAGACAAAGCTCTTTTTCTGGTTTAACTTATTGAAAAGCACGTTCCGTAATGATTACCATGCAATACGTAAGTTTTGAGCATTGCTTCAGTTCCTTTCCAAAATTTTGGGCTGCGTTGTGCATTTCGAGCTTAACATTTGACGATTTAATTTGAAATTTAACCTTTCTTTCGCTTACCTCTATGTTTTTCTGTTCCACTCTTACAACCTCCGTTTCTCTTTCAAGAGTAGTTTCAACATTTTTGGCACCTTCTTTCGTAAGTCCGGGATCAAACTTTAAATAAACTCCCAGGTTCGAGTATATATTTCATCAATCAATTAATTTTTGCATTTCGTGAAACACGAAACATTTTTTTGGAACATTATCTTGTATCAATTTTTGGAACGCTGCCTTCGTGTCAGCATATAGTCATTTGAATTGCTCGATGGTTTCAATCTCTTTCGAGTCTGTTTTTCTTTCGTTTATTTACAGAAAGCGAGGCGAATGTGTTGTATAGTATAGGCACGATTTTGCTGCTCTACAACGACGTTTAATATCCCTTGATGATCCATTTTATCGCACCTCATTCCAATGAGCAGGAATATTATAATTGAATCTACTTACAGTTTCTTTTCTTTTCAATTTGTCTTTTATTTTCGGATAAAATAAGTAACTTGATAAAAATGGTACCTTACTAGTGCTTTTTTGTGGAATCTAGAGTTAAGAAAAAGAAATGTAAGGCATAAGAGTCTCACCATACTACCATTTGATGTGTGCTTACAAAACAAACCTGTTTCCTATGGTGTTAATAATTTTGTTTTGGTTCTGTCTAACAAGAAGAAGGCACGGCATCGTAATCTCAGATCTGGATGAAATTTGACACATAAGTATCAGACGTCAACGATATTCGAACATCAAAATGTTAGACCGCAACACCCCGGTTGTTGAGAAAAAAACATAAAGTTTTTAGCATTGCTTATGGACTAGTAAGTTTTTGCATCTGACAGAAGCAGTGCAGTGCAGGAAGTAGCGCGACTTGCTCTCAATCATGAGGTCGTGCGTTCGATCCCAGGTCACTATTGTTTTTTTTTTAAATTTTGGATGTAATTAGTGTAAGGTAAACTACAAAAGCATTTATTTTTAGAAATCAACAAATTGTTCGATTATTTTGATATGTAAAATTTACTAAAACTTCATTGGATTATTAAAAACTTTTGAAATCGGTGCAATATCATAGCTAATTGCAGGATCATACCGTGTTCTTGGAATCAACTCTGCGACCTCATTGTGTCGTATAATAGTACAGTCAAAGCGTACGACTTTTGAGGTAAACCGTGCATTTTGGGTAGGCAGAATTTTTTTTAATGCAATGCGTGGGCAATGGTATAGATAGCTTAAGTTCACGTTTCTGGGGTCGCAGCTCCTGTCCTTTGGGCTCCATCTTCAAAACAAAAAAAGTTGGGGCGCCCTCATATCTCCGAAACCATGGCTCCCACAAGAAAGTTGTGTTTGGCAAACTTGCGTAGAATAAAATGTTTAGCAAGTCGTTCATACATCACTTTTACGTTGGGTCAATAATAATAAAGTTACAAGCCAAAAACCACACACAAAAAGGGGGGAACTTTTTTAATTTCACGTTTAACGCGAAACACATTCAAAAATTATTCCAAGATAACTTTGTCACAAACCGTTTGCGGTATTGATTGTTGCAATCACTGCACATTAACGGGCGTTATTCTATCCCAAAGGGGAGAACGTCAAGTGAAAAACCCGTTTTTAGGCCAAATAATCGGCTTTTGATGGCAAACCGCCGTTGGGAAACTCGCGGAGCATTTTGGTAGGCAAGCAGATTTTTAGTACAATGTGTGGTATGCCTTACTTGCAGCTTAAATCCAAGTTTCTGGGGCCGCAACCCCAATCCTCTGCGCTCCATCTTGAAAACAAACAAAAAGTGGGGCACCCCTATATCTCCGGAACCATGACCCCCACAAGAAAAATGTGTATGGCAAACTTGCGTAGAATTAAATTTTTAGCAAGTCGTCCATACATCAATTTCACGTGGCATCAATAATTAAAAAGTTATAGGCCTGAAACGACATCCAAAAAGGGGGGACATCTTTCGAGCGCCACAAATCCATTGTTTTCACTTTAACCCCAAAACACATAGATAATAACTTTAAGGCAATTTTGTCGCAAGTCGTTTGCGGTATTGATCGTTTTGATCGCTGTACACTGGCGGGAGCTATTGCATCCCAAAGGAGGCAAGTCATTGGAAAAAACCATTCTAACACCTGTTTATCTGGTCCTAAGATGCTTTTTTCCTAAGACTTGTCCCCTTTCGAGACACAATAACACCCGAGGAACAAGGGAGGATCCTACCAACTATGATATTGCTTCAATTACAACAGTTTTTAATAATACGTCCGTTCAACAATGAATTTTTAGTATAATTTACAAATCTAAATGATCAAATAATTTGCTGATTTCTAAAATTAAATGTAATTGTAGTTAAACAATGTTGATTTACCTTAAACTACTTACATCCACAATTTTAAAAAAAAATCGACCGGGGATCGAACACACGACCTCATGATTGCGAGCTAGTCGAGTTGCTTCTTACGCTGCACCGCTTCTGTCAGATGCAAAAACTTAATCATCCATAAGCGACGCTAAAAACTTTAGATGAATTTTTCTCAAAAACGGAAGAAGGGAGGTGGTGTTGCGGTCTAATATATTAAGAATCGAATAAACTTGACAACTTCTACTTATGTGTGAAATTTCATCCAGATCTGAGAAAACGATGCTGTGCCTTCTCGTTGTAAGTGTTTTTTTGTAGAATTACGTTCGATTTTTTGAGTTAGTTATTATATATGTAAACATATCCGTTTGTAACTTCACGGGTATAATGGCGCTAAATATTAGGTTAATTATTAGCCGATTTTATGCCCAGTATGAATTAAAAATCGATTTTCGTTTCATAGATTTTAATATTTATCGTGGCTTTGAGCAATACAAATTTCACACATTACTCTAATGTTTGAGTCTATATATGAGTAAATATGTATAAACTTTAGTTCAAAATTTGAAAATTGTATCCCAATTGTTTATTTTGCATTAGAACGTATTGCTTTTCATAATTGTAATCTAAGTAATTGCTTCTTTAAATTTAATTTAAAGAAACTTGCAGTGTTAAATGAATTTCTTATACTACATCAAAATTACTACTTCAGTTGCAAGTTCGTCGACAAATTCTTCGGTATCAATTCAGGCGTTTCAACTTCAAACGTCATATTAGAATAAATTTTGACGGCTGGAAATGGAAGCATACATTCAAAGATTAAATAAATATCAACGCGGTTTTATTTGGCAAACTAGATCACTTATCCTATCCTTTTCCGTTTCAATACATGGGTGGTGTCGATTTAGTTGACAGCATCATGGGGTATTATAAAATTATGGTGCGAAGTAAAAGGTGGCAAGTACGTCTATTCTACCATTTATTAGACCTAGCAATGGCAAATGCGTGGCTTTTATACCGATGAGTAAAAGGTGCCAAACGAAACCTTGCAAAGGATATGTCGTCGGCAGATTTCCGACTTGAGGTAGCCGAAACTTTGTGCAAACTTGGACAAAAAAAACAGCGATCACGAACCGCAAATCGACTGAAAGTGCCATCAGGCAAAGAAGCATAAGGGTCCTGCGCAGCATGCTCCCTCCATCACAGTGCGTCGAGACCAAGTAGAACACTGGACAGCTTGGTCAGAAAATAGAATCAGATGTAAATTTCCAAAGTGTGCAGGAGTCTCCCAAACAATATGTGAGAAATTCGGTGTAGCCTTATGTTACAACAAGAAAAATAATTGCTTCAAAGATTTCCACACTACATAAAAAGTAATAATATCAACTCAATGTAACAGATATGTCACACTCCCTTTATTCTGAAATAAATACATAAATAATTAAAATACAGATTTCCTTAAATTCTAATTATTTTAAAATTTATAATTTTGGGTTACAAGGGGTTAAAGGAAGAATACACGGAAAAGGATTACGAAAGGGACATCAAATTTGCTAATGAAGAAGCCAAAAGTCACCATTTCAAACAGAAGAGCGTTCTACGATGAATGAAAAACATTCCTTAAATATTCGAATATTCGGAAAGAAATAAAAAAATACCTGATTTTTGATTCTTTTTATTTTATTATGTCGTTGTAAGGAAAGCAAAATAAATATTTTCTACTTAAGATCGATTATTTCCATGAATTCAGTCTATGGGTCGTTTAGAAGTCACCAGTAAAAAAGATATCGTAATGCATTGTTTACTTTTCATTTTACTTTGTAAACAAAGAAGGAAGTAATGCAACAGATAATGATTCATTCATATAAGGTTCAATGCATTACTTTCCAATGATGGCTGCGTTAAATTTTTCTCTCTCCTCATATGAAGCGGTTCATGAAAATTACTTCTTCGCTTACCATCAATTACCACTTTCTGCTGGGATAATACCGATACCCAGAAAAAAAGGTTATGAGTTATAAATGAAAAGGTAAACTATCAAGATTGATTGATGAGTTTTAACTTGGGGATGTTATTGCAAAATGAAACATTACCCTTACGATGGCCGGTGATAGATGAAGTAATCGCAGAGAGTTAGTTGATTATTTTTTCAATTACCGGTTATCGAAGAAAACGAGTTCCAACGTGATGCCACTGCAAGTTTTCTTTATATAAAATGTTTCGGACAGGCATATTATAATATAAATTTTTGGAGCTTTGGCAGTTTGATAAAAGACAAACATTGAAAGAAAAGTATACTACTTTCAGATCAGGAGGAAAATGTATTACTGTGAAATATTTTGTATATTTGTATCTATTTCGCTTGACTTGACAGAAATGTATCAATTTTTATACAAATATATCAAAGTGGCGAGCCAGCTAGCAAAATATCCATGCCGTTTAGAAGTGAATACTGCCAGTAACAACACTCTAATTTTCAACACCTTAAAAACTGTTACTTCGATGAAAAATTAACGAAGTGGTTCCGGTAAAAGTGACTGTTAAAAAGATATCCACGATAGGGAATTATTCGTGACCTTTGACCCCGGGTAACATCTTAAGTGTGTGGCAAACTGCTCTCGACTTATTAAATTTCATGAGAACCGCGCACTGAAGCTGTACACCCAAATCCAGTTTTTCTGAATTTTTTTCAAAGTATGGCAACTTTCACATTTACAATGACTGCATTTTTATTGAAACTAATCCAAGAAAAATGATAGCTGCATTTATTTGTGAGTAGAGTGTTTGAAATTTAAGAATATGTTGCATGCGTTTTGGTTGCTCCGGCAATATTTTGAATAAAACAGGATTTCGCTTGGGAGCTAAACAATTTTCAGGAAGCATTCGTAGAGTGGTCAATAATTATACTTCTTTTAATCAATCCCACGTTTTTTAAATTTACATTATAATTAAGAAGAACGAGCTAGCGTTTACCGAAAAATCAGCTTAAAGAGATATTTAGCATAAATTGAAATACTGTAATTGTTTCTTTGTTTGAAATTGTTATTTAGAGGCATATAACCATGTTTTCCCAAAACTAGTTCATATTCAATGCGGCAGAAAGAAGTGCTTAGGTCAAAATCTGTCTAAAGTTGTTTATTTGGAGTTTTTATATATCATTAAAAATAACCGAGAGTTCGCAGCTTTATTTCGATATCGCCGAGAAGATAATTTGGTAAAAGGGTGCCGATAAAAGCTTGTCGATTACAAAAAATTGTGTTTTATTTACAATTTGTAAACTACATTGATAAATATCCACAGAAAGCAATTTCAAACTGCCTGCCAATATTGAACACTAAAGTTCATTTTCTCAATATGAAATTCGTTTATCTACAATGATCCCAATTTCAATTGTTTTCCTCTTCTCTATTATTTTTCTAACAAAAGCACGCTTCAATGTAATATAGGAGTATGTATGTCCAACAGTCTTCATCACATAAAACATATTTGGAGGTTGGAAATATACCGATTTCATGAAAAACGTATCCAGGAATTGGCACATACATTGGTGAACGTTTGTTCTTATACATAGACCTAATTTGTATTGAACAGGCAAGCAGATCATGGAATGCTTGATAATTGTTACTTACTTGCCTGCAACTGATATTGATATATGCATAATTTGTGTGAAGTATACGGTGAAGAAATATGCATATCAAGCTTTCTATCGTTTTATTTTTATTTTTTTCCCGATTAGAATTTTCTGTTTTCGTTATTCAGAAAAAACCATTGCAGACTCTTATCTTATGGTTTTGGTCGCGACTAACGTCATACCTCGTGCTATTTGATTGTTTGGGCCATAAAACATGACGATAACTTGGTTAGTTTTCTTTTCGCATTAAAGATTTTTTGCCGGATTTGCAACTTTATCACTTACGAAGAAAAAAAATGGTTCAAATAGACAGGGAAAAACCAGTCATTAATCAAGAGTATAAAACAAAATGCGTCACGTGGAGATTTTATTTAAAATATCATTAAAAAAATGTACAGTTAGACAAAAAAGTTTCCGTACGAAGCTTAATCTACAACAATTAATTTACAAAAATAACTTGCATCTATTCCGATAATTTTTTGTTTTATTTGCTTTCCACAACTCTTTAATGACAAAATATGAGCAGAAACGAAAATTTTCATCCATTCCTTTTTATTAGGTAATTCACTTCGGAAAATTGTTCAAAAATTTACATTGAAGAAATTTCCGTACGAATAAATGGCAACATAGCTTTTTACAAAATTGTAAGGCGCTGGACATATGTAAACTTGAAAAACTGTTATTCCTAGCGTATAATGCATTTCTAATCTAGTTACAGCCTCGTGCGAATTCGATTCCCATCCAGAAAACTAAACTATTAGCTATGGGTAAAAAAATCTTTAGATACTCGGAAATTCACTGTTAAACTGTATTGTGAAGAAAATTCCACGAGTAAAATAGCAAAAGCAATTGGAAGTCCCAAATCTAATGTCCAGTAGGTAATAAAATAGTACAGAGAAACCGGTTTGTTAATAAGTTAGCCTCACTCTGGACACCCAAAAAATTTAAGCGCAACAGCCAAGTTATCAATAGTACCCAAAATCAAAGAGGATCCTAGAACTAGTACGGCTAATATAGCAGAGAGAATTTAACGTAACGGCGGGTGATCAAACCATCAGAAATATTTTACATGAGAACAATTTTCATGGTTAAAAACTGGCGTAAACCACCGCTATCAATAATCAACCCCAAGAATCGATTGGCGAAAATGCAAATTGATTTCCCGTACACGAAGTTTAAAAAAGAAAAGAAGTTTATTTTATGTTTCTATTTCGAATTACAAATTATAACCAAATTTGATTCCTAAACTTAAGCATATTGTCATATTGTTTGAGGGAAAATCTTCAGACGCTTGAGTTGCACTTTTCGTGCGAATGGCGGATTTCGGTGAATTTCATGGGAACTTTGCATCGCGGTCGAGAGGAGCGTGGAGGAAATATGGAATTGGAGAGTGCGGTGTTAGCTTGCACAAGGATAAGGACGCCCACTTTTGGAATCGGGTCATATTTACAGACGAAAGCATATGTAACATATTTGGCTCAGATGGATAGTTTAGCACACATCGAATGAAGAGATCAATGTGAAAAATCTAGTTCCAGCTGTAATGAAGGCGGCTTCAGAAGTTGGAAAGTTTCACTTCATTGAAATTACAATGGATCGGTTGGATTATTTAAATATGTTGTAAACAAATCTTCGTTAAAATGTAATTTTTTTGGGCGTGGAAGATAATTCAATTTTCCAGCTATACAACGATCCAAAGCAATGTACCATGATAGTTAAGGAATGACTCTTATATAACACAACTGTTAAACCCACAGTAATCACCAGCCTTGAACCCCATAGTACATCTGTGGGTTGAATTGAAACGTGCAATATGAAAACACGCAACAAAAACTAAACAGGAGCTTAATAATAGCTGTAGGAAGAATATAATCAAATTTAAGCAGAAACAACAACAAAATTTGTGAATCCAATGCTTAATCACTTGCGAGCAGTCATTAAGGCTGATGAAATATCTATAAAATATTAAAACAGCATCAAAAATGTAATTTTACTTTGAATCTTATCCATTTTTAACGTTCGTACAGAAACTTTTTTGATGTAAAATTTGGATCAATTTAATATTGCAGGGCAAAAATTTTCAACTTTAAAGTGTCTTCATCCATTTTTAAACAAGCCGAGAGGTGCGACCCTTGAGGTCCACACGGTCAACTTCCCAGTGATATTTAGATAAACATTAAAAATATTAAACACAATAATAATTTAGAAAATACTACTACTTGAAATAATAATAATTAGAAGTACTCATAACAGTTATTGGAATGAGTGAATATTAATCGTATCATCTACGAGAGCCTCCATTAAATACGTAGTTCTCTTGGTGGATTGGTTTGATTAAATATTCGCGTGGATCCATCGGGAAGGGGGGTGCAGGTTAAGAAGCCTTTTCTACGTTATTTTTTATTTTCATACCGATGATTGAGGACAAAAGAGCGCTAGCAAAATGAATGCAGTTTTTGTTATTACGCCCACTAAAGAGATTTTGTCGCGTGATGCCCATTTTGAATAATTGCGTTCAAAATTGGCATGACTTCAGCATAATCACTGAATTTATATTTTTTCACGATTTTACATCAATGAGATTAATAATTACTTTATATTTTCTGTTGGTCTTGAAATTTTTTGAATATGCGGTCAAAAATAGGTTCAATTGCATGTAAAAGTAAAATGTATTACAAATGATGATGGAGGAAGTAATTGAAATCTTACAATTACTAAAGATTAAATCTACCAAAAACCAGAATTTTTCATTTGGTGAAAGCTTTTTAAAGCAAATGATCTCGCAAATTATTGACTTTACCATTCAAAGCGCTTATTACCACAAATGCAAATTTGATTGTAATTTTGATGGTTTTAAAAATTTGAGCAGTTTTTTTAATTAAAAAAAAATGTAAAAACTATTAAAAATCTGCTCAAATTATGCAAATATTTGAAAACTTTGACTGAATTTACAACAATGTATTTAGAATAAAAGATATAAAGTAATATCATTCGTGTGAACCCTCTTTACATGGTATGATTGAATGATTTCTTGTTTTTTAATTAAGTTTTTTCATAATCATGGAAAAAATTGTTGCTGGTTTCTTTTCAAAATCAAAATCATTTCTTACTGTGTTGTGCAAATCAGGTTAAAAAAATATTTTTAAAAAAAAAACGCCTAATTTTTCGCATTTTCTTTTATTAAATTAAAAAAACGGCTAAAAAGAATTTTTATAATGTTAAAAAATAGCAAATATGTTAATACACGTCGATTGACACCTTAATGATGCAAATATTATATCTGGTACGTGAGATATAACGCATAACAGAAATGACCTTCAAAGGGGCAAAACAACAAACCCTATTGACAGAAGTTTCCCAAAAACTAATCAGCTCTGAAGATTGGAAGGACGCTTCGATTGACGCCTTAACGAAGTCGATCAGACTTTGTTTACGAGGATTATGCTGTCCGCGAACGTACGTACGTACACACACACACACACACACATCTCGCCATCTAAAAACACTTTATATATACTCTATAGACCTCAAAACGTAAAGAAATGTTAAAAATTTCCATTTCGATTTTCGAGGCGATTACAAGAACTTCCCATATACTGGGAAGTTAAAAATTTGGTGTCCTAAGAACGACTGTCCGATCTTACCTTGATTGCAGTTGAAAAGGATCTTTCGATGCAAATGCGGAAAAAATGGTTTTTTATCACGATTTTAAAAAATCTTTATGCAAAGTGAAGTGCATTTACTTATTTTACAAATCAAAACGAAACAAGCCGCGAGGTGCGACCCTTGAGGTCCACACGGTCAACTTTCCAGTAATATCTACATAAACATCACAAACATTAAACAAAAAACACAATAATAATTTTGAAAATAATACTACTTTAAATAATAATAATGAGAGGTTATCATAGCAGTAACAGGAATGGGTTAATATTAATCATATCATCTACGGAAGGGTTTTTGTGGATTTCCAACATTTAAGCAGTGTTTTTATTGACACTAAAACACTGTAAAAACTATTATAAATCGGCTCAAATTATGCAAATATTATAAAACTTGGATTAAATTTACAACAATTTCCTTAGAATAAAAGATATAAATTAATATCATTCGTATGAACCCTCTCTACATGATAACTTTGAATAATTTTTTATTTTTAATCTAGTTTTTTTGTAATCATGGAATATAGTTTTGCTGGTTTCTCTTCAGAAACTGATAAGAATGTATAAATTTTATAAACATTTAGTACTGTGCTGTGCAAATCAGGTAAAAAATTATTTTTTATGAAAAAACCCTAAAACCGTAAAAGTCTAATTTTTTCCATTTTCTTTTATTAAATTAAAAAGCGGATAAAATTTTTTTATATAATATTAAAAAAGTCGCAAAAATATTAATACACGTCTATTGACACCTTAATGATGCAAATATTATATCTGGTTCGTGAGATATAGTGAATGATAAAAATGACCTTGAAAATCATGATGACTTTTAATGATTTTTTATTTTTAATTTAATTTTTTACGTAATCATTAGAAAAATTTTTGGTGATGTTTTTACAAAAACTGTCTGGAGTATATAAATTTTATAAACATAGATTACTTTATTTCGTGAATCAGGTTAAAAATTTATTGTTTATGAAAAAAAAACCTAATTTTTTGCACTTTTTTTCCTTAAATTAAAAAACGGCGCCAACGATTTTTTTCAAAATTTGATAGATTCACACAAATATTAATACGCGTCGATTGACACCTTAACTATGCAAATCGATAATTTGGTTCGCGAGATATAACGCATGACAGAAATGACCTTCAAAGGGGCAAAACAGAAAACCCCCTCGGCCGAAGTTTCTTAAAAACTAATCAGCTCTTAAGATTGCAAAGACGCTTTGATTGACACCTTAACGAAGTCGATACGACTTTGTTTACGTGAGTTATGCTCGTAGAAAAAACTGTCCACGAACGCACATACGTACGTACGGACGTACGTACACACACACACACATACATACTTCTTTCTAAAAACACTTTATATATACTCTATAGACCTCAAAACGTAAAGAAATGTTGAAAATTTCAATTTCGATTTTCGAGGCGATTACAAGAACTTCCCATATACTGGGAAGTTAATAATGTATGTATATTTATCCGTGAATCTACGCAATTTGAAGTATTTTTAACTTCCCAGTATATGGGAAGTTCTTGTAATCGTCTCGAATTCGAATTCGAAATTTTCAACATTTCTTTACGTTTTGAGGTCTATAGAGTATATATAGTGTTTTTGGAAAGGGAGATGTATGCGTGTGTGTGTGTGTGTACGTACGTCTGTACGTTGTGGACACTTTTTTCTACGAGCATAACTCACGTAAACGAAGTCGTATCGACTTCGTTGAGAAATCAATCGAAGCGTCTTTGCAATCTTAAGAGCTGATTAGTTTTTGGGAAATTTCGGTCGGGGGGTTTGCTGTTTTGCCCGTTTGAAGGTCATTTCTGTCATGCGTTATATCTCGCGAACGCAACGTACGATTTCCTTGAACAAGGTGTCAATCGACGCGTATTGACATTTTTGTAATTTTATCAAGTTTTCGTAAAATTTCTTGGAGCCGTTTTTTAATTTTTAAAAAAAAAGTGCAAAAAATTGAGGTTTTTTCAAAAACAATAAATTTTTAACCTTATTTTCAAGTCTAAGTAATCAATGTTTATATAATTTATATACTTCAAAGAATTTGTCTAAAAATTCCATCAAATGTTTTTCTCATGACTACGAAAAAATTCAAATAAAAAATAAAAAATCATTAACAGTCAAAATGATCTTCAAGGTCGTTTCTGTCATGCGTTATATCTCGCGAATCCAATATACGATTTGCATAATTTAGATGTAATGGACGCGTATTAATAATATAATGAATCCGTTGAATTTTTAAAAAAATCGTTGGAGCCGTTTTTTAATTTAGGGAAAAAAAGTGCAAATAATTAGGTTTTTTTCATAAACAATAAATTTTTAACCTGATTTGAGAAATAAAGTAATCAAAGTTTATAAAATTTAAATACTCCAAAGTATGTTTGTAAAATCACTATCAAATTTTTTTCTCACGATTACGTAAAAAATTAAATAAAAAATAAAAAACCATTAAAAGTCATTATGATTTTCAAGGTCATTATGATTTTCACTATATCTCACGAACTAGATATAATATTGGCATCATTGTCGTGTCAGTTGACGTGTATTAACATCTTTGTGAAGTTTTAATATTATAAAAATTCTTTTCAGCCGTTTTTTTTCAATTTAATAGAAGAAAATGCGAAAAATTATGTTTTTTTTCATAAAAAATATTTTTTTAACTTGATTTGCACAGCACAGTCAAACCAGTTTATAAAATTTATACATTATTACCAGTTTTTGAAGAGTAACCAGCAAAATTTTCTACCATGATTATGAAAAAGTTAAATTAAAAATAAAAAATCATTCAAAGTTACCATTTAAAGAATGAATGATATTACTTTATATCTTTTATTCTAAAAAAATTGTTGTAAATTCAATCAAAGTTTTAAAATATTTGCATAATTTGAGCAGATTTTTAATAGTTTTTATAGTCTTTTAAGTAAAAAAACTGCTTAAATTTTGAAAACCAACAAATTTTCAATCGAGTTTGCATTTGCGATATCAATATTTTGAATGGTAAAATGTTTTGTATTCAATACTTTGCAAGATCATATGCTTTAAAAAGCTTTCATCGAATAAAAAATTGTAGTTTTTAGTAGATTCATTCTTTAGTAATCGTAAGATTTCAATAACCATCATCATTTGTAATACATTTTACTTTTTACAAGCAATTGAACCTATTTTTGACTGCATATACAAAATTTTCAAGATCAAAAAGGCCCCCACCGATTGATCCGCGTGAATATTCAATCTGTCCTCATCGACCAAAAACCTTACGTAATCAATGGACCCTCCCGTAGACGATATGATTCATATTAACTCATTCCTGTTACTGCTATGAATACCTCTCATTGTTATTACTTATAGTAGTTGTATTTTCAAAATTATTATTGTGTTTAATGTTGTTGATGTTTATGTAGATATTACTGGGAAGTTTACAGTGTGGACCTCAAGGGTCGCACCTCGCGGCTTGTTTTATATTGAGTCATGCAAATGCATATATAACGTTGCTTACTCGTCTGGCCTCTTCCATCAGACTTAAAACCATTCGAAATAAAAGTTGTTGCGACTGTAATCTTTGTAATAGTCAATGCAATAATGATTTTTACAAATGGAATTTAAGACAGACTTCTATTTGATTATGGCGAATTTTCACTGCACGTCACTGATAAACTACTATTCAGTCTTATAAATAAAACCACTTCGCCAGAAGCGCATTTTCAATGGAGGTCGTAACTACCGTAGGATACCAGTTACGTATGCAAGGTTAAAATGCAAAAATGACTCTGATGTCTGTTTTCCTACGAGTTGTAATCCCTAACGAAAGTAAGTGGTCTGAATGTGAAACACCATTTTTTTATTTATTTACAACCGTGACATGTTGATGCTTTAAGTTTAAAAACCACCATAAATTTGCACTTACCTTAAGTGAATTACACTATATCTTGAAATACAAGGGTGGTGTTTAGTTAACTTTTAAGCTTTTTCAAAATCATCGATAATATAAATGATATTTTATTTCAGTCTGCTTCAGGATTTGATGATCATCAGAATAATTGGAAAACCAGACTCATGAGCTCTAGTAAAGGTCAAAGTAGCAAATTCATAAAAAATCTCAATATCATTAAAAAATTCTTTGAAGGCTAGCAATCATGTGTGGCAACGAAAAATGTTACTGTTTGTTTTTATTGCAATTTAAGGTAGACAGCATGACATGCAGATTACTCACCTGGTATTCTCGGCGGTCGCGGCTGTTCCACAGGCAAAACTCTTCTTCTCTTCTTTGGCAGCTTGGCTCGAGCCTGCGTATGCGAATAGTACATAGCAAAGTTACTAACTATGACTGGAACAGGCAGCGCAATGGTTAACACACCCGCTAAAGCACACAAAGCTCCTACAAACATGCCTATATACGTTTTTGGAGCCATGTCACCGTAGCCTACTGTGGTCATTGTTACTAACGCCCACCATAACCCTAGTGGGATACTATTGAAATCGTTGTGAGGATTTGCTTGGATTCTTTCCGCGTAGTACACCAAGCTAGCAAAAATAACAATGCCTAGCACTAAAAAGAACACCAGAAGTGTCAGTTCCTTAGCTGATGCTCGAAACGTTTGAATAAGGATTTTGAGCCCAGAAGAGTGCCTAGTCAACTTGAATAGCCGCATGATCCGTATGATAGAAAAAAACTCTAGAATGTCTGCATTCTCCAAGTGCGAAGCAAATTTCTGGAGCACCAAGTCAATGTAAAAACTAAGTGTAGCTATGTAATCGATTATGTTAACGGATGACTTTACGAAATCACACTTGTTCGGTGAAGAGATGAACCTTACCTGAAATGAAATGGTCCACCATTAACGAGTTTCAATATGCGTCACAGACTTTCCAATACAATATACGAGAACAATTTACCAAACAGAATTGAAATACCAAATTTAATATTTAATATGTTTATCAATAAGAATTATGATTGCACAGCCAGGTGCCACCGACTTATGAATATTTTTAGCAATAGCGAAAGCGTTTATTTTACATAATTAATGCTGGCATCATCGAATGAAACTAGTCTAACGTATTAAATTTAAAGCGTTTTTGTATAGATAAGAACGGAATTTGTGTTTTTAGAAATATTTTTTTTGGAAATATCAATTTTAAGCAAAACTTCTTCTGTGGCCTTTCCATGATCTCTGAATTCGCTCGTCACGACACGCCGTGCCAATTTGACGGGCCAGCAGGCGCCTAGATTTCAAGCTAATATATCTTGAAAATAGAAATTAATCATCCATTTAGCGCGGTAAGTCGACAACCAGGAAATACTCAATGTCAGTGAGAAGACGCAACTTATGCCACGTAGAATCCTAACAAAAAAGAGTAGCTATCAAAGCTCAAGATATTCACACTGAAATAAATATTGTACATAATATCAATCAACACTGCTTGTTGAACAGAATTTCGTTGAATCATTTTTGATTGAAAACACGCACTGATTTTGGCTGAAAATTAGTAAGATATCATGTTTTTTCATTGTAATAATCAAACTGTTGAGGTCGGCACAAGGTAGGAATTTCATTTAGTTGATTAATCATTTATTGATACATATTATAAATTTGTTTATCATGTCGAAGGACTAGTTGGTTATTGTAATTGTATTGTGGCGCAAAATAAATTCGTTGCAGAAATGTCCTGTTTGTTGTATTTATGTTTACATTTATTGATGGTACAAAAACAAAGTGTACATACATTATATTAACGTACGCATTCATCATTTAGTGATGAAAGCGAATTAATGCATTTCTACATCGACTTAATGTAAACCTTTGTACAAATAATGTTCAGTGTAATCCAGACAATCTTACACATATGGAAGCCCAGTAAAAATAATGATTAATTGAAAAAAATTGTTCAACTATTGGAATTGGAATTCGTAAGATGACTGAATGTGTTTCTTTATTCTATTTTGAACTATCTACTAATCCAATAATATAACAGTAACCAGACGATCACTGTTCCGTTATATGTACGTCGAAAGGAAGTGACTATTTTAATTCATACATCGTCTCAATTTCTCTCGTACATTGACTTAATGAACGGAACATTATGATGACGAATGCCAACATCATAACGGATGTCTCCTTATGGGGTCCTTCTTGTAGCAGTATAAAAACCCCTCAAAATAGCACCTGTGCTGCTTTTCATTTTCAGCGCGCGTTAAGTTGCAGTTGTGCAAGTGCTTGTAGTTGTGTTTTACATCAAATTTAATTAGATAATGATTTTTTTTAACATCACTAGCTCTAGCAAACGACCTCACAGAATAATTGTTTCTAGTTTTATTTTTATACAATAGATTGGATGGTTTTGGAAAAATTCACAACACGAGCGAAATTCTTGCCAAATGGCCTTTTTATAGAAAACCGACTGGTTCAAAGTATAATATAATATAAAAGCAACAAGTGAAGAAGGTAAGTAACTAAAAATAATATAAGAACAAGGGAAGCATGACAATGAAAAAACGATGATTTGGTACACCATTACAAAAATCAATGTTCAGCGAATCAATTAAACACAATTATGCATGGAATGAATGAATAAAATTTGGATTGCTATGAATAGTACTTTGGTTCAATAAGAACATCCACCAAATCAGCAACCATCAATAATTACACTAACAAGCAGATAATATTAAAATAATTATAACTTACATTGGTACGATGAGTAATATACATGCATTTGATAACTGAATATTGACGAACGATGTACGTTATGAATGGTACCATCAGTCAACGAAACTGTACATTGATTAATAAATTCTCCTTCAACGTTACAATGCTTAAGTACGTTGGACCAAAATTGATGTATTTTTGCGTTGACTCAATAATTATTTTTATTTTATTTACGTTCACTTTTGGTTCAGTTCAGTAGCAGCGCTAAAAATAACTATTCGAAAATTTTATGTGTAAAATATAAAGAAAAGCACAAGGAAAAAAAGAATATTAATTCATTTTTCCAAGAATGGCGCCAGTTCCGGAAACTTTTTGCAAATATTTTCATTCTCCGGACACATCGCCGCCTCGAAAACCTGCTGCTGGCTTGCTTATCACCACTCGTCACCATCTTCCTGCTCACAATTCGCATCAATCTGCAACTTCTATCCGCATTTCAGCTCTTTCATAGTTGCAAATGAAGCTTCTCCTTCGACAAACACTTCGTTTAAACTCAAGTGTCCTTAAAAATAAACCACTCGACTAACCAGTCATGAATTCAAGAAGTGGTCAGTTTGACACCAAGGCAGCTGGAAAAAGGAGAGCGATACACCGATTCCACACCCAAATATATCGTAAGCCGGTCCCGCTAAGTCGCTATGTACTGCACTTATAGTACAGTCAATTGGGAGTTTAGCGTGCATTTTCAATAGGCAGAAAAACGGGTTTTTCACGCGACTTTCTCCCCTTTGGAATGGAATAACTCCCGTTAATGTGCAGTGATTGGAACAATCAATACCGCAAAAGATTTGCGACAAAACTATCCTAGAAAAGTATCCCAACATGTTTCGCGTTAATCATGAAATTAAAAAAATTGCGGCGCTCGAAAGTTATTCCCCCCTTTTTGGGTACGGTTTTTGGATTGTTAACTTCCCAGTTCCCTATGGGAAGTTAGTGTAATGGGGTCGATTTTGCGAATCCCAAATTTTGACATATCTCCACGTTTTAAGGTCTCTAAAATCCAAATTCATCGTTTTTAGAGAGATGTCTGTGAGTGTGTATGTACGTATGTGTGTATGTGCGGATGTGCGTATGTGCGTATGTGCGTGTGTGCGTATGTGCGTATGTGCGTTCGGAATAATTTTTCGTCTCGATTATCTCAAGAACCAAAGATCGGATTGACGTGGGACTGGTTTCATTTGACGCGTTATCACGTAACTTAAAACTGAATGACTTTTCAGCAAAATCGGTTGGGCCGTTTTTTATTTAGGATGAAAAAACTGAAAAAACGACTAAAAATTGCTTAATTTTAAACTGTTGATACGCACTTTTAATTCGTGCAGATACAAAATACCTTCATAGTAATGTTGTTGTTATTTAGCAAAATTATGATCAAATTTGTAAAAAATGTTATTTCAAAAAAAAATAAAGATTAATTTATAAAATTCCAAACTTATATTATCAGGTTTGAGTGATATTTGGATATTTGGATATTTGGATATTGTTATAAATAATTTAATATTGTTAATAACAATCAAATAATATTAGTTATAATTTGATATTGTATATATAAAGTCAATTATAATTATTCAGTAACGGTCAAACATTCTTATAACGAATGATTATTTTAAACAATAATTAAATACCCTCAATAATAGTTGTAGATTCCGAGGCCGAGATGGAGAACGAGGTTGAGGACGAAGTGGAGGACAAGAAGGATGACGAGGACGAAGAGGACGAGGTTGCCGAGGCTTTGGTAGAGGATGACCAGGTGGTGGAGACGTCTTCCTCTACCAAAGCTTTTATGGTTAGATAAAAAGTTGATAAAAATAATAAAAGTAATTATATTAATTTAGAATAATAATGTTTAATAATAGTAATTATTAATAATAGTCATTAATAATAAAAGCAAATTATAGCATGTTATTCATCTCACTGGGAAGTAAAGTCGTGTGGGCCTCAAGGGTCGCACTTAGACCACATTTTTCTTTTTTATTATTGACACGAAGCAAAAGTTATGTATGGACGACTTGCTAAAAATTATATTCTACGCAAGTTTGACATACACAACTTTCTTTTGGAAGCCACGGTTTGGGAGATATGGGGGTGTCCCACTTTCCTTTGTCTTCAAGATGGAGCCCAAACGCCATCATCGGGGATCCCAGAAAATTGAACGTAAGCTAATTATAGCATTTCACACGCATTGCAATTAAAAAATTTCTGCCTTTTGAAAATGCACGCTAAACTCCCAATTGACTGTACTATGTAGTGTTTAAAGGAATGATGGGAATTTTCAATATCTAAACAATAAACAATCTGTGAGCATTCATGTTCAGTGTCGTAAGATGTACACTCGATAGAGTAGTATTGCAGCAGGTAAGAGAGAGCGAGATAGAGCAGTTCCTAGTACATCTATTAATCAGCTTCGTACGAGAGCGCGATTAATTGAGTCAGCTTTCTGCTTTAAAATTTTTTGTTTGTTTTGTGGAAATGAAGCGGATGAAGAGGCAGAAAAGAAAAAATCGCAAGATCGTCGTAAAGTCATTTATCGAGTTGCCACAATTTCATTTAAAGATACTATCCTTAAGGTAGATCATAAAAAGTCTGATGACGTGGCGTAGGCTGTTCTCAAACGTGTAGGATATGAATACGATCTGGTTGCTGCAGAAGCTAAGTATAATCATGGTTGCTTTCGCTCTTTTTAAAATCCTGTTAGTGGAGGTCAAATAGGCCGCCCTGAAGATTATGAGATTACTTTTGCTATGGAAGAGTTTTTTGAATTTATTGAAAAAATGAGGATTGCCAGTTTTCATTGCAAGAATTAAAAGATGCTTGCAAGAATACTACACCTCCGGAAGACATAACAATTAAAAAAAGATTAAAGCTCAAGTATGGTGATAGAATTATAATCACTGAAAAAAACGGTAGTTTAACAATCATTTGTTTTGTTAATACACAACATGATGTGTTAAACAGAGCTTGGTATGAAAATAAAAATTGCTTATTCTGTTCTGCAGTATGTGGCAATTTCCACGGTCAGTCATGCTCTAACGTGACACCTAATACAACTGATGATGATGCTTATGACATCAACGATGATCTACCAGATCTGACTGATGTCTTAAAGAAATATGTAGAAATCCAGCAGCCAGAGAAAGAAGAAGAAAATGAAGCTGAATATATTGAACCCGAAGATTGATAACACCGCTTTTTTCCAAATCAATAAAAATTTATTTTTTCATTATCACTTTCACAATATGTTTTTAATTGTCTACATAGATCGTGGCTTATGCCTACAGGGGATACCACGTTAAAAAAAATGCGCCAAGTACTCTACCGCCGTGGTGGTGTGGAAAGGAATGCATAT
This sequence comes from Oxycera nigricornis, assembly GCA_963942545.1. Taxonomy (NCBI): domain Eukaryota; kingdom Metazoa; phylum Arthropoda; class Insecta; order Diptera; family Stratiomyidae; genus Oxycera; species Oxycera nigricornis. Next base: position 72,955,534 of record OZ012661.1, read on the forward strand.
TAGTGAGAACTCCAAGTTTGCAGTTTTCAAAATTGCCATAACATGCGAACGATCGTTTGTACCAGAAAAAGTGTTAGAACCTTTTTTGTCGGAAATTGCATGCTCTATAATATTGACGCTCACCTTTTTCACAATAAAACTAGCCGTTTACTAGGTATTCACGAAAAACTGATTTTCATGACATTTGACCTTGAATAAATTTTTTAGCACATGTCGGATCGATGGGGACTTTTCAGATTTTATTTAAAATGACTGTTCAAAGGTCTGTGTAAATTTTCAGCTCTGTCGGAGTTTTGTCTAGGTTGAATGTCTAGTTTTACTGGACTAAGTATATGGTAAGTTCTTGTAATCGCCTCGGAAATCGAAATGTTCAACATATCTTTACGTTTTGAGGTCCTTAGAGTATATTTTAAGTCTTTTAAGAAAGAAGCATATATGTATGTGTGTGTGAGTGAGTACGTATGTCCGTACGAACGTATGTACGTTCGTGGACAGTTTTTTCTACGAGCATAACTCACGTAAACAAACTCGTATCGACTTCGTTGAGGATTATTAGATTAGATTTTGGAACATCTCGTTCTGGGGTTTTGCTGTTTTGCCCCTTTGAAGGTCATTTCTGTCATGCATCATATCTTGCGAACCAAACAAGCGATTTGCATCGCTAAGGTGCAAATCGACGCCTATTAACATTTGTATGATCTTGTTAAGTTTTCGAAACAATGTTGGAGCCGTCTTTTAATGTAAGGAAAAAAGTGCAAAAATTAGGTTTTGTTGGTTTCCAAAATTTGAGCAGTTTTTTTTAATTAAAAGACTGTAAAACTATTAAAAATCTGCTCAAATTATGCAAATATTTGAAAACTTTGATTGAATTTACAATTTATTTAGAATACAAGATATAAAGTAATATCATTCGTGTGAACCCGCTTTACGTGGTAAATTTTTTAATAATCATGGAAAAAATTGTTGCTGGTTTCTTTTCAAAACCTGATAAAAATGTATAAATTTCATAAGCATTTCCTACTGTGTTGTGCAAATCAAGTTTAAAGAATATTTTTTTATGAAAAAACCCTAATATTTCGCATTTTCTTCAATTAAATTAGAAAAAAACGGTTGAAACGAGTTTTCATAATGTTAAAAAAATCGTAAATATGTTAATACACATCGATTGACACCTTAATGATGCAAATATAGTCCCTGGCCATATTATTAGACCCATGCTGAAAAATCCGTTTTTTGCCATTTTAACTACACATGACGTTCATTATTAGACAGTTTTAGTTAAATTATGAGAAAGCATATATGATACGATGAGTTTTATTCAAAAAGTAGTGATTTACATTAGATTAAAGCATTTATGATAATGAAACACGATTTTTCGCCAAAATCAGTATTTTGTATGGCCACCTTTAGCCACCTATACGACGAGGCATGCTGTCAATGCAATTTTCAATCTTTTTCCTGATCTCTACGTTATTTTTCCAGGTGTCATTGAGTACACGAATCAGATCCTGCTTGGTTGTAGGAGCATGCTTAGAAACTTCACGTTTCATAAAGTCTGAAACATTCTCTATAGGATTAATGTCTGGAGAATTTCCAGGCCAGTCAAGAACGGTGACTTTTTTCTTCTTTAAGTACGTTGATATACAGGGTTTGTCCGGAAAGTAATAGGACTGATTTTCTTCCGCCGTGACTGTACTTCGGAGCGCAAGTGCACCGACTGGATTCGGTAGAAGGGGTTCCTAGCTAACGAACGAGCAGCTGTTCAGTTATCTTCTAGCACCTGGAGAGTCAGGACAGGCTTTTTCGCGCGACGTGTTTCCGTGAGTGGTGCAAGCCGAAAATGCAGCGTTCGTTAGAGTAGAGGTACGCAATTAAATTCTGTGTGAAACTCGGTAAATATGCGACAGAGATGTTTGATATGATGAACCAGGCCTACCCAGATGATGCTTTAGTAAGAAGTGGTGTGTTTCGGTGGCACAAGGCCTTTTCGGAGGGCCGGGAAGAGGTCGCCGATGAAGACCGTGCTGGAAGACCTTCGACTTCGACAAACACCCAACGCTTCCGCAGCTGACATACAGCTCAGATGTGGCCCCTCCTGACTTCTTTTTGTTTCCCCGCCTGAAAAGGCCGATTAAAGGCAATGCATTTTGAGACGAAAGAGGGGATCCAAGCAGCTCGCACCGCGGCTCTCAAGGCTATTCCAGAGAATGCCTTCCGTGACGCCTTCAATGCTTAGAAATCGCGCTGGCAGCGCTGCATTGACGCAGAAGGAGCCTACTTTGAAAGTTTTCAAAGAATTGTAACGAATGGTTCAATATTTTTTTTTAAATCGGCTCAGTCCTATTACTTTCCGGACAAACCCTGTACGTTTAGAACGGTGGCACGGTGCACCATCGTGCATAAAAATAGGCTTCTCGCGTTTTTTGAACCATGTTTTCATCGTTGGAAGTAGCTGTTTTTCCAACACTTTCTCGTATTGTTCTGAATTCATTGTACCTTCCACGATACCATAACCGAAGGAGGATGTTTTATTGTTGGAACAATACAATCTTCCGATCGACGCCTAACAAACTGAGCCTTTTCGACCAATACTTGAAAAATGGATTCATGTGAGAAATTTACCTGTAACATATTAAAACTACTGAGGGTTGTCACAAATTTTACTTAAAAATTGAATTTATAATAGAAATATATTGTAAAATTAATTTTTTTCCAGTCATCCTTTGTGAAATTCTTATACTTTTGGGCCCATCTGTAACATTTTGTAATCATGACTGGTGTGAGCCTAGGTTTGCGTGCCGGTCTTCGGGAGACATGACCTTCTTCAGCTAACCTTCGTTATAGTGTTCTTTCAGAAACTTGTATTCCTGCTTCAGTAATCGATTTTTCCAAAAGATTCAAGGCCATTTTTCGATTTCGAATGCATATTCGAGGACGACGCACCTTTGCATTTGACCTTTAAATCTTCGCCAAGGTCTCTCTTTCTTTATATGCTTCACTGAACTTCGTGAGACATTTAAAATTCAAGCTATTTCATACTGCCTCATGTTTTTAGCTTTCAACATACCCGCAATTTGGCCAATTCTAGTAGGAGACAAATCATGTCGTTTACCCATTCTGAAAATTACATAATTATCACAAGTCGGAAGAGTTTTACACTATTTTCATAAAAATGAGTCAAAGCTTCAATAAAAAACTTACTTCAGCAATGTTTGTATATTTGACGCAATGGAAATAGGTATTTTACACAATAGAGCCTGTTACACTGTATTGGACGTTTATTTATTTACTTTAAGTTTTTATTACAGAACTGCTGCCATCTAAATTTGAACGTGGTAACTGTATGAACGGTTACATAAAATGTTACCATAAGTATTAAATTAGAGGTTTTTCCAACGAACTTTAACAGTCTTGCAATGAAACAACAAAAAATGCAGTGAAATATTCATTTTTCAGCATGGGTCTAATAATATGGCCAGGGACTGTATTATATCTCGTACGTGAGATATAGTGAATGACAGAAATGACCTTGAAGATCATGATGACTGTCAATGATTTTTTTATTTTTTTATTAATTTTTTCGTAATCATGAGAAACAATTTTGATGGTATTTCCACAAGCACTGTTTGGAGTATATCAATTCTATAAACATTGATTACTGTGTTCCAAAATCAGGTTAAAAATTTATTGTTTATGAAAAAAACCTAATTGTTTGCACTTTTTTTGCTAAATAAAAAAAGGCTACAACGATTTTTTCTAAAATTTGAAAGATTCACACAAATGTGAATACGCGTCGATTGACACTTTAACAATGCAAATCGTATGTCTGGTTTGCGAGATATAACGCATGACAGAAATGACCTTCAAAGGGTCAAAACAACAAACCCCCTGACCGAAATGTTCCAAAAACTAATCAGCTCTTAAGATGTCAAGGACGCTTTGATTGACTCCTCAACGAAGTCGATACGACTTTGTTCACGTGAGTTATGCTCGTAGAAAAAAGTGACCACGAACGTACATACGTACGTACGTACACACACACACCCATATATATCTCTCTCTCTCTCTCTAAAAACACCTTATATATACTCTGTAGACCTCAAAACGTAAAGAAATGTTGACAATTTCAATTTCGATTTTCGATTTTTCGCATTTTCTTTTATTAAATTAAAAAAACGGCTAAAACGAATTTTTGTAATGTTAAAAAAATAGCAAATATGTTAATACACGTCGATTGACACCTTAATGATGCAAATATTATATCTGGTACGTGAGATATAACGCATGACAGAAATGACCTTCAAAGGGGCGAAACAACAAACCCTATTGACAGAAGTTTCCCAAAAACTAATCAGCTCTTAAGATGTCAAGGACGCTTCGATTGACTCCTCAACGAAGTCGATACGACTTTGTTCACGTGAGTTATGCTCGTAGAAAAAAGTGACCACGAACGTACATACGTACGTACGTACACACACACACCCATATATGTATATATATATATATATATATATATATATATATATATATCTAAAAACACCTTATATATACTCTGTAGACCTCAAAACGTAAAGAAATGTTGACAATTTCAATTTCGATTTTCGAGGCGACTACAAGAACTTTCCATATACTGGGTATGGTACGTTCGTGGACAGTTTTTTCTACGAGCATAATCCACGTAAACAAAGATATATTCAGGTACGCAGAAGAAATACAAGATATCTAATAAAGGCTGGTAACTTCGACTGATTTTGATGAGATGATATTGGCTCGCGCTAGTTTAGTGAATTTAATAACTGCGATCAATACGAGTTTTTTCTCGGTTAGAAAAAGGTCTATGTAGACAGTGTGGCCGGGATATTTTGTTATTGGGGTTTCAATAAGAAAGGGTTTGTTGGGATGTCTATCTTACTTGCTGAATTTACAAGTAGTGCAACGCTTTAAAATATTTTTAATTTTGGAGGACATGCGAGGAAAGTAAAAATATTCTGGGAGTTGAAGGCCATTCTCTCCAGCATTGCGATGAGCTCTTCTGTGAATCGTGATGATTTTTCTCTTTTTGTCCTACCTTGCTGGTGAGATCTTCCACCAGTCGAAAATGATGAGAACATATTTCCTGTATTTTAACCCATAGTTGGTTCGTTTGTTAATAGACCATTAACAGTGTGAGGATTTAGGTATCTCTTGAGAATACTTATAAGACTATTGGTTGAATATTTAGGCCCAATGACTGTGTGCCTTGTGTAGTTATCGAATTGATGCAAAATTTGGTAACTAGTTTCGTAACCAATTTTTAGAATGATTTGATTGCTGAATACATCTACTGGTGTCTCCGCAGTGGGGATCAGGTTGTGAGACGAGATTTCGTCACTGCGTGTAAGGGTTAGTGCATTTACTTCCAGTTTTTTTGGAGGTCTTGACAGAGAATCTGCGACAATGTTTGTTTTACCGGGTTTGTATTTGAGCTGATAATTGTACTCCTCAAGAATTGATTTCCACCGTTTCATTTTACTATTCGTATTCTTGTTACTCAAGGCATATGTCAGTGGCTGATGATCAGTATAGATTATTACTTCACGTGATCAGTAAAGGCCAACATTTTTTTCCATTGGCAGCGTAATGTTCTTCGGCCTAAGTAAAGGTTCTAGATAGGGAAGTGATGGGTCTATTATTTTGGGCAAGTACAGCAGATATTGCACATTCGGAAGCATCAGTAGTGAGCTCGAAGGGTTTATTGAAGTCAGGGTGAGCCAAGACAACTTCGTTTGATACAAGACAATTTTTCAATTTATTCAAGGCATTTATATCGATAGCATCAGCAGTATAGGCTTATTTTCGGAGATATGTTTGGACATACGTCCATCTTCCCCTCTTAAGAGGGATGTCAGGGGCTTCGCTATTTTCGCATAAACGCGAATAAATCGACGATAGTACCCGGACATTCCGAGAAAAGATCTAAAATCTTTTAAAGTTTTGGGGGGTAAGAAATCAGATATTGCTCGAACCTCCTTAGGGATAGTTTTAATTCCGTATTTGTTAACAATATATCCCAAGAACTCTATTTTATCGTGCAAGAACTCGCACTTATCAAGCTGAATCTTTAGATTTGCTGCGTCTAAGATCTTGAATATTCTGCCTAAATTTTGTAAATGTTCTTGTTCCGTTTTTCCAACTCAGCTTTTTCCTATTTCATCTCGAACGATGTCATCTAAAGCTCTTTGAAAGATTGAAGGAGCGTTCTTTAGACCAAATAGTAAGCGAGTATATTCGAATTTTCCATTGGTTACGGAAAATGCTGTTTTCTCTATGTCTGATTCCTTTAGTGGATTCTGATGGAATCCGCTTTTTATATCAAGAATAGAAAAGAATTCGTTTTAGCCTCAATTGGCGAGGAATTCATTGATTTCAGGTATGGGGTACCTGTCAGGAATGGTAATAGAATTTAGTTTTCGGTAGTCTGCTACCATGCGATACTTTTTTCTCCAGATGCATCCTCCTTTTTCGGGACGATCCATACTGGTGAGTTGTACGGGGATTTTGAGGGTCTTGATGTCTTCAGGGATTTCGTCGACCAGTAATTTTTAACTTCCCAGTATATGGGAAGTTCTTGTAATCGCCTCGAAAATCGAAATTGAAATTTTCAACATTTCTTTACGTTTTGAGGTCTAAAGAGTATATATAAAGTGTTTTTAGAAAGGGAGATGTATGTGTGTGTGTGTGTGTACGTACGTACGTACGTACGTACGTACGTACGTACGTTCGTGGACACTTTTTTCTATGAGCATAACTCACGTAAACAAAGTCCTATCGACTTCGTTAAGGTGTCAATCGAAGCGTCTTTGCAATCTTAAGAGCTGATTAGTTTTTGGGATACTTCGGTCGGGGGGGTTTGCTGTTTTGACCCTTTGAAGGTCATTTCTGTCATGCGTTATATCTCGCGAACCAAACATACGATTTGCATAATTGAGGTGTTAGTCGACGTGTATTAAAATTCTTGTGAATCTATCAAATTTTGAAAAAAATTGTTGGAGCCGTTTTTTAATTTAAGAAAAAAAAGTGCAAAAAATTAGGGTTTTTTTATAAACAATAAATTTTCAACCTGATTTACGAAACACAGTATTCAATTTTTATAAAATTTATACATTTCAAGTAATTTTTGTAAAAACAATTTCAAAACTTTTACTCATGATTACGTAAAAAATTAAATAAAAAATAAAAATTCATTAACAGGCATCATGATTTTCAAGGTCATTTCTGTCGTGCGTTATACATATCTCGCGAACCAAACATACGATTCGCATGGTTAAGCTGTCAATCAACGCGTATTAACATTTGTGTGAACCTATCAAATTTTGAAACAAATTTTGAAAAAAATCGTTGGAGCGGTTTTTTAATTTTTTAAAAAAAAAAGTACAAAGAATTGTGATTTTTTTCAAAAACAATAAATTTTTAACCCTATTGTCAAGTGCAAGTAATCAATCTTTATATAATTTATATATTTTAAACAGTTTATTTAAAAATGCCATCAAAATTTTTTCTACTGACCACAAAAAAAATCAAATAAAAAATAAAAAATCATTAACAGTCATCAAGATCTTCAAGGTTATTTCTGTCATGCGTTATATCTCGCGAACCAAACATAGGATTTGCATTATTAAGGTGTCAATGAACGCGTATTAAGAATTTTGTAAATCTGCTGTAATTTTAAAAAAAATTATTTGAGCCGTTTTTTAATTTAAGAAAAAACAAGTGCAAAAAATTAGGTTTTTTTCATAAACAATAAATTGTTTACCTGATTTGCGAAATGTAGTAGACAAAGTTTATAAAATTTATATACTCCAAACAATGTTTGTAGTAAAACCATCAAAACTTTTTGTCACGATAAAATAAAAAATTAAATTAAAAATAAAAAATCATTAAAAGTCATCATGATTTTCAAGGTCATTTTTATCATTCACTATATCTCACGAACCAGATATAATATTTGCATCATTAAGGTGTCAGTGGACGTGTATTAACATCTTTGTGAAGTTTTTAACATTATAAAAACTCGTTTCAGCCTATTTTCAATTAAATTGAAGAAAATGCGAAAAATTATGGTTTATTTTCATAAAAAATATTTTTTAACCTGATTTGCACAGCACAGTAATAACTGCTTTTAAAATTTATACATTCTTATCAGGTTTTGAAGAGAAACCGGCAAAATTTTATTCCTTAATAAGGAAAAAAACTAAATTAAAAATAAAAAAATCATTCAAAGTTACCATGTAAAGAGGGTTCATACGAATGCTATTACTTTATATCCTTTATTCTAAAAAAAATGTTGTAAATTCAATCAAAGTTCTAAAATATTGCATAATTTGAGCAGGTTTTTGATAGTTTTAATAGACTTTTAAATAAAAAAAACCGCTTAAATTTTGAAAACCAACAAAAATTTTCCGAAAAGGCCCCCACCGATTGATCCGCGTGAATATTCAATCTGTCCTCATCGACCAAAAACCTTACGTAATCAATGGACCCTCCCGTAGACGATATGACTCATATTAACTCATTCCTGTTACTGCTATGAATACCTCTCATTGGTGTAATGTTGTTGATGTTTATGTAGATATTACTGGGAAGTTGACCGTGTGAACCTCAAGGGTCGCACCTCGCGGCTTGTTTTACTTCCTTTTCAATTTCTGATTTTATAGCCATTGGGTAAGGGTAGGATTTTGAATACACGGGATCGATAGAAGTTGTTCGAATTTCTCCTTTCACTTTGGTTGTAAAGGTTAAACGTTTATCAGGCTCCGTGAGGAGCTTGCGAAAGATCTTTATTAAATTAATTAATTTATTCGAGGTTCCAAAATTGAGATGAGACGCTCTTATGTTTATATTGTTAACCGTTCCAGAAATATGTTGCTTAAGTAGTATGAAAATGGTGGGGCCAATCGTCATCAAATTATTTTAAGTAAGCATGATAGCATTTAATTCCTTTAGTGTCTCATTGCCTATTATATCGTCAAAATAAATCAAGCTAGGCAATATAAAAAAAATTATTTTTTTGATAGAAGGACCAAAAGTGGAACATAAGCATGATAACGCTAACAGCTACGGACTAAGCAAAGAATTCTCTGACATTGGGGACAGGATATTTAATATGTCGCGGCTGGACGTAATTATTATTAGATCCAGTATATACGAGGAATTTAAATAGCTTTCGACTTCTTAATTTAAATTGAAAGTATGGAAGCGAAGAGCGGTTTAACCTAAAAAATAGATGTCATCTAGATGTTCGGACTCATCTGTAGTGTTTGAGACATCAGGTTCCCTGAGTTCAGTAGGAAAAGGTTCCGTTTCTTCTTACCCTTAATATTCTAATAGCATTTGTTCGTTTGAGTCTTTTGCAATGACTAGTAAATCGTTCGAGTTTTCTGGAGCTATATTGTAATTGTGGGTGGTAAAATAGGTGCATTGCCACTTATTTTGCTGCTGAGGAGACCTGCATTAGGGGGTTTATGGCCGAAGTCATTGTGAAATCGTGGCCTATTCATATAATTAGAATTATGGATGCGCAAGGAGGGATCTACATCTATTGGTTCTGGTCTATTTGGCTTAGTAGGAAATTGTCGAGGTCGAGAAGGAACAGGCTATTGGGAGTGAAATCGATGCATATGAGGAGCTTGGGGATTATGCACAAGTTCTGGAATGAACTGTCGTTTTGGTGCAGCTATTGGAGCTGGTGGTGGTTGGATCGGAATGGCTCTTCGAGGAACATAATTTGAGAAAGGTTTATGTGTTCTTGTTTGGGAATTATACGCATGCTGTACGCGGAAGTCAACGTTTTGGAGTTTCAAGCACAAATGTAATGCTTGTGGTAGGTCGGTGGGCTCTCGAATACTTAGTAATCTAAGAAGATCACCTTTCAGTCCTCGCACAAATGTGTCGAAGGCTTTATCCCTGTAAGCTTGGGACTCTTGACTCAAATCCATTGAGCCAAGTTTATTCAAAATCAACGATAGTTGGTGGTAAACGGTTTGATAGAACACCTAGTACTCAAGCGTTCTTGGATCACGTTTATCTGCATAATGCAGCATCAGACACTTCGCGATCTTTCCCCAGTTGAGAGGTGTATTATAAAATTCCAGGGCAATATCGACATGCCCTACAATCTTGTAAAGAATCACAGATAAAACACCGTAGTATTTAAAGGTGCCATTTAGGTGTTCGTATATTTTATGTATACGGTCTACGGATTTCTTCCAAGAATGAAATTCTCCTCGGTTTCCGGAAAAGTCTCGAAGACTTTTAACAACGTCTGGTATCTTATCCATGTCAGATAGATTGTTTTCGTTACCAATGTTAATGGCAATATCAATATCATTATTGATATCGGAGGCGGGATTCAATAGGAAATTGAAAAGTTGTCTACCCTGGGTTTGAAGCGTGGTTGCGGCGTTTTGCGCAATCATTTGTCTCATTTCTTCGCTAATTGCCGGAGTTGGTGCAGGAACTTCCATACGAGCGGCACGGACGAGAGTAGACAAATTAGAAGCACAATGAATTCTTTTTGAAATACCGTATTTTTTTTAACAAATTTTTTTCACTTTACACACACTTTATCACTACTTTAAACACTTCTCTTCTTGAAGATTCGGTGTAAAAGATTCAATATAATAATTCGATATAAAACTCAATAAATGCAATTCAAATATGTAAAATAGTTCAATATGTGTATTTTTTCAAAAATTCAATACATATGATATAATTCAATTTATCTTATTATTATCTTTATGGAACAATGGAAGGCTTACAATATATTCGTCAAGATCGTTCTCGCGATGACTGCTTCCATTTATGTGGGTTGCTTCGGGGCTGCTCTTTGCACCAACCTGGTTTATCCTCTTTTGCCGGGAATGGTTGTCCTCGGTTACTTAGGCGTCAGTTGGATCTGGTTGCATATCTTAAATATTCTGTGTTTAACCTTTTATTATCACTCGTTAACAACGTCGCAGCATTACTGAATCGCGTGGTTATCGACAAAAGTTTTCCCGCACGAATGCTTGAAAAGGATCTGGATGACTCCCTCAGTCTCAGGTTTGTCAGTTAACAAGCTTTTTTGAAAAGACTTAACGCTTGTCCAGATTTATTCCTTTTCGTATTTACACAACCTTTGTAGCCCCACGTTGGGCGCCAGTTAAATAGAAAGATAAGTTTGTATTTAAAAAAATATAAGGATCCAACACCCTGAACTTCATTTCCTTTTAATTTAAAAAAATGAACTGAACTGCGCTTAAATGATTTGCGCATTTTCATACCTAAATTATGTTTATGCTATATGTAAGGTGCAACGTTCGATTGTCTTGTGAGCGATATCCCGCATCGATTTGCGCACTCATCATAGTTATTCTTGCGCGTGCGGGTAAGAATTGCTGTTCTGTCGTCAACTTCCATACCATATGATTTGCACAATTAAAAGTCAATTTAATTTTTTGCCGTCGACCCGCGGCAAAGGCATTTATTACACTTTATAAGAAAAAGAAAAACCTTGTTTTATTGCCATTGCCGGCTGGTGTTAACTAAGATAAAAGCGACCGGCATAATCAAGAAAACCCATGCATGTACAAAATAGAAAATAGTCTGTAATCTTGTACACATTTGATTGTCAGTTTAGTCGTAAGTTGTTCGTTGTTCGTCGTTCGATCTAGTAAAATTCAAATAAACAGTGGAAAAGTAAAGTGGAGCTATGTGACTTATTGCACAAATGCTTCGCATTCTCGGCAGTGGCGACCGGAGAGGGCGGTCCGCACTGGGTGCCACGCATCAATGGGTAGCAACGACAACTCACACGTGCATTCAAAGAAAGGGCACCAAATCTCCCTTTAATAGTCAATAAATAACTACCTACTCTTGTACCTAGGACTACCTAAGAATCATTTCTGGGTTTTTTCCCTATAGCTGAAAAGATTGCAGTTGATCTTGCTGAAAATATCCTTACACAGCTGGAGAGTGATAATTTAGATGTTCATCTATATCGTGACCAAGGATGTGATAATGATTCATGGTGGCTTTCAAGCAAAACTCAGAGAACGAAATCTGAAAGCGTTATTTACGCCTTGTGCTCATCATTCGCCTAATCTATGTGGAGTGCACTCATCTGGGAGCGTTACTTGAAATTGAACTTTTTTCGGAACTGTAGAAAGAGTTTACACGCTCTTTTCATCAACCACACATCGGTGGGAAATGTGAATGAACAAGCCGCGAAGTGCGACCCTTGAGGTCCACACGGTCAACTTCCCAGTAATATCTAGATAAACATTAAAAATATTAAACACAATAATAATTTTGAAAATATTACTACTTTAAATAATAATAATAATGAGAGGTATTCATAGCAGTAACAGGAATCAGTTAGTATTAATCATATAATCTACGGGAGTATCCGTTGATTACGTAAGGCTTTTGGTGGATGCGGGTAGATTGATTTGATCAATCAATCAGTGGGACCTTTTCTACGTTATTTGTTGTTTTCAGGTCGATGCTTGAAGCACAAAAGAGCGCTAGCAAAAATGAATGCAGTTTTTGTTATAACTCTCCTTGAAGAGATTTTGTCGCGTGATGACCATTTTGAATAGTTGCGTTCAAAATTGTCATGAACTTCATCAATGAGATTATATTTATATTATATTGGTAAATTATGAATATGCAGTCAAAAATAGGTTCGAATGCATGTAAAAAGTAAAATATTTTACAAATGATGATGGAGGAAGTAATTGAAATCTTACGACTACTAAAAAATGAATCTACTAAAAACTACAATTTTTTATTTGATGATAGCTTTTCAAACCATATGATCTTGCAAAGTATTGACTAAAAAACATTTTATCATTCAAAGCGCTGATTACCACAAATGCAAATTTGATTGAAATTTTGATGGTTTTCAAAATTTCAGCAATCTTTTTAAATTAAAAGACTGTAAAAACTATTAAAAATCGGCTCAAATTAAGTAAACATTTTAAAACTTTGATTGAGTTTACAACAATTTATTTAGAATAAAATAAATAAGGTAATATCATTCGTATGAACTCTCTTTACATGGTAGCTTTGAATGATTTTTTATTTTTTATTTAGTTTTTTTATAATCATGGAAAAAAGCTTTGCTGGTTTCTCTTCAAAAACTGATAAAATGAATGTATGAATGTATAAGTTTTATAACAATTTATAATGTGTTGTGCAAATCTGGTTAAAAAAATTTTTTTTGAAAAAAACCATAATTTTTCGCATTTTCTTCTATTAAATTGAAAAAAAAACGGCTGAAACGAATTTTTATGATGTTAAAAAAATCACGAAGATGTTAATATTCGTCGATTCACACCTCAATGATGCAAATATTATATCTGATTCACGAGATATAATGCATGACAAATATGAACTTGAAGATCATGATGACTTTTAATGATTGTTTATTTTTAATTTAATTTTTTTGTAATCGTGAGGAAAAATTTTGATGTTGTTTTTACAAGAACTGTTTCGGGTATATAAATTTTATAAACATTGATTATTTCGGCTTGAAAATAAGGTTAAAAATATATTGTTTTTGGAAAAAACCTTCATTTTTTGCACTTTTTTTAAAAAATCAAAACACGGCTTCAAGAATTTTTTTAAAAACTTGCCAGAATCACATAAATATCAATACGCGTCGATTGACATCTCAATCAAGCAAATGGTATATTTGGTTCGCGAGATATAACATGACATAAATGACCTTCAAACGGGCAAAACAGCAAACCCCCCGACCGAAGTTTTCCAAAAACTAATCAGCTCTTAAGATTGCAAAGACGCTTCGATTGATTTCTCAACAAAGTCGATACGACTTTGTTTACGTCAGTTATGGTCGTAGAAAAAAGTGTCCACGAACGTACAGACGTACGTACGTACGGACGCACGTACGTACACACAAACATACATCTTCCTTTCTTAAAACACTTTATATACTTTATAGACCTCAAAACGTAAAGAAATGTTTAAAATTTCAATTTCGATTTTCGAGGCGATTACAAGAACTTCCCATTGACTGGGAAGTTAAAAATGTAGGCGTGTCCGTTAAACAACTATCAGAGACAAGAGGGAGTGCTAATCATGACGATGTTAAACCAGTGAAGAATAATTTTCAGAAGTTTTTATCAACACTCGAAATGATGTGTGATCCCAGCACCAGCAGAAAAAAAACGTCAAAACAAGAGAATCATCATCAACAATCGTACCAGTTTTGTGTGACTTCAATTTTCTATGCTATCTTTCCTTTTGGTGTGAAGTCCTAGAAGTAGTTAAGCAGATACAAAATTATACACAAACATCTGGAATAGTATTGGAACAGTGTGCAATAAAAATTAAAGCTCTATCTATCTATCAACGCAACCAAATTGTGGAAACAAATAGCACGCAACAAAAAAGGTGAGAACTTAGACACTCCGTTTGAAGGAAAAAAAGGAAGGAAGAGATTTCGAAAACAAGTGCCCAGAGAAAGAGCCCGAGATGCTTAACTTTCAGTACGCGAATATCTACAGAGAGCAATGTTAGAATGTCACGATGGATTTTACGAAGAGCTGGACCATCGTTACAGGGATGGATTTTATTCTGGTTACATTTAGTGTTATTCAGACTAAAACGCTGGTAACATCACTGGGAGATCTTCATGGACTGGTTCCAAATCTGTTAAAAATTTACGAAGATTTAGAGATCTTACGATTGAGGCGCCATTTGGAAGCCGCCAACATTTCTAGCTAAAAAGTGGTTGAATGAACTACATTGAAGCTTCTCAGATTCATTGTGAAATGGGGCTACTCTGAGTCTGTTCCAAATTAAGCGCTTTGTCTTCGATTTTTTTAAAAACATTTGTGTTTCGTTGGCTTCACGTGAAAGAAGCTTTTCAAATTTAAAATTAATAAAATCTTACTTAAGGTCCACAATGAGGCAAGCGCGACTAACCAATCTTTCGATTTTATCAATTGAAAGAGACAGCCAATCTTGATAATGTGATCGAATATTTTAGTGCAATAAAATTTCGTTAGCAAGTTTAGTATTTGGTGTTTTACTTTGTTTACAAAACCGCCCGAGGTGCCAGTCTACCCTACGCCGCCACTGACTCTCGGCCGGCAAGAGTATGTCTACATATTGAAGTTTATCCGGAATTTATGTATTTAAAGCTTGCGTAAGTTTACCGTGTGTCATTCACTCAAAATTGATGCATTTGGTAGAGTTGAATTTGATTGGAATGATCTTCGACAGTTATGCTAGTACTGTGAAAAAATGCAAAACGGCGTAGTCAATGTAGGCCCATACTAATTTTTTAAAATAACAGTCGATACATTTGATGAGTTATATTTATTTTTACTCGACTTATTTAGGAAACCAAAGCATGCACGGTATAAGTGTCGCCGTAATTCCACCGACGCGCCCCAAGCCTGGTTAAAAAGGAAGAGAGAGGCCGAAAGATGCTATAATAATTTTTTTTCAAATAATATATCATATTTATTTTTGAAAGTTGTATGTAAATAATTAAACATTATGAACCATACACAACAAATGCTAGGGAATTGGAAAAAAATAAATTCTTTTCAAATGAAAATTGTACTGTTATTTGTATGCTTCTGAATTTGATGTATTATCATCGTTCCAAACTAAAAATGTAATAGTTGGTAATCATTACATTAAATCAATGATCAAATTACGTATTTTTTAGCTTAATCTTATAGGAGCATGCATTTTGACTCAAAGATGAATCGTCTACCCTGTTTTATTTACAGCGACTTAAAATCAACAAATTAACTGTGCAAATTTATGAGTATGTCATTTTATTCTTTTTTAATTTGAAATTATTTCATATTTAAAAGATAAAGTGAAAAGAATTAAAAATGTTATTTTCATTCCGCTAATTTCTGAAAACCGAATCTAAAATTCGTAAATAAATCAATTAAGTTAACCTTTTGCACAATTAACACTTGTTCAGGATATTTTCTATATAGTTAATTGCTTGTTTCTTTTCAACGCTGTGAATATCTTGTCAAGTTTGTCGATAATTCTGATTATTCTTTGTGGGGCTCTTGCATTGCTTCATGTTGAAAATATTAATCGATTACAGTGCGAAACAATCTGAACTTCTCATATAGGCTCATTTAATGATGTAGCTGCTGCTATGCTCGTTATTTAATGTGTTCCAATTAGGTTACGCTCAAAATAAGCATTAAGTTTGGACAGCAATTATAGTTTCTTCCAACTTTTCCCATATGATACTGACGAAATTTCAAATAAATCTGAAACTCTCGCCTTTTATATGCCCCTTTCTATTCTCATGCGATCTTTGCCTTTGACGTCAACAAGTTAGTGTTAGTGTCACCACCAAATTCATAAAAGTTAACTCATCAAAGTTGCTGATTTTCCACTCTTCTGTTTATTACCTGCTTGACTGCGCCCAAGGTATATAAACTACATTGGTATGATCTGTTGTTACGTCATCCGGCGGGGAGGGCGTGGCTAAATACACCTAAGTGGGATTTCATAAACACTTTGAATGAAACGAATTTTTCTTTTTCGGGCTGGGAATGTAGTTCTTGCGAATATGTCATTGTTTTGTCATTTTTTACCAAGAGAATAGTGCTATCTAGCAGAGTTAGAAAGTGATGAGTGTATATAACTGTATATAATATATAAATCAATTAGAATTTTCAGAGACTTCACTCAAATTGTATGGCGACACTTTAGATCATTTTACGTTTTTCAACATCACTTCCAAGCTATGCTACATATATATAATTACGCTCTTGATGCGGTGTTTAATATAGGGAATTTTGAAGTGCTTTATTAGTTGTCGAATAAAATTTGTTGTAACTGTTATTGGTTTGACGATGAATGCGCTGAAAGTCGAACAGTTACAATCCTACTTTTATTGTTAAAAATTCATTCTATTGTCTTGCTAACTAACTATGTAAATGACAACAACTGACACGCTCAATCGATTTGATATTTCTCTCCGCTTCATTTTAATGGCATGTGATTTTAAGACTAGCTCTAGTATATACCATTTACCATTGCTTATATGTCTATTGTGAAATATAGAATGAGGTGAACAGGATGGCAGCACTACTGGGCGTGCCTGTGCGATATTACGTCACTCGGCGCGGAATCCTAGGGCAATAAATCATACGTCTTCTGGTTTATATACCTTGACTGAGCCCATCATACAATCATTGTATACTTGTGTGACGTCACTTGATGCATGGCGCTGGAATGTTACGACCGCATGCAATTGCGGCACATGTTTTTCGGCACTGATTTCCGATCTTCATGTACCAAGTGTCGTCACAACGGGACTTGATGTTACTTTCTTCGTACTGAGATAACTCAAATTAAGAAATCTTGTTAAGCATTATGATGGTCAATATGAGAATTTTTCAGCGAAACACTTAACGAGAGCTGTTATATGAAACACAAAATAGTTTTTTTTCCAGTAATTGAAGCATAAAATTGTTGTAAAAATTTAATAGGTGAAAAGCTGGGACTACCTCATCAATACTAAACGATTAAACCGCAGACATAATTCAATCGTAGCTGGAAGTTTAAACGAGCAGATTATAATTTGGCTGCTAAAATTCTTTAGTTTTTTTTAGTTTGTTATTCTATCAAATGATTTTCCGAGCTTAGTCAGGTGCACCACCCGCAAAACAAAAATATCGTACGTTATTCAAATTTGTTCTTGATTTTGATTACTTACCCAAATTTCTAATGTAAACCAAGCGTTGCACACACACTCAATGTAAAAAAACGCCACGTGGGCATTCGTTTGTGTTTTATCCAAGACCCATGCTGTGCTTCCATTTGCTGTTTTTACTGTAATATTTCTGATGATCGGCACTCGCATATCAGGATGAGTTTTAAGGCAAAATGATAATATCGACACGCATATAAAAAACACAGATACTACTCCAATTATCTGAAATAAGGAAGCAAACGAGGACTAAGGTAAATTGAAAGTGAGGAAACTTCTAACGTATTTTTTTTAAATTGCAGAATTTTTATTTGATTACCATCATGCAGACTTTCCTATTGATCACCAAGTCCTTCGTGATGAAGTTATTTGTAGTTAATGCGAGTCACTTACTTCAATACAACTGTGATAAGATGCATTTTCGGGGTTACTATCGAAAATTCAGAAATCAAATTTTCCTCTACATTTCTAGAGAGTGACCTTATTTTTTTTATTCAAGGTAGGTATGTCATTTTTGGGTAAACAATCAAGGTTAAATGGTTACTGGTTTTGGTCACACCGTCCAAATTGATGAAGCCTTACTAGATAGATGGAAATATAATAGAGGACGAGTGATTCCTGGTCAGTGGGTTTTTGGAGTATTTGAAACCCTCACGAAGAAGTGCTTTATCGAGCCTGTAAAAAGTAGATTGGTGAAAAGATCATCACGCACAAAACTGCACCGGGAAAGGCCATCATCTCTGACTGCTGCCGCCACATATCACGTAAGGAATGGATGCATCTCACAGTCAATCATCACAACAACTTCGTCGATCCTGATACGGGAGCTTACACTTAAAATATAGAACGTTTGTGGCGAGATTTACGGGATAATATTCCACGATATGGTCGATTGCAGCATAATTATTTTCAGTAAATCGCAGAATTTTTAATTGAAAGAAATTTCACTTATTGGCAGAGAATAAATGCTTTTTAGTGGTATTATTTTAGAAATGTATCTTTTAAATATTGATAATATTTTAAACTAACAAATTAATTTCTTTACTGTTAAAAACCTATGACTATTTTACATTTGTTCATCCTAAACATATATTTTCTTGATCAGCACCACGAAAAGAACCACATACTCCATTTTAAACAAAATTGGAGGTGACGGAGTTGTTCCATATATAATTACCAAAAATACATTACATTTAAAGTTTGAGATTGCTTCACTATTTTAGGTCTTATTGCATTTTTATTGTTTAGAAGCAGAACAGCACATGCTGAAGAAGTTTTTGTTTATGACTAATTGCAAATATTCCATTTACTATGGTGATAGGCAGTGGCGGCTCGTGGGAGTTAAGTATGGTGGGGCTGCTGGTACGAATTTTTCTATCACCAATATAAGTTCTTATGTGAGTTTCCACTCCACCCAAGAGGTACCACATGTGGAGCGTGAAGCGATTTTAAGTGATCGGTTTCCCCAAAAGTAGATTCGCTGGCAATCAAAGATATATTCCTAGTATCGTGTTTTGAATAACATTTAAAGCTTTAATAAAAGTTCAGTACACTCTGAATAAAAAAAATTGTTTAAAAATATTTGAATTCTTCCAACGAAACAACTTTTACGCCTATCGCACTATTCAAAATAAATAATTTCACTACTAAAATAAAGGCAACAAAAACAACAATAACAATCGAAAAAACTAGTAATAAATAAATTCAGCAAAAACAGTTTTTCATTGTATATAGTTCTTCAATCAACATCAACAACAAAAGCAAATTCTTTTATCTAGACGTTTTATTTGTATAAATATTCAGCACGTCGATTTTTTTGTTGAACAAACAAGTCAATACCGCTTTCATTCATTTTGGGTATTGTTTTAATGAATTTATTACAAACAGAGAGTACTGCAAGCTCATTGAAACGACTGTGGTCCATGGTGCTCGATTTGTAACTTTTGATATTGTTTCGTGTATTGAAGCATCTTTCCGACTCTGCAGTAGTAACCGGCGTTGTTAAAACTATTTCTATTAACTTATTTGTTTCTTGGAAAGACGAACAAAGGTTATTATCTTTAAAAAAAACTGTAAAGCTGAACAATGGAAGAAATATTTTGAAACATTTCGTTCGAATAGCGTAATGTTATTATTAATTATATTTTCTACCGAATTCATATTTTGAAAATACCAAATTTTTTTTACTAAAATTGAAATTCAAACTTCTAGCAAGTTTTAACACATGCCAGGAAAATCTTGTTAATTATTTATTTAATCAAAATCATAAATACCATAACCTGAAGAACTCTTTTCTGAAACAAACTTTAAGCACTACAAAACTTTAAAAAAAACTAAACACTACGAAGGCACACTAAGTACTAATACCATGCACTACACTGATGAGACTACTTTTGCATTAACAGACCCCTTCGGCCCGTCGTAAAAAAATGTTGCTCATGCCTGCTCAAAGGTATTATCCAGACCATGCCAAGACTAAATGTCGTCGAAGCACTGGACGGGCTGCATAAGATTAGCTCGTCCACGATGTATCCACATGTTATTTCAAACACGCACACTCCTGCCGCTTCAGTAAGTATTCACGCAGTTATTCAAATCTAAATACTCTTAATCGGGGCTAGATTGATGTAGCCCTTTCCTCATAGTAAAGGTGGAAAATTTTCAAAGAGAAAATAAGTTTGAAGTTTACTCTCAGCTTTTACTCGGTGCAGGCACAACGAAGCGAGTCGAAGAGAAAAACAAATTGTTCTACAGTGCGTGGCAAGAAGACTATATGAAAGTAAACTACAGCATGAGCGAAAAAAATGCTGCATTATATTTTGAAATGAAATTAAATTATGAAAACTATATTGAAATCTATAATGATATTTTATTACATTTGCACTAATATAAGCTCATCAATAAGTGGTGGGGCTGAGCCCCACTAGCGCCAAAGGTAGAGCCGCCACTGGTGATAGGTTCAACTTTCAAGTCCTTATGCAAGTCAAATTTCAATATGTACCATTGAAGATATTACTTAGAACTTTATTTTAAAACCACTGAATTATTTCAATGTGGCTGACTTATTTGGGCTGTATATCATACTCGTATGTCAACAAAGGTTTTCATATTTGCTTGTAGAGGAAGAGTTTGTTCAAGAGACGAATTTCTTCCACTAAGCCAAAGTAGTTTACCATTATTTAGTCATTATTAAACCCCTTTTTGACGTTGCTTTTCAGCGACGATTTGCATCTAATGCCATGCCAAGGTATTAAGCTGTATTCAAGTATGTCACTTTTTGAGTATTTCCATATGTATACTGATAGACGATCTATTTTTTGTGTGAAGTATGCGTGAATTGATATAGCTTCATTTAATTTTAAAGGCTATTTTCTAGTTCTAGTTGTTTGGTAGATTGCAGCTTACAATTTCATTGTTGTCCTCTAATGTCGAAAAGACTGTATCTGTATGTTTGTAGTATCTGCAAATTTTGCAATCAGGTTATCACGTGTTTATAATAGGTGTAGAACCGGTCTGAGAACACTTTCTTCACACTTCACCCCCACACTTAACCGCGTGACTCGAAAAACAGGCTTGCACCATTCGAACCCTCCAATGTTGTTCAGAAGCCGCATGACCTTTCTTTGACCGTGAGACCGTTTTTGGGCCAAAACGTTGGGTAATTGGCAGTAGTGATGAGCAGAATCGGTCTTGGTCTTGCAGTCTTGGTCTTGCATAAAAACAAGACCAAGACTCTACCTACCCCATCAAGACCAAGACCAAGACTTGGCCTGCAAGACCAAGACCAAGACTCGCCTTGCAAGACCAAGACCAAAACCAAGACTATGCGAGACTCAACCATAATAAATTTTAAGTATTTTTATAGTCAACACGTGAAACTGTGTTTAATTTTTTTTTTAAATTTCAACAAAATATTTGTTGTTTTTAATTGAACTTCTACTCCAAATTTAAAAGTGCGCTGTTCTACGGTTTTCGAAAAATTGCATTTTAACATTTGATTCTTATAAGCGGGCCTTATGCTGCTCATTTGTGATAATTGCAAATTTATTAAAAATTAACAATCAACATAACTATTAATATCTTTTTCAAGGAAATACATCATATCTTATCAAAGATTCATGAAACTATTGACTTTTAATGTGTGAGAAGAGTGTCTGCTATTCCGTATGAAGCTACGGGTGTGGCAAATTATCCTGTAAACCTGACTCGTGATATACATATTTATCATGTGTAACTAAACAAACGTGTGAAAATGCTGTCATTTTTTAAATCAGAAACATGAAATTTGGTATATGAGATATATGCTTACATGAAATAAGTTTGGTACATGAAATTGAATCAGTATTGATACCATTTCCCACTGCATAGTGAAGTGTTTATTTCTATTGTAAAGTATTGATAAAAATTTCAAATAAACCAACTGAAGAAAAAGTTTTGCCGATGCAAACTTCCTGTGCGTTTTGTGTCGTGTTTCTGGCTTCAGTAGTTACGGTTCTGCGTTGGTGAGTTAGTCAGCCGATTTGGAAGTCTTTCTTAATTATGACAATATAAATTTTTATCACAAAGCCGTAATGGCCAGCGTACACAGCTTCGAATCTAAAAGTGCCAGGATCTCGTCTTCAACTCTAGGACGTTTCCAGGCATAATAAGTGAGCAGTTTCGACACATTCAAGGAAACAAGAAGATTACTTCGTTACCTAGTTCCGTCTAAAATACTTAGCATTTTTCTTTTTTATTATTTATTTTTCATTGCTGGCTACTTACTTAAACGGTGTAAGTGGCAACAAGTTATTTACTAGCTTTTTCTTTAGGATCTATTAAATAAGAGTAAATAAGTCATTTAAAATATTTGTATGTGAAAACGCAAGACTGGAAGATTCTTGCAAACAAGACCAAGATTTGGTAGGCAAGACCAAGACCGAGGCCAAGACTAGGTCTATCGCCGCAAGACCAATACCAAGACCGAGTGCGCAAGAACAAGGCCAATACCAAGATTACCACAGTCTTGGTCTTGTTTTGCTCATCACTAATTGGCAGATGCAAAAACAAGTCCTCTTCGCGCCGTCCATCTGTGCGGAAGGGTTTTGAAAAGATTTTGTTTTTTTGCTTCCAAGAATTTTAGTCCAATCAAATGGGAGTTTGACCGTGCATTTTCGGCTGTCAGGCAAGTTTTTGGTATAGTTAGCTTAAGTTCAAGTTTCTGGGGTCACAGCTTCCATCCTCTGTTCTCACGGGCGGATTTGACCATATCGCCGCCTTATGCCTCAGAAATATCTGCCGCCCTTTTCGATAATTATATTATATGTAATAATGCGCGATTTATTTTCGATTCCCTAGAATATTTCGCTGTTTTTCATTGCGCCGAAGCTTGCAAAGAGGGAATATCAGAATAAAAACGGCACTGGTTCGTTCGTAAAATTTCAGTATTGCGCCCTTGCCACACAAATAATTATTAAAATACACACACGGTAACGAATCCAAAAGTACCAAGTACCTAAAAAGAACCGAAAAGTGCCAATTTGCAAGGTTCCACCTTGCAGTCTTGCTCCTATATGTAAAGACTTTCGACGAAAAGAAAAGAAAACATGCCAAACATAGAAACATACGAATAGTTTATCAATTTATCAAATCATCACTCTTTCATTTAATAATCATTTCAATTATACACTGCCAATTATATTATCATTCGTGAACGAGAAACAAAGATTTTTGAGAGTACGATCGATACGACCGAGCAAGTTTCTTCTTCCTTTAATGTTCAAAACCGCCAGCTTATGGGAGGACGACTTTTCATGAGATGAGGCTCGAGCAGACGCATTTTTCCAATCATCAAAGCCTTCCTTACTACCAAACTGTGTTTCTCCGTCGAAAGCAAGACACGGTTCGCAATAAACATGGCCGGTACTTCCAGAGTAAATCAACCAGTTACGAAGACTCTTCTCTCCATTTAACACTTCTCGTTCGAATAATGATTTTGACAAGTGGCGTATTTTATCATCGTATACGCGTTTACTTTTGCTGAAATCTGCGTCCATATTTTGCTGAAGACCGTTCGCCGCTATATAGTATCGTGTAGCCTCATCTATCGTCCAAGTAGCTGGATCAGGATCTCTACTGTTGAGAATCTGCTGCTGTTGGATCACTTTTGATTTTGAACCCACATCAGCATCCAAGGGAGCGGTAGTGCTCGTTGTTTCGATAGACTCAGCATCAGCATTTGAAATACGCGCAGCAATGTCATTCTCGGAGCCACAGTGGGGGTAGACCCCGTAGATAAACCTTCATATGTTGGCTTCCTATGGACAAGCGTTCCATACAATCCGTGGTACCACGGACGAAACGCACATGGTTTCGCACATGGTTTCCATGGTTTCTATTATTCGGTATATGGTGGGGGAGATTGACGCGCTACAGTGCTACCGTAGTTTATGAATATTATTTTCGTTTATCGTCTGGGAAAATACGTGGATCTCCGAATTCAATGATGAAACGTTGGAAAAATAGTTGTAATGGGGAACCCAACCATTTAAAAAATCGACGAAAGTGCCTTACCACGGCCAACTGCCATATATATATATATATATATATATATATATATATATATATATATATATATATATGAGTGTATATATGCATCTAATATGGTTCTGGATTAACAATTTTCAAAAGCTGGCAGCACATAAGATACGACAATTTTCGGGTGCATTCGGCAGATGCTTCGGGTAAAATTTGTTCCCGAAGGCCGAGTTTGCCTACTGTCTATTTATATACTGTGCTCGGAGCTTTGACTTTCGAGAGTGTTTACACTTTTTGAGGCTGAGGCTGTTGAAAGAACTCATCTAATTATCTTGTTTTCTTTATCAATTCCGCCTCGTTTACTAGCTTTTCTTTGGCCTTTTTTCGGTGTTTCGCGCCACTTAGCCGGGCTCTTCCATCACTCATGGTCATGTTTATAATTAAAAGTTGTTTTTAAACAGTATATATATTATAAGTTATGAACGAGAAAATATAAAATTAGTCACACTATCCCCGCTTACCGAAAAATTGTGACTTTTCAATAATTTTCCGAGTGATAGGATACGGTTGTTGAGACGACCGCACATCGTCCTGCAACCTACAGCTCACGAGCTAACACTGATTGTTTATGCCATAAAGCGAAATAGAAACTTTGTTTACTTCGCGGAACTGCAGGCACGAGCGCGCTTCTGCAAGCACTGGCACGCTCCCGCCACCCGACAGTCTGAGAATACAGTGTTGTAAAAAAGAAAAAACAACATTGGAAATATTGGAATTGGATAACAGTCGACAGGAAAAAAAATTTCGCCACCCCAAATAAAAATTAAAAAGTGGCCGGCCCAAAAAAAATCGAAAATTTGCCGCCCTCCGAAATTTGCCGCCCTAGGCCCGGACCTACCGGGCCTAGTGGCAAGTCTAGCCCTGTCTGGGCTCCATCTTGAAAACAAACATATAGTGGGGCACCCGCATATCTCCGACGCCGTGACTCCCACAAAAAAGTTTAATATTGCAAAATTTTGTACAATTTAATTTGAAGCTAGTTGTGCATAAATCAATTTTACGTGGCGTTCATATTAAAAGCGTAACACGGCAAAAACGACGTTGAAAAGGGGAGATAATTTTTCGGGCACCACCTCTTTGTTAACTTCCCAGTATATGGGAAGTTCTTGTAATCGCCTCGAAAATCGAAATTGAAATTCTCGACTTTTCTTTACGTTTTGAGGTCTTTAGAGAATATTTAAATAGTTTTTAGAAACAAAAAGCATGTGTGTGTATGTGTGTACGTACGTACGCTCGTGGACAGTTATTTCTACGAGCATAACTCACGTAAACAAAGCCGACTTCGCTGAGGTGTCAATCGAAGCGTCTTTGCAATCTTAAGAGCTGATTAGTTTTTGGGAAACTTCGGTGAAGGGGGGGGGTTGTTGTTTTGCCCCTTTGAAGGTCATTTCTGTCATGCGTTGTATCTCACGAACCAAACATACGATTTGCATGGTTGAGGTGTCAATTGACGCGTATCAACATTTTTGTGAATCTATAAAATTTTGAAAAAAAAACGTTGGTGCCGTTTTTTAATTTAAGAAAACAGAAAGTGCAAAAAATTAGGTTCTTTTAATAAACAATAAATCTTTAACCTGATTTACGGAAGACAGTATTCAATTTTTATAAAATTTATATACTTCAAGTTATGCTTGTAAAAACGTTTTCAAAACTTTTTCTCATGATAACAAGAAACATGAAATAAAAAATAAAAAATCATTAACAGTCATCATGATCTTCAAGGTCATTTCTTCCATTCACTATATCTCACGAACCAGATATAACATTTGCATCATTAAGGGGTCAATCGACGTGTTTTAACATCTTTTTGATTACTTTAACATTATAAAAATCCGTTCCAGCCGTTTTTTTTTTCAATTTAATAGAAGAAAATGCGAAAACTTAGGGTTTTTTTCATAAAAAATATTTTTTTAACCTGATTTGCACAACACATTCATAAATGTTTATAAAATTTATACATTCCTATCAATTTTTGAAGAGAGATGATATGATTAATATTAACTCATTTCTGCTACTGCTATGAATACCTCTCATTATTATTATTTAAAGTAGTACTATTTTCAAAATTATTATTGTGTTGAATATTTTTAATGTTTATCTAGATATTACTGGAAAGTTGACCGTG
This sequence comes from Oxycera nigricornis, assembly GCA_963942545.1. NCBI lineage: Eukaryota > Metazoa > Arthropoda > Insecta > Diptera > Stratiomyidae > Oxycera > Oxycera nigricornis. Next base: position 72,981,981 of record OZ012661.1, read on the forward strand.
TGGACCTCAAGGGTCGCACTTCGTCGCTTGTTTTCCCTATTTTTGCGACATGCGTGCGGATATAACCTTTAGACAATTTTATCGCAAGAAGTTTGCGGTATTGTTTGTTTTGATCACTGTACCATGGCTGGAGTTAATGTGTCTCGAAGGTAGGAAAGTCATATGAAAAATACATTTTAAGAGCAGATGAACGGTTCACGGGAACATACTCCCCAGTGCCAAAACTGACTACACCAAGTCAACTCTTTTTAATGCGTTACCTGCTTTTAACGTTGATTTAGATCCAAAAAACTAAATGTCATTGACAGTGCTTATCTGTTGCACAAAGTAATATGGGGTCGCAATGCAAAATTCAAACTAATTTTTAATAAATATACAAGATATGTCGAAAATCATTTTGGTTCCAATGTGAAAATAATTATTGATGGATACTCGGAAGATCCAGATATAGCTGGCACGAAGTCACAGGAACGCTTCGTATGATGCAAATATAATCTGTCAATTAAAAAGAGTTGGCTTGGTGAAGTCAATTTTGGCACTGGGAAGTTTGCTCCCGCGAACCGTTCATCTGGTCCTAAAATGCATTTTTCATGTAACTTTTTACCTTCGAGATACAATAACTCTATGGTGGCCCACTTTTTGTTTTTTCAAGATGGAGCCCAGAGGATTGGGGCTACAACCCCAGAAACTTTAATTTAAGCTGACAGTTAGACATACTACACGTTGCAGGTAACCTACCAAAATGCTCCACGAGTTTCGCAACGGGAGGTTGGCTATCAAAAGCCGATTATTTAGCCTAAAAACGCGGTTTTCACGCAACTTTCTCCTCTTTGGGATGGGATAACTCCCGCTAATGTAACAGTAATTGGAACAATCAATACCGGAAACGATTTGTTACAAAATTATCTTAGAAAAGTATTTGAATGTGTTTCGCGTTAAACTTGAAAACAAAAAAAGAAAAGGCGCCCGAAAGATGATCCCCGTTTTTTGGATGTGGTTTTTGACTTGCAACTTTTTTATTATCGACACCACGTAAAAATGATGTATGCGAAAAACTTTATTCTACGCAAGTTTGCCATACTCAAATTTCTTGTGGAAGCCATGGTTTTGGAGGTATGGATGTGCCCCTTTTCTTTGTTTTCAAGATGGATTGGAGCTGCGACCTCAGAAACTTGAACTTAAGCTAACTGTATCATTGCTCACACATTGCCATAAAATTTTGCCTGTCAGCCCAATATGCACGGTTAACTTCAAAATTAGGACGCTTTGACTGTACTATTTGAAAAAGATTTCGGTTGTAGCTGAAACTAGTGGATTTAGCAAAATTCTTCTTGGGAGCTTCAGATTGGAAGAGTCTCCAGTGAAAGTGTCCCATTCCATCTTGCGTCTTGTGAATCTGATGAACGACTGGACCGCAAATAATGGAATAGATAAAATGTAAATCATTTGAGAGAAGTAGTAGGTTACAAGCGTAAATTCCACATGAAATAGTGCATTCCGAATTTTACTAATAGATCAATCTTTCTTTCTTGGTTTCAAAAGTATCTCGAGATTAGTCAAATAGTAACAGTGTTACTTGAATTTATCAATTTATGACGATATGAAGTGAATTGTAATTGCATTTGTTTTTCTGTTTTTGGCTTTAAAAAGGAAATAAAACATTGAGTTTCATAAAAAAATCCCCTCTCTCTCCTCCCCCACTTCATACTTGCACTTGTCTACGTTACATAACAGCTGATTACGTTTTTTATTTGTTAAATAGATATTTTAAAAGCCATTATTTAAAAAAAATATGATAAATTCATGGCACGTTTGAAGTAAAAGAAATATGAATTAAAACATCATCCTTGAGTCTTCGCTTGAACGTCCTCCCTCATTCTTGCTTTTCAGGCTGTTAAGTTCACCCCCGCTGAAGAAGGTATTTGTGGGCGTAGCACGCAAAAAACATGCGGACACGCAAGCCTGGCGAGGTCCACTGAAGATCATTTTCTTTTCGTGAGTGGCACGCGGTTGTTGTGCACGTGGTTGTTGTGCACGTGGAAGTCTTTCAATTTTTCTGACTTTTGTTTGCATAGTTTCGGGATTTTTGAGAATCGATTGCGATAAGGTGGAGAATTTTTGTACTCTCGAGGAGATCTTGAACGTGATCTTACCTCGGGATGCGTGCGAGAGTTTTTTTTGTAAAGTAACGTAGAAGGTAAATTATCACAAGCTTGATAACAAGATTTGCTTTGTATTAATTTTTTTTGTAAGCTGTAATCGGGCAAATAGATGGCTGAACCTCTTGAAACCGGATTCGTAACTTATGCTTGAGAACGCACCCAGTACTCATGTGCAATTATCAACGTGTATGGGGCTGCTGAATCGTATATAGGGTAGCCAAAGAGCATTTGTGAAAAAAAATCCGTTGAAAAAGCGATCCATCATTGAGATTTACTAAAAGCTGTGCTTGAAGCACGTAAAAGTTTTTTTTTTCGTTATTGCAAAGAAAACGGAATCAGTTACAGTACGAGCAATTAATGCCTCGATAAAAAATCCTCGTGTATCAGTGACGCTTGAAAACAGTGACAGGTTTCTTTAAGAACAGGTCAATGAAGAAGGAGAAGAGGAACGGAACCAAGGGTGTAAAACCCTATACGTGGGATGGTATGAGATTTTGCGCAGGCGAAACGTCAAATAGTTGCAGGCAAAACTTCATAGTGACAAATTCGTACGTAAACAATCGCAAAGTTGATGTTGAAGGTCAGTGGCGTGTTTGGAAAAAAACACTTTGGGGCAATTATAGGATATACATTATTATAATTGCACATTATAATAATACTTATGCAGGCCTTAACTCTACTGTAGCCGGTCCCAAGCCCGGTTGTTAAAGGAGGAGGGAGGCACAAATAGATGTGTATATATATATATATATATGTGTATATATATATATATTATGTAAATATATATATATATATATATATATATATATATAAATATATATATCAACCATATCTCTTAGTTTCCTTTCAATGAAAACTTTACTACATTTGCCAATTACATTTATATAATATCTAATGCTGATTATCGTTTAACTAGGCACAAACACTTCTTTTCCATGTTGCGAATAATTATGCAGAAAATTTAAACTGTCAAATAACTATCAATAACAAAGCAACATTACCAATAACTAGTTACCATAAGCTCAATCGAAAATCATAAACAAAAATATTTCGTTATTGGTGTTGTTAATGTACGCCCTTGATAATATCAACACACTTGTTCAACGCTAGGAGCGCGAAGTCGTCATCTCAAAAGCATTGTTTATCCACCTCTCTTGTTAGTTATGTTCTCATTGGAACAGGTACACAATAATGGAACCTACTGCAAAAAATGACACCTTAGAAGGTTTATGATCGATCTTTACCCAAAACAAGTAGCAAGGTGCGACCTTTGAGGTCCACACGGTCAACTTCCCAGTAATATTTACCTTAATATTTAAAATTCTAAACACAATAATAATTATGAAAATAATAATACTAAAAATAATAATAATTAGAGGTACTCATAACAGTAATTGGAATGAATTAATAAATATTAATCGGATCATCTACAGCAGCGTCCATTCATTGCGCAGTTAAGGGGGATGATTGAATATTGGCGCAGATCAATTAGGCTACGAAGTCTTTTTATGTTATTTACTATTTTTATATCGATGCTTGCAGGACAAGAAGCGCTAGCAAAAATGAAAGGAGTTTTTGTTATTACGCTCACTGAAGAGATTTTTCGCGAGGTGGCCATTTTGAATCATTGTGTTCAAAATCGCCATGACTTCGGCATAATCACTGAATTTATATTATATTATAATTATGAAGTCATGGCAATTTTGAACGCAATTATTCAAAATGGCCATCACGCGACAAAATCTCTTCAGTGGGCGTAATAACAAAAAACTGCATTCATTTTTGCTAGCGTTCTTTTTCTGTTGTTCTTTTCATCGATATGAAAATAACAAATATCGTAAAAAAGGTCCCCACCGATTGATTGATTTAATCAATCTACCCCCATTCACCAAAAACCTTACGTAATCAATGGATGCTCTCGTAGATGATATGATTATTATTAACTCATTCCTGTAACCGATATGAATACCTCTCCTTATTATTATTTAAAGTAGTATTATTTTCAAAATTATTATTGTGTTTAATGTTTTTGATGTTTATCTAGATATTGCTGGGAAGTTGACCATGTGGACCTTAAGGGTCGCACCTCGCGGCTTGTTAACTTCCCAGTAAATAGGAAGTTCTTGTAATCGCCTCGAAAATCGAAATTGAAATTTTCAACTTTTCTTTACGTTTTGAGGTCTATAGAGTATATATAAAGTGTTTTTAGAAAGGGAAACGTATGTGTGTGTGTGTGTGTACGTACGTACGTACGTCTGTACATTCGTGGACACGTTTTTCTTCGAGCATAACTCACGTAAACAAAGTCGTATCGACTTTGTTAAGATGTCAATCGAAGCGTCTTTGCAATCTTAAGAGCTGATTAGCTTTTGGAAAACTTCGGTCCGGGGGGGTTTGCTGTTTTGCCCGTTTGAAGGTCATTTCTGTCATGCGTTATATCTCACGAACGCAACGTTCGATTTCCTTGAACAATTACACATTTACGTGATTCTATCAAATTTTTAAAAAAATGTTTGGAGCGGTTTTTTATTTTTTTAAAAACAAGTGCAAAAAATTGTTTTTTTTTCAAAAACAATAAATTTTTAACCTTATATTCAAGTCCAAGTATTCCGTGTTTATAAAATTGATATACTCCAAACAATGCTTGTAAAAACAACATTAAAACTTTTTCTCGTGATTACGTAAAAAAAATTAATTAAAAATAAAAAATCATTAAAAGTCATCATGATTTTCAAGGTCATTTTTATCATTCACTATATCTCACGAACCAGATATAATATTTGCATCATCATGGTGTCAGTAGACGTGTATCACCAATTTTATGAAGTTTTTAACATTTTAAAAATTCGTTTAAGCCATTTTTTTAGTTTAATAGAAAAAAATGCGAAAAATTATGGTTTTTTTCAAAAAAAAAATATTTTTTTAACTTGATTTGCACTGCACAGTGATACCAGTTTATAAAATTTTACATTCTTATCAGTTTTCGAAGAGAAAGCAGCAAAATTTTCTTCCATGATTATGAAAAAAACTAAATAAAAAATCATTCAAAGTAACCATCTAAAGAGGGTTCATACGAATGATATTAGTTTATATCTTTTATTCTAACAAAATTGTTGTAAATTCAATCGAAGTGTTATATTATTCGCATAATTTGAGCAGATTTTAAATAGTTTTTATAGTCTTTTAATTAAAAAAACTGCTTAAATTTTGAAAACCAACAAAATTTCAATGAAATTTGCATTTGCGGTATCAGCGCTTTGAATGGTAAAATGTTTTGTAGTCAATACTTTGCCAGATCATATGCTTTAAAAAGCTTTCATCGAATAAAAAATTGTAGTTTTTAGTAGATTCATTCTTTAGTAATCCTAAGATTTCAATAACCATCATCATTTGTAATACATTTTACTTTTTACATGCAATTGAACCTATTTTTGACTGCATATACAAAAATTTTCAAGACCAAAAAGGCCCCCCGATTGATCCGCGTGAATATTCAATCTGTCCTCATCGACCTAAAGCCTTACATAATCAATGCACCCTCCCGTAGACGATATGATTCATATTAACTCATTCCTGTTACTATTACCTCTCATTGTTGTAATGTTGTTGATGTTTATGTAGATATTACTGGGAAGTTGACCGTGTGGACCTCAAGGTTCGCACCTCGCGGCTTGTTTTATATTATGTACGCCTTTTAAAGCATATGATTTTACAAAGCATTGACTACAAAATAATTCAACCATTCAGAGGGTATCACAAATGCAAATTTGATTGAAAAAAATATTTTTCTTCACAACTTTAGCAGTTTTTTCATTAAAATAAAAACACGGTTCTGTGGAAACTATTGAAATTCAGACCAAATTATTCAAATATTAATCAGCATAGATTGACACAACAATTATTTACGTTTTATAATTTTTGTCAACATTGATTACTGTGATGTGTACATCAGGTTAAAAAATAGATTTTCTTTGAAAAAAAAACCCTCAATTTTTTGCACATTTTTTATTAAATTTAAAAGCGGCTCCTTTATTTTTTTAATTTTTATAAGATCACACATATTCTGGAACGCGTTGATTGTAGCCATAAAAATTCAAATCCTATGTTTGATTTACGAGATATGGCAGAAATGACCTTGAAGGTCATGGTAACTTTTAATGTTTTTTTTTAAATTTTTAATTTTTTTTTGTGATCATGAAAAACAGTTTTGCTTATTTTTTACACACAATGTTGAGATTGTGATATTTTTTATAAATACTGATTAATGTGTTGTATGAATCAGCTTAAAAATTTACTTTTTATAGAGAAAACCATGATTTTTGGCACTTTTTTTATTAAATTAAAAAAACCGCTGCAAATTTGACAGAATCTAAAAAAATGTTAGCCATTGAACCGCCATTGGAACCTAGTATATACACTAAACTATTGTTCCCTTTAGTGTAAAAGATGTTTACATAATCCCGTTGTTTTCAGTGCTTACGATAAATATGTTTGCCTAAAATTTAGTCTAAAAGTAATGTTCATACAATGCATATAAATACTCACGATGCAAGCTTTATACAGTGACGGTGTTAAATTATGCAATCCCATATTATTAAATGTAAAACTGTGTTTCCAGAATTTTGTTTGATTAAATATTGGTATGTTAAGCTTTGCTTTAATGAATTATCATGTGCAATTATTAACTTCCCAGTACATGGGAAGTACTTGTAATTGCCTCGAAATTAAAATTTTCGACTTTTCTTTAAGTTTTGAGGTCTTTAGAGAATATTTAAATAGTTTTTAGAAAAAGAGATGTATGTGTGTGTGGAAAGTTTTTTCTACGAGCATTACTCACGTAAAAAAAGTCGTATCGACTTTGTTAAGGTGTCAACCGAAGCATCTTTGCAATCTTAAGAGCTGATTAGTTTTTGGGACACTTTGGGGGCGGGGGGGTTTGTTGTTTTCAATCTTTGAAGGTCATTTCTGTCATGCGTTATATCTCGCGAACCAAATATATGAGTTGCAATATTATGGTGTCAATTGACGCGTTTTAACAATTTTGTGAATCTATCAAATTTTGAAAAAAATCGTTGGAGCCGTTTTTTTAATTTAAGAAAAAAAAAGCAAAAAAATTGGGTTTTTTCATAAACAATAAATTTTTAACCTAATTTACGAAACACAGTACTCAATGTTTATAAAATTTATACACTGCAAACATTTCCTTTGAAAGAAATCAGCAAACTTTTTTTCATGATTACAAAAAAATGAAATTAAAAATAAAAAATCATTAAAAGTCATTATGACCTTCAAGGTCATTTATTCATTCATTATATCTCACGAACCAAATATAAAATTTGCATCATTAATGGGCCAATCGACACGTATTAACATTTTAGTGATGTTTTCATAGTTTTAAAAAAATCGGTAAAGGTGTTTTTTAATTTAATAAAAAACATGGAAAATCAGGGTATTTTTCATAAAAAAAATAACCTGATTTGCACATCGCAATAATAAATGTTTACAAAATTTATAAAAGTTCCTCAGCTTTTGTAAAGAAACCAGCAAAAAATTTTAATGATTACAAAACAATTAAATTAAAAATAAAAAATCATTCAAAGTCACCATGTAAAAAGGGTTCATACGAATGATTATACCTTTAATTTTTTTCCTTTTTACAGGCAATTGAACCTATTTTGGACTGCATATTCAATGTTTCTGAGCACCAACAGAACATAAAATATAATCAGTAGTATCATTGATGTAAAATCGTGAAAAAATACAAATTCAGTGATTATGCCGAAATGCTGGCAATTTTGACCGCAACTATTCAAAATAGACATCACGCGACAAAATCTCTTCAGTGGGCGTAATAACAAAAACTGCATTCATTTTTGCTAGCGCTCTTTTTACTTCAAGCATCGATATCAAAATAATAAATAACGTAGAAAAGGCTTTGTAACCTGTCCCCCCTCCGATTGATCCACGTGAATATTCAATAAAACCAGTCCACCAAAGTCCTTAGGTTATCAATTGATGCGTAGATGTCACGATTAATATGAATTCATTCCAATAACTTTTATGAGAGGTCCATTTTGATCATTGAAAGTAGAATTATTTTCATAATTATTGTGTTTAATATTTTTAATATTTATGTAGATATTAGTACCATGTTGACCTCAAGGGTCGCACCTCACGCCTTTTTTCATTAAAATTTATGTTAATAGTGGTGTTGACATTATTCGTAATAACAACTGTATATGGTCCTAGGCAAGGTTTCCTACCTTTTATAATTTTTTCATTTGTAAGTAAAATTCAATCATTTTCTTTCAAATCTATCAGGTTGGTAACTTTTCAGTATACGGAATGTTCTTGTAATTGCCCCGGCAATCAAAATTGAAATTTTCAACTCATCTTCATCTTTTGAGGTCCTAGAATTCGTTCGTCGATAGATTCTTCTAATGGAAAAACTGAAATTTGTATAGACTTTGTTAAGGTATCAGTCGATGTATATTTTCAATTTTAAGAGCTGAATACATTTTTTTTTGTTTTAACCCTGTCTGTCATGTATATCTCGTGAACAAAATTTTGTATTTACATCGTTAGGAAATCAATGGAACTGTATCAATATTTATATGATTCTACCAAACTTTGAGAAAGATTGTAGCCGTTTTTTAATGTAATAAAATAAGGTCGAAAATTTTAGGCCTTTTTTCTAAAAAAAATCAATTTTACATCTTAAATGCACTACCAGCAATCACTGCTTGTAAATTACAGATAGTGTAAACAGGTTTTGTTAAAATATCAACAAAATATTTTTTCCATGTTTACAAACAAAATTCAATAAAAAATAAAAAAACATAAATAGTGAAAAAGGGTTTGTACGAATAATATTACCTGATCTCTCTTAATTCTTATGGAATTGTTGTCAAGTCAATCATAGCGCATTAATATTTGCTTGAGTTGATTTGTTTGTTTTAATGAAAAACTGCTTAAGTTTAAAAAAAATTATTATTTCAATAAAATTTGTATTTCTGCTAATCATCGCTTTAAAAGGTTAGCTGTTTTGAAGGCATTTTATTGAACTTAAAAACAAAGTTTTTCATGATTGCGAAACATATTCATACAAAACAAATACACCGTTAATATTGATAATGAATAAAAGTTGATAAGAATAATTCAACCTAATTTCGCTTACTGTAACCACGTGGCTTTTAAAAATATCGCTTCTATTTTTCTATTTAATTTGCTCTTCTGCCAATCATTGCTTTTCGAAATCAGATCTTTTCTGTTCTCGTTAAATAAATATTTTAGAGCCATTTGACAAATTTTTGGAGTTCATTTAATAACAAATTCGGGTTCGTAGAGTTTTGGTAGTTATTTCTTCCTATTTAACATGTAAGATTTTTTTTGTTTAACAAATAATCCGAAATCAAATTTTTACTGCGTATTACTTGTTGTTTTAAGATCAAGTTCAAAAGAAGAAATGATTATTACTTTTCGAAGGTAAAATGGTGTAGTTTTCAAAATATTATGCTTTAAATGCTTTCATCCAAAAAATTGCGATTTTTAGTAGTATAGTAGTTTACTTTCTTAGAGTTCGTAAAACTTCGATTATTTCTTCCTTCATCCTTTTTAATATTTTATATTTTTCACGTACACTTAAACAGCGAGTATTTGCTGTCTTTCAAAATCAACTGCGAAATAAGAAATAGATTGCAGTCTCATCAATGTAAAATGCTGAAATAATACAGATTCAATATCTATGCAAAATTTCGAACGATGATAATGATATAACTTATAGCTTTGCATTAACAGAAGCTTGTTACTTATTAAATAGATTGCTATAATATACAGTTATAATGTTTCTCTGGCAGGATATGAACAGCTATATGAAGTTACATTATTACTGATAAAAGCAATCCAATGAGGGAGGGAGGGAGGATTGCATTTGCTGAGCTCCATACAGATCCTCCATACAAAATGTTTTTTAAGTGACCCATTGTTTTTCTTCGTCGGGTGTTCATTACGATTGGTTGTAGCTTACGAATGGCTTTACAATCAATACCGTAAGTGGTTGTTGGTAGGCAGAATATTCATATTGGGTTTTATGAAAATGGAACACACAAAACAATGACGAACTCCGTCCGGAAGTCCCTACCGATTGCATGGCATACCTTGCAGAGTTGATCACACACAGAACCCGCACTTTTCCATTTCACAATTTTTATTTGCTCTTTTTTGAAAGGAACATATTTTTCTTGAAAATTACACTTATATACACTGGTGGTCAAAATAATAAATACACGCCTGCGTTTTTTGAAAACATTTATTTTTTCAGCTTTCAATACCTTGTAAGTTAAGCCAGTCTATTGAAACGATACTTTTAAATATGTAGAAGATATAAGTAGCAAAAACAGCGTCTTACCTGTTAAGGTTATTAATCTATTAAACGTTCACAGCTTTCTTTTGAAATCAAGGGCCATTCTCTTTTTACTGCAGTCCACAATTCGAACTTATTTCTGGGTTTATCTACATAAACCATATCCTTGACTTGCTTCCACAAGTTCTCAATAGGATTATAGTCAGATGGCTGCGCCGGTCAATCGAGAACCGAAATTTTCCTGGGCTGCAACCAATTCTTCACTATTTTCGCAGAGTGCTTCGGATCATTATCATGTTGAAATGTTTATGCTAAAATAAATGCTGACATATTCTTTTCCGTCCGATTCGAAGATGCTGAACTTTCATTCGTCACTCCAGTGAATATTTCGTCATTTTCTCATGCCTTCTTCTCTCTCCAATCTAAATGGGCCCTGGCAAAATTTAGTCGATTCCTTTTTTTACTTAGAAGAGGCACTTTTCTTGGTGATCGGGCTGGTAAGTCTGCGTCCAATAATCTTCTATGAATTGTTCTAGCACTCACATTAGCATTTGTTTCCCGCAAAATCACGACCGAAGACGCGAAAGGGTTCCTTTTAGAGACGCGCATAATTTTACGACGCAATGTTGAAGGTGTTTTCCGTGGCCGGCCGCGATTTTCTTTAACATTCTTCAAGTTCATGGCGTTCTGGACCATTCTCATAAAGCAGTGAGAAATTTGTGCAATCCCTCGAAGAGAGTAGCCGCCGTCCCTTAGTCGTTGAATTTTGATCCTCGTTTCTGGGGAACAGTGATTATTTCGGCCTATGTTTGAACTAAAGAGTTATTACAAAATCACATATTTTGAACTTATTAGAAAAGCTTTCACTAAACTTACTCGAAAGAAAATAAATTTGGAAAAAAATTAAAAAAAGTGTACTTATTTAAAAACACTGTATTTATTAATTTGTCCAATGTGGAAATGGTCCCTTGACTATCAATTTCAATTTGACATGTGCGAAAAAATCATATGAATAAGCTTGCTACATACAAAACTGTCCTCCCAATCTAAGTGTAGGTGCACACTGGCGTCAAAAGTAATCGTGACGCTGCGTCATGTTGAAGCCGATAGGAAGAAGTACATAGACACAAATGAAGCGATGCACACATGCCGCGGTCACCTATCGAGCGTTTGCGTCAATTCAGATAGCTGTCAAGTGTGACGTTCTGTGGGACGCAGATAGCTATCGCCTATCCGCGTTGCACCATTTTCATTGGCGTATATTGGGCAGTGCACACATGACGCAGCGCCACTTGCGTCAGACGCGAGTGAATGCACTTGTGATCAACGGTTTGATCAACTGTCAACTATTTGTCAAATCGACGATAGGACGCAAGTGTGCATTCCCAGCCAAAATGACGCAGATAGAAATGACGCAACGTCACGATTAATTTTGACGCTAATGTGCACCTACACTAATGATTCATTGCAGCTGCGTTACTTGAAAAGCATTGTCAGCTGAAAAAATAGATGTTTTACAAGAAGCTTTGGGGTGTATTTATTATTTTGACCACCAGTTTATAATAGTTATCTTTCAATTTCGAGTGCAACATAAAAAATTTCTTCACATGGAAGTCGATTTAATTATGTTAAATTCCAGCTTCTTTGTCTGCTCTTGCTGAAACACAACGCCATATATAGCTGACTAACCCTAAACGTAAACTATAGATTGGTGATAAAAATGGACATGCATGAAGTAACAATCCGCATTTTGACGCATAATCAATTCGTCTGTTGAATGCTTCTCGATTGATGATATTGTCTTGATTTGCTCCAAACTATCTTGTGCACCAATAGGACTAAAAGTAGGGTTTACAATGTGATCAATGCCGTTTGGTTTACATATAATTTTAATAGAAGTCTAAATCAACGTTAAATGCTACACACGCGCATAAACTATTTGCATTGTGTTGAACGCGACGTCCATTGGCAACGATCCAACAACCCCAAACTCTGACTCACTCGCTCAATTTTTCGTACTCCACACACACACAAATGTCTGCCAGACACCCCGATCCTAAAAGTGCACAATCACAGTTCAGCAATATTCACTAAATCGATAAGCCTTTCTACAAAATCGGAAAAACAACAAAGAAAAATTTTGAGATCGTTTCCCTCATTACCTCACAAAGCGACTATATATCACCTGCTAGATCCAGAATGAATCACATTCAAAGTAAATGGCTAAATGGTATGATCTCCCGCGCACAGTGTATACCTAGTCATTTCATAAGTTCTGACACAAATATAAGAAAGGATATTAGAAAAATATATAGGCCATTATTCAAAGTTTTTATATAAATTAATTCATAATTTAATACTGGATGCATCCATCTACAAATTATTCAAAGTGGTCACCCTTAACCTCAACACAAGCCCACAAACGACGAAGTCAATCATCTTTTGAGTCACAGATGGTTTCTAAGCTTAAATTCCCCACAGCTTTAATCAAAGCTCGCTTCAAGCGTTTTAAGTTCTTTTGGTGGGACGAGCAGACTTTTTCCTTTCGAACGCTTCATAATTTTATAATGCAGTGGACTTAGGTTCGGGATTCCTGACGGCCAATCTTCATAAGCAATAAATTCCAAAACATTCGTTTGTAACCATGCCTGGAGGATCTGGCTTTATGAGCAGGTGCTGAATCCTGTTAGAAGACCCAGCGTTGTTGGGTGAACATTGTTGCAAATTATTGCTTTGATAAACTTTTGCACACGTTTTGAAACCTTCTTTTATAAAAATGAATCTCTATTGCACCAAGATAAAACACTTTTAGCCAAACCATTACAAAAACGGAATGTTGTCCACGCTGAGTACGGAAAATCCATTCTCCGCTTCTTTACTGCTATGTGTATAAACTCTCATATTTTACCTATTTATTTTTCCTGGATACTGAAACTTTTTCATCAGTGAAGACGATGTCTCGGTGTTTGTTGTTTCCAGTCGGATTTTTTTTAATGCAAGTGTAGAAAACTGGTCGGTTCTTTTACGATAAGCTTTAATTAAGGTCCTCAGATATATTTCTTGGCATGCTTATCTTGCTTATCTTCATCTACTGCGTCAATAGTTTTTGTCATCAAGTCCAATATCTGCGAATTCAAGCCTTTACTGAATTTATGGCTGCTGTTAGTCCGTACAGAATGTGATTGATCGGATCTTGTTCGATCATGTGCTGAGCTGACCTCATTTTATGGCTCGATAAATAAAACTATATGTCAAATTGAGTTCCTCGAACAATTCAAAAATGTTACTTGCAGTGTGATTGCACTTGTGCAACGCAATGACTGCGATACGATTTTGCTTTACGGTTCATTTCATTTTAATGCATCAAAGAAAACTAAATTTAATGCAAACGCATTGTTCGAATTCAAAACAGAAACAGGGAATTAAGAAACATTTAAGAGAGAATCCTGCGATTTCTATACAAAACAGAAAATCAAATACGCTTGCTAGACAGAGTAGAGCATATGATTATGTCCCATAGAATCACAGGCAACACTTGAAAGTGTGCATAAGTATGGCCTATTGGCTACTGTGTCTTACATATACTATGCTCCCACGCTTCCAAACTCGTCCGGTCTGCGAATGTACTAAGGTATATAAACCAGACCAGGTATGATTTATTGCCCTAGGATTCCGCGTCGAGTGACGTAATTTCGCACAGACACGCCCAGTAGTGCTGCCAACCTGTTTAGAAAATAGATTGGAAAATATTTGGACAACCCTGTTCACCTCATAATATATGTCTTCCACACTAGACATATAAGCAATAGTAAATGTTACATGCCATGAAAAACGTTAAATGTTTCGAAGTCTCACTATACAATTTGATTAAAATAGCGGAAATTTATATTTGACTTGTATTATATAATCATCACTTTTTAACTATGCTAGGTAGCATTATCTTTTTTTGGATCTGGTATTTATTGTTTTGAGAGCATATCTGTCTCAGTTCAAAGAATGGTCAAAAAATTTCTACCCCTTTTAAGGTAAATTGCATGTGATTTCGGGACACTTTTTACTTTATTGTAAGACTAATGGGCTAAAAGACATTATGAGTCTAGTTCGACAACTGCAAATAGGTAAGATACTAATAATAAATGCAAATGCCAAGGCTACGGATAGCAAATTCAATTGGGTTAGATATAAGTAATAATTGCGAAAAGGTAGGTTACTGATAAAATATGCAATCGGACTCTGCAAGCCGAGCGCCGAGTTTGTCGTAAAATTAAAAATGCTGGATGATTTGTTCAATATGCACAACTTCGGTCGTTTCAAAGTTGGACCGAATTACATCCAAACACTTGTAAATCTTGCCAAAAATGTCCAATTAATAAAAAAAATTAAACATTTGTTTTTCCACTGTAAAATGTTTTTTTAAAATTCGAGTACTGCATTCAACTATGATTGAAAATAACAAAAGTGTTAAACGAAAATCTAATAAAACTGTGAAGTAGATTGGCAATTTTGTTTCATTTTAAAAATGTAAGCTGTTTCTAAGCAACCGCACTTATTCATTTGGCAGCAGAAAATTAGTCGCAGCAAATTCCCGAACGATGTCACATTCGCAAGAATTTCATTCCCAGTCGGAAAAAGAAAAATTGGCTTCATTCAACGTGAGAATGAAATTTCACTTGGGTATATTTGGCCACGCACATCGCGTCAGATGACGTAACAACAGATCATACCAGGGTAATTTTCATCTCGTTTCGATGAGATTAGAATTCTATTCCAGCAGGAAAGTTGATTGATATGTTCTTTGCGTAAGTGGATTTCAAATGAAAAGAAGCGAAATTCATGCATGATGAGTCGGCAAATTCCAACGATGGATTTGATGTACTTTTATGAAGAAGCATCTTAATAATAGCGATGTGCACACCAACCGGTGCGTTAGTTTTCTCTGTAAGTTATGGAAAAGATTAGCGTGGACTACAATAAACGTACGAAGCCGAGAATCGAGTACTTCAAATTGATTTGCGGTGGTCTAAGTAGCTGTCAAAGCGTGTTCATATCTTGATCAAACTTATGTTCAACTATAAAAACTTGTAAGGTGTCTTTGATATGAAGTGTATCCTGAATATAAAGTGCGCTATCATTGGTGACAGCAGCCGTTGCACTTCAAGGATTTTTTATTTCGAAAAGCTGATTGTCACCGATTTGCAGAAATATATCTTGATAATATTCTTATCGTAAAGCATGGTTCGAGCATTGCACGATCTTTATCTTTGATTTACTTCACTCACTTCATTACAAATACATTAAATTTTCTAAGTCTTTCACAGTCAAAGTCAGTATTAACAACTCACTACCTTTTCACTTGACAGTTCGAGTGTCAAGTCCGGACCCGAGAAACTCAAGCTTAACGAAGATGTCAGTTGTGTGTACATAATGTGTACATAATGTATATTTTATTAACATTTTACTTAACGTAGATGGTAACTTCCACGTAAGCTGTTACGAAACGTTCTAAAGTTTGACGGAACTTATGTTAAATTTAGTATAACTGTCAGTGAAAGGATCGGTATCATCCCATGTCAACTCCCGGCTTCGTAGGTCTATTTTAGTAGGCACTATTGAGACCACCACACGGTATATAGAAATGAATCTCATAGAAACGTGACAAACTAATTGAATACCAATAACTGAGAATAGGGAAGTTTAGTTCAAAGTTTTATTATGTTTACGGTTTCTTAAACAGACATTATCTAATGATGGCTTGTTGAGAATCTTTATTAGAGAATATATCTTACACCTCAAAAAATAATTGTTTAACTAAAACTGGTAATTCAATGCAGAAAGCGAGATCTATTAGTGACTATGTTAACTGTGACCTCAATTGTAACGGATCGGTGTCAAAAATATTAAAAACATGGTTCTATTCCTTCAGTTTGTTAATAAATTTGAAAGTAGGCTTTCGAAGCCCTCCGTTCGTAACATGATATGTGCAGGTGAAGCTGGAAGACGGTCTCGGCCGTGCTTCAGACGATGAAGGATTAAGCCGGCGAGGTATTCTAGCACATCGTACTCCAAATTAAGCATTCATGCAAAATGTCTTCTGGTGTATCATCCGCGTGCACTAAATTGCGAAGCAAAGTAGATATTACCATATCAGTGTCGTCAGTTGTTTCGTCAGAATATTTCCCTTCTGTGTCGAAAATAGTTGTCGCGAACAAATAGCTACGAAGCAGAAATAGAAACTGTAATGCAGTTGGATCATCGTACAGGGCATCTTTTGACTCTCATTACGCCAAATTACCTTGAATTATCAAAAGGTATATATATATTATGTCTAGTATTATTGTTGTTATTACGATTTTGATTACATCGCTATTATTTGATTGAAAATTACGATAATTGTTACTATTATTTGTGTTTTTCTTATTTACTAGCTGCCCGGACAGACTTCGTTCTGTCAAAAGTTATTGGTCTGTCGCAGTCCAATAGAAAAAAATAATTTTATTAATTAAAAATTAAAATGTTTTTTTTAATTTTTTTAAATTTTTCTCTCCGTAAGAACCATCCTTGTGCTTTAAGAAAAATATATTTAAAAAATAGCCGAATCGGTCGAGGCGTTCTCGAGTTTTCCGCTTAGCAACAAATTTGGCGATTCATTTTTATTTATATAGATATGTTGGTTATAAGAGTAGGAATTTCGGCGAAATGGGCCATTATAAGTTCCACAGTGTCAATCATGAGGCTGATTGTGATTATTATTTTGGGAAAAGTTTGAATTGTTATTAGGCCTAAATGAACTAAAATTCCTGTCTTGATTTGGATTAAGATTCCTGTTTAAATTTAAATTTCGATTTAGGTTTGATTAAAATACTATTTCTACCTTGTGTTGTTGAAGTAAGGAATGCGTAGCCACATTCGTGACGAATATTAATACATTCTTGAAGACTGCTGAGATTTCGACAATCTATACTGCTCTCATTGGCTCTAGAAGTTTATTTTTATAAATTATCACTGCAGAAGCTTTATTGGATTATATAGTGATATGTATGACTTTTTCGTCTTGAAGGGTCTGTTTGGACTTGATGTTAAGTCTTCTAATAACACTTTTTTCATTATAAAAGTCAACACTGTTCGTTTTAAATCGAGATTCTCTCAATTCATCGAACAGTTCTTCGGTAGTTGATCTGTCTCCAAAATTTTGATTTAGCGTTGCTTAATTTTAAGTCCAAGATGTTATGTGAGCATTTATTTCGATTACTTCTCTGGCTTTTCCTTTTAACTTGATCCGAAAAAATACTTTGCGAGGGTTGATCATATCTAGTAAGCAGAGGGTGAACTTTATCGATTAGATCCATGAATATCTGGAGATCTCGATAGTCTGCGTTAAATTCGGGAATTTTACTTAGATATTTAAGTGAATCAATGATAAGGGATAACATATTGGAACTGTTTTGATCAGGGGTTTGTTCACTGAAGAAATTTTGGACGATATCCGACAGGGCGGAGGATTGCTGTTTAGCAAGCGCGATATATTTCGTTAAATCGAATTCAGAACCGTTTTCTATATCGGACATAACACGGAATTGGGTGGAATTAGTGTTCGTCCTTTGAGTTTAGTTTTTGGGAGTCGATACAATATTTGCATATGGTACAATAATTTTTACACAGTAAAGAAGGCATGTGTAAATGTATATATATATATATATATATATATATATATATGTGTGTGTGTACATAGATAATACATATATGTATTTATTATATATATATATATGTATTTATTTGTGATACTTTGAATAAGTAGATAAATTTACGTTAAAAATCACTGCAGAATGATTATAAAATTTTGGAAAAATAACGTTCTGACCTTAGTCCCATTCATTTCTATTCCTGGGGGCCATTGATTGCATTGACAGTCTACTCTAGAGTTCTGTTGGTTCCTCAGTTGTTGATTTGTTTGATTCTTCTGCTTTCTTCTGACTTGTTGTTGCTTGTCTTCGGGGTTATTTCACCACTTATTCAAAAAAAAATTCGAAACTTTTTCGTAATTTGTAACGGAGCACACTTTTGGGTAACTTGTTTTAACGTTCCTCGGTTCTTCGGGTCAAATTGACCCGAAACTGAAATTTAATTCATCATAAAAGTCTTCATTTTGACCACAATTTATTCCGGCTTCGTAACTATTATTGATTATACGTTCACCAAATATTAGTGTTGTAACATTAGAATCCATGCCTCCTATGTTCGGAAAATAAAGTTTTTCCATCTTGCGTTCCTCGGATCAATAATACCCGAGTATGAAAAAGACCAGAAATCTCAAATTTATGATGCTATTCAATCAATAACCGTTTGCAATTTGGCAAGTTTATACGCTTCTAAATCCACGAGTTGAGTGAACTCAACAATTTTCTCAGTGTGAGTTCCATAGTTGTTCGGGCTTGACGTGTTCTGTTTTCGTTTGAAATGGCTCAAAGTTTGAATGACTTAGCGGTTTCCCGAATCACCCAAACCATAAACTACGATTTAGGTTCCGACGATGAAAGCGTTAGCGAAACGGAAAATATGTCGACAATGTTCAACCTACTTTGGACAATGAAAGCAGTAGTGACGAAACAAATAGCGACAATGAGCCTCTTTCAAGATACATTACCGATACCAGTGCCAATGTAAACCAAATGCAATCAAAAAATGGTGAATTTGTATGGTCGAGAATCCCATTAAAGACAAGAGGTCGTTTGGGGAGTGCAAGCGTAATAAAACTTACACCAGGCATTACCAGGTATGCTTCTAGTCGCATAAATACATCTCGAAGTGCTTTTGACTTATTTATAAATAAACGCATAAAGTCTATAATTTTGAAACAAACAAAAATTGAAGGCTCTTCACGCTTCGGAAATGAATGGGAAGCGCTAGATAAAACGGAGTTAGATGCATATCTAGGTGTTCTTATATTTGCTGGAGTGTTCAAGTCTAACAATGAAAGTTTAGAAAGCTTGTGGTGTGAAGTTTATGGAAGACCTATATTTCGAGCAACAATGTCACTGAAACAGTTGAAGAAAATCTCAGCAATTTTGCGGTTTGATAAACGTTCTGATCGAGAAGTAAGGAGACAGAGTGATAAATTAGCAGCTGTGAGGGATATATGGGATGAATGGGTGACGCTTTTCCCTATGTTCTATAACCCAAATACAAATATTACAATTGATGAACAGCTACTCTCATTCAGAGGTCGATGTCCTTTTCGACAATACATGCCGAGCAAACCAAGTAAATATGGATAAAATTTTGAATTTTATGTGACAGTGAAACAGGATACGTTCGTGCCATTCAGTGTTATACTGGAAAACTCCAGGGAAGCGCTCCGGAAAAAAACCAAGGAATGCGTGTAGTTTTGAATCTGACAGAAGGCAATCTTACATGTGATAACTTTTTTACTTATGAATTAGCTGAAAAACTTTTAGATCATAAACTTACAATTCTTGAAACTTTACGAAAAAATAAACGTCAGATACCCACAGCTCTTTTAGATACAAAGAAACCTGTGTTTTCATCCACTTTCGCATTCAATTTAAAAATTGTTTTTGTCTCATATATTCTGAAAAAAAATAAAAACGTATTTTGTTGAGCACCAAACATAACAACATCCAAATACATGATTCAGAGCAGAGAAAACCTATAATGATTATTGACTATAATGCAACAAAAGTTGCAAAAGAATGACTAGAAGGTGGCCTATAGCCATATTTCATAATATCATTGATATTTCATGTTTCAATGCTTGTATACTTTACTGTGACATCCATTCAGACTGGAAACAAAAGAGAACAGTACAAAGACGGCTATTTTCAGAAAAGTTAGCCATGGAATTAGTACATGACCACATCGAGCGTCGGAGAACTCTTCCTCGGACAAATGCATCGCAGGAATTCGTACAACGAGTGCAGTCAGGTTTTACAGAAACAACGAGTACTTCAACTTTTTCTAGTTCTAATAAAAGGAAAAGGTGTATGGTATGTCCGTCTTCAAAAGATGTAAAAACTTCTAAAATTTGCAAAAAATGTAAGAAACATATATGTCAAAAACATTCTTAAATTTTTTGCCTGGCGTGTTGCAATGAAAATAAATAATGGTGTTGTGGGTTGTTTCCTTATTTTTACTTTATAAATACATATTAAATGGATGTTGCACTTAATTTTATACATATTTATGGAATCGGGTCAAACTGACCCGAAGGCCTTTAGTGAACGCAGTATTTCAGGAACCGAGGAAGGTTAATGCACTGTTTGCAACTGCTTTGCGTTTTTCTGTTTTTCACTTCCGAAGCGGGGGTTGCGATAATTCGCAAAATCTTTATACGCGTTTGGGTATTGTAATACCGACGTTCCTTTACCCACGCGTATCATACCGACTGCGCCAATTTTATATTTGCTCTCGCAAATATTCAAACCAAAAAAAGGGAATATACATATATATTCCAAACTTCGGATCAGAAAAAAACACAAAACTTATCTTTTGGAACATATATTTGGCGATCTAGAGTCACGTAATCCTCAATTACGACTAAATATTACACATAAGGATGATTCTAACGAAACCTCGCACTCTTATCTATCTTACTTAAGACGAGATCGTATCCTAATTGAAACGACCCATAAATAACATATTTGGCGACAGTTTTCATAAACAAAGTTCACGAGAACGACATTTATGAAGACAAACGCGACTTGGTTATCTCAAGTGTAGCATAATAAATTATCTTCATTGCAAACCTTAAGAAACGGCGAGTGTCGACGCGAAGATATTTATGCGTATCCTCGTGTGTGGTACAGACGCGATTCTGCAATTATGGATAAGTAATCCGAAACGTCTTAAGTCCGTGTTTTAGGAATTGCATGTAGAGGAAATCGTGGGAATGTGAAGGATTTTTCACTTTTATGCACCAAGATCAAAAAGAGGTTGAACGGATTGGCACATTGGCGTAGTTTCCTTGGAAGTGGGAATTTTTATATGCTCTAATGACAAATCCACTTCATAGCTCGGTTGCGGCATCTCTTTGTGCGCTTGCGTTTTTGGTTGTAGGCTGATGTTCTTTGATTATTGACTTGAAGAGGACCGTACACTCTTTGTACAACGAATCGGCACTCTCGAACTCCATCATGTAATCGCCGAGTTTTTTGGATTCGCCAGCCATGCTCGCATGCTCGCCACTTGTTCGATAATGTGTCGGCCTCTAGCTCAAAATACTCCTTGCTGTACTGAGCTTTGAAGTCCTTTTCAGGGTTCTTGATGAACGTTTGAAACTCTTCCAAATTATGCCGCTGATTGTCGATAACATTGATATTTCCAGTGCTCCCGCTCGTAGTCATCTTGAAATACTCGTTTGACCCAATTTGTTCGACACCAAATTTCAATTTCGATACTGGTTTACCAATTTTGCAGCACTAAATTTGCGATTCTATATTCGCAGCACTGAACTTGCTTCACTAAAATTGTGCCCGAATATATCCGCCTTGTCGGACCAATGTTGGTTTAATTGCCAAGCACGAAGCTCTCAAAGATAAAATCCTCGAATAATATTTCTTGAGTAGCGCTATACTTGCAATCAACCTGCCTGCACTATAATCCTAAAATTATAGCACTGGATCTAAAACTTTAAGGTTCTATAATCCTTAAACTATTTAGCTATTATTGATCAAAAATCGAAACAACACAGATTTAATCTGTAGCTTAGCATGCGCGAGTTGATTGCACTTGAAATGCGCGAACATCGGCAATCTCCCATGTTATTCTTCTTGATTTTTGTAGTCGTTGACGCTGTCCTGGCGTGAAAACCATTTCAAATGCTTCCATTGCTTCCTTGAACGCTTTCCGTTGGAACTGCTTCTGTTTCACCATAAAACACTTCTACAGCACATTTGCCATGTCAGGATTAAAATATTTTGGCATAAAGTGTTTGAATAAAACCACCGGATGCTTTGTTTCATCATTTTTGGCTCTGCCAAACTTTTGCAGCCATATTTTCAGCAGCGATGTGTTCCTTGGGAAACGGATATAATTAACATGTTTCCACTCGTTGGGAGTATTGTTCCTTCGCAGTTTTTTGTCGTTGTTGCTCTTACACCCCATCACGGTACATTTCACCATTTTCATTTCTTTCACGTTTTGCCTTATCAATTCGATTTTTTTGCTACACGATGCGGGCCTACGAAAAACCTTCTGCTGCAATAACATATTCGTGATGTAAAATTTCGCAGCTCTTTTATTGTTTTATTTGCACGCAATGCTTCTACTGGATATGGAAAGGTGAAAAGCCTTACAATCTTAGCCTCTGACATCATTTATAAAATTAAATAAGTTTCTCTTTCTTCTAAAATTAAATAAGTTTCTCTTTCTCTTTATAAAGTACAAATTTATCGAAGCAGCTCTCATTTTTCCATTTGAGAATAAAATCTGTATTTTTATTCATTTGATCTGGTGGATAAGTGAGCAGCTAACTGGGGTAGTGCATTATTCACAACCGAAAGAGGAAACTTTGATTTTCGATTGATATTTTTATTAGTTACTTTCAATTCTGTGGTTGGGTTAGTTATTGCATCTTCTGGCATGGACAATATCTCAACTCATGAGATCCAGCAGGGAATCAATACGGCACTGCCATGGCTTAACGCAATTTTTTAAGCATTCCTACTTACATTCCACAGCGGTGGAAAAAAGCTAAAGTAGTTTTCATACCTAAAGCAGGCAAGATATCCCTTTCTTCACCGAAGGATTATATACCTATCAGCCTCGCATCTTTTCTGCTGAAAACTCTGGAACGACTGATAAAGATCCATTTGAGAGTTGCTCCGAAAGCACTCTCCAATGCGCAGCATGCGTACACAAAAGTAAAATCGGTTGAAACAGCTCTTCACTCGCTCACCAGCATCAAAAAATCGCAAAGCGTCAAAAAATATACACAAGCGATTTTTCTAGACATCGAAGAGGATTTCAATAATGTCAGCCATAAGGCTATTGGGAAAGCACTCGGCGAAAACAATGTCGACGAAAACCCGATAGGGTTCATCGGACAACTGCTAAGCAGCAATAACATCAACTCTACACTAGCAAATAGAACCTTAAGAAGGAGGACTTGCAGAGGTACCCCACAAGGTGGGGTGCTTTCACTCCTTCTATGGAACTTAGTGATGGACAAACACTTGTCAAAAATAAAAGCGGCTGGCTTCAAAGCCGTAGCTTATGCCGATGACGTTGCAACAGCAATATCGGGCAAATTCGTTAACACGCTATCTGAAAGACTAAACTTTGCCCTAAGTATTCTCACCAAATGGAGCAAAGAGTGTGGTCTAAAGATTAACCCGCAGAAAACAGAATTTGTGCTCTTCACGAGCAGATACGAAATTCCAGGATTTGTCCCACCCAAACTATATGGCGATAGTGGAACTAATCCTTCTGTATGGCGCAGTTATTTGGTGGCCAGCTTTGGCGAAGTCATCAAATGTAAACCTCCTAAACAAGGTCAAAAGGATTGCAGCTATTGCAATTACCGGAGCACTACGCACCACCCCGACAAAGGCATTGTTTATGCTATTGAATTGGCCCCCAACTGAGCTCCTTACCGGACAGCAGGCCAAGTGCTTTGCGGTTCGGTGGAAAGCTCTACGTCTCTGGCATGAGGGGAACAATAGCCACTCCAAAATACTACGGATAGATGGACCAACGCCAGAAAAAGAATATCTCGCTTCTCCGATTCACAGCTGACACCATGGTTGACAGAACCATAGAAAGAAGTGAGATACAAGAATCCATCGACATCTACACTGATGGATCAAAAATGGATGGAAGAGTTGGCTGTAGCATTTTCTCAGAATAACTAGGTCTGAAACTATTTTTCCGGTTGGCAGACCACTGCAGTGTTTTCCAGGCAGAGGTCATTGCGGTTTACAATGCAGTAGACTGGCTGAGAAACCAGAAAACTTCCATAAGAAATTCAAACATTTTTTCCGACAGTCAAGCTGCTATCCAATCACTATGCAGTGTGCATAACTCATTCAAGATTGCAATGGAATGTCGTTCACAACTAAACGTGATATCGCTTCCCTGTGAAGTGATTCGTTGCTGGGTACCAATGCATGGTGATATACCGGGAAATTACGAAGTAGATGGCCTTGCAATAGCTGGCACTGAGCTCCAAGAGTAAATATGTACTCCTCAAGTCGGGCAACTTCTAGCCTCCAAAAAGCTAGGATTCAAGCAATATTGCATATAGGCTGCGAACAGAGCCTGGCTACTTGAAGAAACCTGTAGGGCAGACAGGCAAACTTGGCACGCATTGTGCTCCAAACGCACCAAGTGGCTTCTTAACACGAGCCGCGAAACCTTGAGTTCCATCGTATCCGTACTGACGGGGCACTGTCTGAATGACAGACACGCAGAAAGATAGGGTGTTCCTTTCAACGATTTCTGCCGAAGTTGCAGATCGGAAGACGAGGAAGAGAAAATGGAACACTTTCTTTGTGAATGCTCAGCACTATCCAAGAAACGCATGCACACCTTAGGCTCACTTTTCCTAGACACCCTCAAGGAAATATTAGCTACATAGCCAACTTCATACGAGAATCTAAATGGTTCTCGTAATCCTGTAGGTTCTAGTGCCGTCTCAATCTTTTGTGGTATAACAATGGGTATATAGTGGCGTAAGTGAGCCTTCTTTGGAAGCTGCCAATACAACCAACCAACCTATGTATTTCATGCCTGGGCATAGTGAAGTTTTAACTTACCAATATGCATACAATAGTTTAAAGAGATTTATGATTGCAATATTTTTCAAAATCCTTATAGTACTGGTAAGAGATTCTCTTTGGTCGCGTATCGTGTATATTTCTCATCTTATCGAGGGTATTTTGTGGATTGTTAGTTTTTCTTGTATATTTAAATACATATATAAGTAACTTACCTTGGCTGCATTAGAACTGTATGGCTCATCAAACAAGGACCAAATCTGTGGCTTCATGTTTTGCCACCATGACAATGTTCCTTTGTAATAGTCTTCTTCAAAACCAAATTTTCGCGCAACTTCTTCCTCTGATGGCTTTTCCGTATCAAGATCTAATCTATCTAAGACTGCTAATGTTTCCTGAGTGTCTCTATGCTAAAACAATAATGAGAAAATCAATTACTTCCAGTAGTTTCATCTATAAGTTGAATTAGAGTTTTCATAAATAATTACAACACTTTACATCATACTAAATTTAATTTGGTAATTTCTGATTTTTAAAATGTTGTACAGTAAATATAAAGTGCTAAAATAGGTGCAACTTCAACGGAAACGTGCAACGTTTAGAAAAAACTGAAAGTGAACTATTCAAGGCATGTTCGACCAGCATCCTTCTTCATTCTATCAACTGTTATGCTTCTTTTGAAAATCACAACGCAAAGATTATGTTGTGATTTTTCATGGGCAACAATAAATCTGTGCAAATTTATAGTTAGTCAACCTATATAATCATGTTTTAAAACCTACTTAGCTACTTAGACTCAGCTGATGTCTCAACTACAGTGGTGGAAATTTGATTAGCCCGGTAGAGCTTCTTTAATTTAAAACTTGAAAAATTTCGCAAATGCTGTGTGTATACATATTAATTTTGGTTTCTAATGATGCACTGTTTTGTTTACATTCCCCGAAAGAAAAGATCGCAACCAATATGTAAACATCTGTTCAACTGTCAGTTGATGAATTCAGTGACCTGTGAATTTCGCGTCGTAAAGGTGGAAATTTGATTAGCATAAAAGGCAAATTTTAGTAAAAAATTACAATTTTTGTTGTGTTTTTTCACAGATTCTGTTGAAGGTAAAGGAGTTGACCATTTTAATTGTGTTTAATTAATGGAATAGGTGAAAATTGTAACAATTGTAATCATTTTGGGTTTTAGCTGGAAAATGGGTCGCGGCAAGGATTTGACGACAGTGGAGAAGGGTCAGATTGACGTCCTGGTGCAAGCTGGTATATGCATTCGAAACATTAGCATACAAATTAGAAGATCCAGGAAAGTGATCAACAATTTTCTTCGTCTTGCCAAGAAATACGGTAAAAATCGTAAAGTTGGACCAAATAAAACACTCAGCTCAACCCAAAAACGTGCAATTAAAATGTTAGCTAAGAGAACTGGTTGTGGATCTTCGGAAATTTGCCGCAGTTTAGGGTTACTGGTGACGCCCAGAAGGGTTCGTCGAATTCTGAGTGAAGATCCCAACATGCAATACGTAAAAATGGTTGTTAAGCCTCCGTTAACAAAAATGCATAAAAGCGCATTCGCACGTAGTCACATGAACTGGACACAGGATTGGAATCTAGTTGTTTTTAGTGACGAGAAAAAGTTTAACCTGGATGGACCGGGTGGTTTAAAGTATTATTGGCATGATTTGAAAGCTGAGAAGCGAATAACAATGAGCCGGAACTTTGGTGGAGGCAGTGTAATGATATGGGCTGCATTTTCCTGCAACTGTAAGTCCCGTATCGCATGGATTACAACGCGTATAAATGCAGATTTGTATACAGCAGCAGCACAAATAAAGGAGGCAATACTAAATATTAATTAAATTTATCTGTATTTACAACTATTAATTTTTATTTTTTTCCCAAAAATATGCTAATGAAATTTCCACATGTAATTTTTAAAATAATGTATATTTATTTATGTTTTAGTGTAATGGAGGTAATTTTGTTCGTTTTATGTTGTTGTCATCTATAGATCAACAGTTCATATTTTTCTGCATAGCTTGAACACGTTATTTTGCTATTTGAAGAAAATACTGGCAAGGGGCTAATCAAATTTCCACCACTTTCCGCGACTCCGACACATCAGTTACCAGTCCAAAAGTTTTAGTCCTTTGGACTAGATCCTTTTCATCGACAATTGAAAAGATTTCTGTTCCTAATGATGATTTAAACTATTGTTTAGGTTTCTGCTATTTGTCGTTATTTCTCGACGAACAACTTAAGACTGCCAGAATAACTAATCGTAAGAAAACTTAACGGTTATTTCATAACATATGTTGTACTTAACTAGGCGTTGTTCTTATCAGGTAGTAAATACCAGTCTGCAAGGTAATGAAAGTAGCGTTCTATTATTAACATTGGAATGTTGCACATTTCTTTGCTGCCGACTGACGGTAATAAAATTACATGTGATATTTACACATGTGCAAAACAGATGTCAATGCAACTCAGCTGCTGCTGTCGTCGGGTGTTCGTTCATACATCAATAAAAAGTGTTTACTGTTGGCGTCAGCTAAGCCCTGCGAGAACACATCCGCACTCAACCATGGCTGGATTAGCTATCGGTTTCAAGCCTACCAATAAGTCTGACTACCATTGACCACAGTATAGGTAGACCCAGTATGTAATGTTTCATATAAAGGCGCACTATCAAGTACGGCCCGCGGTTCTACGGGACATAATCATATGCTCTACTCTGTCTAGCACACGTATTTGATTTTCTGTTTCGCATAGAAATCACATGATTCTCTCTTAATTATCTCTTAAATCTCTCTCAAATCCCAATTTCTTTTTGGATTCTAACAGCTCGATTGCATACTGGGTCTTACATATACTGTGCCATTGACGTCCACGCTCGCATGTCGGCCTGGGATGGTACGAACCAGCGTTACCAGACATACGGAAATTACCGTAGTTTCAAGGTAATTTCTTAGAAAATCTAGCCTACGGTACAAATAAATTACCTTGTATGAGCCCTACGGAAATTTCAACTTGGGTATCAAGCACACATATGTATATATCTTTACTTTCAATCATTGGAAAAAAATACTAGCAAATTAATTGAAAAATCAAATGTCTATGAAAAATTGCCATGATTAAGTACAATTACCACATAACATGAGAAACAATGACACCTATGTAGATCAATTTGAACAACTCATGTGGGAAATTTAAGGGAATCCCTAGATACTAAAATTGGCGAAATCGCCAGATACTACTCCAGGAAATCCCCACAACATCTGATCAGATTACGAGGCGAAATGATAGATGTCAAGAGAAGGTTATAGCCAAGCGAATACGAAATTCAAGCAAACCGATGCATTCGCAAAACTCGTCTGCTAAGCCGCTTGTTTCTGCTTTTTGTATACTTTACCAAATTTCCTCTTGTAATCAATCAGATATAGTGAATTTTTGCGTGGCATTGTTTTGCAGTATACTTTGCTCGCGCGAATATTGAAAAAATACCGTAAAATCAAAATTTAACTTAGTGGTAAGTGATTAAAGTTTTGAATTTGATATATATTTGTATACATAAAATCATATTTATTTGTATGCAAAATTGCAATAGCTTTATTAGAATATTATGGAAAACACTCCGAAGAAAAAAATGAGATGGACACAGCATTTTCGCCAGGGGTGGATTAGTCAGCCGGAGTTCAAAAATTGGTTGTGTTCTGTACCTAACGATAAATACAAGACAAGGTGTATAATTTGCAATGTTGAATTCATCGCTGAGCTTACTGCAATAAAACGACATGGTTTGTCCAAAAAACACGAGGCTAAATACGGTGGAAACTCCTCAAAAACGATTTTAAACTTTTATAATTCAGTGCAGAATGAAGAACAAAATGAATTAAATTTTAGTATAGAGAGAGCCGAAATAAAGCTTTGTTCATTTTTTGCTGAGCATAATGTACCTTTTTTAGTAATGGATCATATGTCCGATTTAATTGAAAGTTGCTTCCTGGATTCGAAGAAAGCCTCCAATTTGAAATTAAAAAGAACTATAGCAAATGCTATAGTTAAAAACGTAATGGGTCCTAGCCAAAAAGAAATGCTTGTTAATAACTTAAGAAAGTGCAAATTTAGTATTTTGGTTGACGAGGCAACTGACATCACTTGTCAAAAAATAACTTGCATAGTGGTAAGGTACTGTGATGAAGCTTCTGGTGTGGTCAAAAGTAGTTTCTATGAACTGGTAGATATATTTCAAAACGATCACTTGACACCAAGCAAAAATCTTTTTAATTCAATTATGTCTGCATTTGAATCAAGGAACATACCGAAAGAAAATATAATCGGGTTTGGAAGTGATGGCTGCAACTTGATGATGGGGGAACATAACTCTGTTTCAGCATGTTTAAAACAAGTTTGCCCGGGTATGAAATTATTCAAATGCATTTGTCATTCATTACATTCGTGTGCTTCAGCCGCATGTAAAGCTTTCTCCAAAGACTGTGAAATGTTAGCAAGGGATATTCACAGTTATTTTAGACACAGTAGCAAAAGACAGGCGCTTTTAATATCTTTCCAAGCATATTTTGATTTGGAGCCCCATAAAATTCTGCGGCCAGCACAAACAAGATGGCTCTCCTTAGGATGTGTCGTTCACAGATTTATTGAAAATTGGAGTGTCCTTCAAGTTTTTTAGTGATCAGTGGCTTGAGCAGCATATTTCATCAGCCAAAGAAATTCTCCATAAATTACAGAATCCATTCCAAGGTATATTTTTTGTTTCTAGACTGGATTCTTCCGACATTCAATGCAATTAATGCATATTTTCAGTCTTCAAAAGTGTTTTTAACAAAAGTTCATAATAAGCTATCTGCAATGTTTACCGAAATTTTATTATACTATATGAAGAATTCCTACGTTCAGACTACAGCTATTGAAGCTATCAATCCGAATTTGCAAGAAATGATTTTGCCGATCGATAACATATATCTTTCAATATCGTTCATGTTAGAGCTTGATAAAATAAAAAAAGTTCTAAAAGATCGATTCGAACCACAATGCTCAGAGTTCAGAAATCAATGTTTTCAGTTTTATAAAGTCAGTTGCGAGGAAATAAAAAAAAGATTTGATTTTGACGATCCGATTTTAAAACATATTAATATTCTAAATCCCAATAAGGCTGCCAACTTTCAAATGAGGGACACATATCCGTCACTTTATCATGTATATAAAAACTGTCCACGGATCTGCGCGAATATTCCAGCGCAAATTTAGATAACGAATGGCCGTTTATTTTAAACTAGGCAAAATTTTTGACCATGAAGGTCGCAACGAATTTGAGAACCTGAGTCGTTTTGCCTTAAATTTAATGTCTCTCCCGCATTCAAATGCAGACTGTGAGAGAATTTTTTCGAAGATTCATATAATTAAAAACAAATTCAGAAAAAGAATGAAAACAGATATTGTAAATGGTTCTGTTTTAGCATCAGAGAGTGTCAAAACTTCTGGATGCGTTGAGTTTGAGCCAACTGATTTGATGTACAATAAAATGAAATCCGACATTTACAGTAATATAGAAAACTTTGCAGATTTTTCTTTCACAAGTGAATAGTTGCCATAAAAATGTATTATTGATTTCTTTCTGAAATTTTATGATTTAATAATAAAGTAGTAATTTTTGTAATTTTGTTTTGGAATAAAGTTAATTCATAATATAGGTGTTTGTTTTTTCAAATGAAGAAAAAAGAATCCACCAATACGCCTACGGATAAAACATCTAAAACAAGGTAATTTTCTTAGAAGGCTACGATAATTTTTCAACCCGATTCTGGCAACGCTGGTACGAACCACAGTATAAAGATTTGGCAGTAGGCAAACTCTGCCCTCGGGAACAAATTTTACCCGAAGCATCTTCCGAATTCTCCCGAAAATTGTCGTATCGTATGTGCTGGCAGCTGTACAGAGAATAGAGCATTTTGGCGGACTTTTTAAAAGTTGTTAATCCAGAACCATATTAGAGGAAGGCAGTGTTATGCGTGCTCAACTATGCGATTTTCCATTCGAGAGAAATCTTCAACTAAATAATTTAGATATAGTTGATGGTTCCAAATTTGTTGGTTTGCGCCCAACAGTAAAGAAAGATATTAATGTGGCATTGGCGAACCTAAAATGTGATTGGAATAGGCAAGCGAAAAAAAAAATTTATATATACAAACATACACACACGCACATACACACACACACATGTATATATATATATATATATATATATATATATATATATATATACATGCCAGTTTATCGTGCTATGGCACTTTCGTCGATTTTTTAAATGGTTGGTTTCTCCATTACAACTATTTTTGCAACGTGTCATCATTGAATTCGGAGATCCACATATTTGCTCACATGATAAACGAAAATCATATCCATAAACTACGGCAGCACTGTAGCGCGTAAACCGAGTCATCATAAGACGCATGACAGCAATCATATGGAGAACCATGTGCGTTTCGCCCGTGGTACCACAAATTGTATGGAACGCTTGTCCATAGGAAGCCAATATATGAAGGTTTATCTACTGGGTCTACATATAATGTGGTACGAACCACAGTACAGGTAGACCCAGTATGTAATGTTTCATATAAAGGCGCACTATCAAGTACGGCCCGTGGTTCTACGGGACAACGTCAAATGCTTGTTTACATTTATCATATGTTTACATTTATCATATGTTTGCTGCCATTTATGACAAAATGGCAGCTATCTACTGGTCGGGGCCCTGCCATAACTCGTATATGGACGTTTTATGCTAGGCGTGAAAAACGCCGTTGGAAAATTCGGTTCATTGAATAAGAATGGTGAAACGTCTTCATTGACACAAATTGCATTTGCTTTTGACAAATTGATTGAGAGAGAAAGCCAAAATGACTGAAAAAATGTCTCATGTGTTGAAGTGAAAGATGAAGTTCACGAAAATGCTTTATTTTCTGCAAATCTGGCAGTGCTTGGCATTCGTCAATTTTTGCAAGCACATAGCGCCATTTTTTGGAAAGAAAGTTCGTGTTTGAAGGCTTCGATTGCATACTGGGTCTACCTATACTGTGATACGAACCGTCTTACTCACAGCTATGCCAAATTCGACATACGTTCCGTCAAAGCGTGGAACGCTTCGTTAGAGTTTACGTCGAAGTTGATATCTTCGTTAAGCTTGAGTTTCTTGGGTCCGGACCCGAGGAACTTTAGCTGACGTGCTGAAAGTGAGGTTAGTGTTCACTCGAAGTGAGTTTCAAATATGGAGGACTGTGAAGTGTGACTTAGGAAATTTTATGAATTCGGTGGATTAATGTATGATGTGAGTGAAGTCAATCGAGGACAAAAATCGTGCAGTGTCCAAATAATCTTTCACGATCGAAATATTATCATGTTAGATATCTACAAAAGCGGGACAATCAGCTTTTCGAATTAAAAATTTTGAATTGCAACGGCAGTTGTCACCGATGACAACTCATTTTATATCCAAGACACTTACCAAGTTATTTCAATCGATAGAATATATAAAAAGCAAATGAATATTGAAGAATTGAAAAATTTTATGTGAAAAGTCCTGCTGATTTGCAAAGGGGATACATGAACGTGAAATTATTTTTCAAAATGAGTTACAAATGACCGTAACAATCTCAAAACAAAAGGTCGATATATCTGAGACGCAAAAAACGAACTTTTGGGTGGGCTTGCCATATTTGACAGTATGTTGACCGTCAAAAGTGCTTGCCAGGCAAAGATCCTGCTTCCTGTGCCCCCTCTATCAAGAGCATGTGATTGTGTTACCACACGTCTGGCGCGTCTTTGCTTAACTTCACTGTCATCAGCCGGGCCTAGTAATTGCGGTTTCACGGGATCCCACATCATTTGACGAACTAAAAATAATACGGTTTCACAGTGCGGGTCCGCAAAGTCGTTAAATCGGACTGCTTTGACAATTTGAAAGTCTGCATTGACAAAGTTTCGATTTATATAAAATCTGAGATCTTACTTTTCATAACGTGTTCTAGTATAAATGAAAAATCAAGACTCACTCCGAAGCGCTGGAGTAAACGAGGAACTTCAGACAAAAGTCAAAGAAGGTCGTACTGAAACAACAGGTTTATTAGTTTACACTTAAAATGAAAAAAAAAATTGACCAAGACTTTGGAAACTCTCATCATATATTTCCACTATTAAAAACGAGAACGATACACTAAAAATGAAAAAAATAAGTTGGAAAGAATTCCTTGAGATGACAACAGAGAATTTAGAAAATAAACGCAGAATGCTTTTAGCGACTGTCGATGATAGACAAGATTCTTTGCAAAATAACTTTACGTTACAACAGGAACTAAAACTGCAAACACAGCTAGAAAAGTAAACTGGCAAATAAAGGATGTTTCTTTAGAAGAACAGATCTTTTAAAAAAGTAAAACACAGAATAAATATTTAAATAGTTTTTTTTTGCTTTTTCAGCTGGTAAATTTTTTGACATTTATAATTTCTGGCATATGATCACCATTACTGCGTATTTCAAAGTCATCGTTTCGGTCCGATTTGCACGAGTTTTCCAGCAAAGCTGATCTTATTTCGCCAATAACCCATCGAATGTTGGCTTCCAAGTCATCAATAGCTGGTTCAGCATAGACATATAAATTGACGTATACCCACAAACAGTATTCCAATGAAGTCAAATCACATGATCTGGGCAGCCAGTTCACTGGTACATTTCTTGAGATGGTGCGTTCACTTGAGGTTCGGTCCAATAAAGTAATGGTTTCACACGCTGTATTAAATGTTACACTATTCTGTTGGAATCATTTCTCTTCCAAACGACTGGCATAGATGTTGGAAATCAAATAATTACGAATCATTTGTCGGTAGCAATCGCCATTATAGGTAAGGTTGATTCCGTTTTCAGATTTGAAAGCACCAATTATGCCGTCAGTATGCAAACTGCACCATACAGTGACTTTTTTGAGATGTAATGTAGCTTCCAAAGTTTCTTGAGGATTATCCTCACTCCAAAATTGATAATTTTGCTTATTTACGAACCCATTTGTTACAATCACTACTCGCTATAGCCGATCTTGGCTACGGTGCTCTGTCCATGAATCCGTAAATGGGAACTGGATCCGCAACAACCTGAAATATAATACTATAAAGTGCATATATAGTATTCTAAATATGCATGGATGTGATCGGATTTACATATGAAGAGTAAACAAATACGTGCGATATGTCAGTTACATGATCACCATATACGCGCACCGAAACAGGCAATGTGATAAGCGGAAGATTATTTTAAACGCAATTTTGTTATAATACTTATGCAGATATTTTTATTTAAGATAAATAAAAACAAAGGACTGTGTAGCAGCAACCATATGTTTAGTATTTTTGTCTGAAAACATTCTTCATCAATTATTTTATTGGATCTTCGCATAAAATAGATTTGTGACACAGGCTTTTCGAGTTTTTGACAACGTGAAAGATGTTGAAGATGATTCAAGCAGCCGCGATGGAACATTGTTGGGTCCGCAATCCTTCCCGTTGACATACATATGTATATGCAGCGCGGTGGTATGCGTGCATTTTCGGTGTTAAAGTCGGCTTCTAAATGCATTCATTTCTAAAGAGCAAAAATAATACATGACACTATCTCTCTGATTGATTTAAATGAAGCCAGTGTTTGCAAACTATTCAGCTTTTCTTGCGGTAATGTGGAGATTTTTGAACGCTTTTCGCCGTTCTTATTCCCGTTTTAATGTCAGACAGCACGCATTTTATATATCCACTTGTAATTTTGAAATAAAATGAATTTTTTTTTGCGTATTTTGAATGTACATATATTTGAAAATATCGTCCGAAATTTTACACATTGATCCGGCAAATAGTTTCAGAGAAACAAGCGTATTTGTAAAGACGTTTCCGAGCGTTTGAAAGTAGGCGAAGCCCCTTTAAACTGTAAATTTTCTTTAAAAAAAACCGATTTTTTTCTTTGGGAAGCCGCCATTTTTCAACCATCAAAATTTTGACTATTCCATCGATCATTACCTGTATTCATATATCCTAAAAATAAATCTTTTGGTTTTTTTTATTTCCGATAATTTGGATCAGAGATATCTTCCTCACCGCCTGACACCTTTTTGTGGAGGTCCTCTAGGAGATATACTACAGGAACAACGGAACCGAACATTTTTTGTAATGCATCGCGAATTCTTAAAATACATTAAATTCGCTATAGGTACATTTATTCTATGTATTTATTTATTAAAAAGCCTCTTCACAAAAAAATTCTCAAAAAAAATGTTTCAATGCAGGGGTTACATAATTGTGAAAAACAAAGCCATTTAACAAACACTCGAATCCCATTTTTCGTAGCACTTATATCCGTCGGAATAGTTTATGGTTAGTTGCGGCTCGTAAAGTCTCTGTGAATTATGGTACAGTGGAACCTCTTTTATCTGGCCTCCCATTAACCGGCACACCTTGCCGTGGCAAATTTTTTTTCATTTCTATTTCAGTTCATATAATTTGAGCAAACGAATAATGTCGCTGACTAATGTTCATATCAAAATCAATTATTTAGCGCTTCGGTCATCGCATTTCATAATGTGGTGTATTTATTTATCTTTTGCTGCTTTTGAAGATGTTGAATATGATGGAAGTGAATTTTCAGTTGATGACGTTGATGCTGCTAACAATTTGTGTAAAGATTCAAAAGAAGCAGCTTCAAACATTCATAAGTGCATAGAGTGGTGTGAGCAACAGGACGATGCCAATTATACCAATTCAATGATTCTTAGAAGAATGCACAATTTTGCTATGAACAAATCCGAAGCACCAGTCAAACAAACAAAAATGACCGATTTTTTCAAAATCCTAAGTTACACATATATCAAATCAATATTCTAATTCATTTTGTTCCAAATTTTAGTTGAAATATATACCAAAACAATAATATAATCCAATTTTCACTGTGTTTTTCATAATAAAACAGTAATAATATTGAATTTATGGTTATTTTGGCTTATTTTTCGAAAACATCGATTATCCGGTACGGTGCTGCCGGTAAAAAGAGGTTCCACTGTATCCTAGTTATCTTTGATGTACATAATCCTTGATTGTGTTTGTAAGTCTAGATACTATTTTAACCTTTTAATGCACTGGATCCAGTCAATGCATTTTGTTTGAGAACGCAACATCTACAGGTCGCATTTTAATAACTCTTTGGTTTGTCTTGTTATATCAAAGTACCAGTTGGCAAAGTTTTCGTTCGTACTAAGCTTTTTCACATAATATTTTATAGGTTTCTACTGAATCGTTCCGCGATTGAGGCTTTGAGTTGAAAAGTGATTGATTTTAAACTTTTTCATTGGCTGCGTAAATATTTTATTGAGTAATTCCTTCCGAACGTCAGTCTGTAAATTTCTGGATTTACTTTTATGGTTGATTATTTCGTGAACTATTTTTGGCACCTCTTCGGCGCTTTTGTTTTGTGTTTTTTTTAGAAAAGCCCAGGCATACTTGGAAAAGGTGTCAATCATGTTGAGAAGGAATGTAACGCGTTTATTTTCAGGAGAGTATGCAGTTACATCAACCAAAGCTGTTTGCCATACATCATCTATGCCTCTAGTTGTGATACGCTACCAACTGATCTACATATTAACTGATGCGATTATTCACGTTTTGTTTTTCACTAATCGTGTTGTATAAAGTATTGCATCTGCTTCACGTTAGTTTTATAGTGAAAAGTGTTTTTCGACGATGAAAAAATTCAAGCATCCTTTACCTTGATAGTCACGGGGTCCTAAGATTGTGGCAAGACAAGATTTAAAGAAAATCATCTTGGTAGCAAAGCAATCGTTGAGCCCAATTGGAAAAGAAAACCTGTAATGCTGTAAGCAGGAAAGAAAACTTGGAAGTGATCCCGGATGAATTCTAGAATTTGGAGTTAACACGCACCGGTTTTAACTTTGTTGGATTATATGATGTTGAACGCAAGCCAGGAGTTGGAACTCTTTACTAACGGTTTACATCGCCTAAGTTTATCGGAAATTTTTGCAACAACAAACTTATTTCATTAAGTGAAATTTTACAGGGATATTTCGCTGAGTTTCAAATTTATGATAGTTTTTAAGAATTCTCGAGATAAACAGGTTTACCCAAAAAAGCACTGATCTGGTAAAAATACATAAGAAAATTCCACAGATACCTCATAGTTATTTACCGATTGACGCAAAACACAAACGAAGTTTTCAGAGTTCGCACGGATATTTTCGACAGTAAACTTTCCACGTGTTATTTCAGTTTTGATAGGTTAAAGATTAACAATGGTATAGAACATGAAAAATTGAGCAGACAACATGCATTTGTTACATGCTCTCAAGAATGGTAGGCCGTGTCAAATGATTGCTATTATGAACAACGCTGATATCGGAGTAATAAAAAACCTATGCGAAACCAATGTAAACAGGTTAAAAGGAAATCATTTACCCCGTGGTTTGGTGTATGATGAACTCGGAAGATATAAACACAACATGCGCAAATTGGCGGATGACAAACGATATGTACTACACAGTGTAAAATTCTGATACATCCAGGTAGGTTTTTACCCACACTACTGGGTAGTGTACTTTCAGGCGCTATTGGGTCATTGATTGAAAAATATGTATACAAAATAGATCTTTCAGCAAAACGGTACTTCTTTCGCCGGCATTATGAAGGAAAGAACCACTTGAACTACCAAGTAACTAGACTTTAATGGATAATACAGTGAATAAAGGCTACGTGATAGTTGAGGTCTACCTAGATTCATTTTCATAGTTGGTATGAGAATGTTGCGAATCTAAGGTTGTTGGCCAGATAAAACTGACTTGAATGCAAATGATTGATACATAATTGAATGCGTGCCGCGAATAATGTTGCAAATGCCATATTCACGAAATCGAGATTTTTTAGAATAACGATGATGCGACTGTTCTACTGTTCTTAAAAAAACCAAAATTTTCATCTTTTGTTTTTTAGGTCACAAAAATTGCATTTGAATTTTCCAGTTTATGGAAAAGCGCCGGACGTCAAGTGCACCATGGAGAAAAGTACCGCGTTCAGTTTAATCAAAAAGGTGATTATAGGTAGGAAAAGGCAAGTAAAAGTGAATGAATGAAAGGATATAAAATATAAAAGGTTTAGAGATTGTGGAAAGGAATGTATTTCAAGAAAGGGGAATGTGATTCTAGGAAAAACTGGGCCTAGCACGATATTTTGGAAGAACGTTGTGTGTAGTTTTTTTATTAATTATGGTCTAATTGCTTGTTAGATTCCTACCTCCAAGTGCAATTTTTATTGCTGCAATTTCAAGCTAGAAGAAATGCAGTCTCAGTTTGCAGTTTTTCATAAGTTAAGCTATGACCAACAAACTAGGTATTTGGTATCGATTATGGAAGATAAAGAACCGGAAAGAAGAAGAGTTCCAGAGGAAACGTCACAGCGTCACACAATTGTGCAATATTTTTTAATTTGCAATGGTAATAGAGTGGAGTATGCGAGAAGACGGTTTTCCATATTTTAAAAGTTACATCTCGTAGAATTCAAATGCTGCTTTCTCAAATAAAAACCGGAGATAATTTAGCTGATGGACGAGGAAAGCGTTTCAATCGGCCACACAAAACTCAAGAGCCTGAAAAAAAGCATCATCCCGAACACGGTTGCATAACTGGCCCAGTACTGGCTGAGCGCCTTATAACGCTGTCCGAGTTTCGTTCGCCAGTGCTGGCCCAGTAACATATAAGCGCTAGATGATAACTACGGGCGGACGTTGTATGCCTGTACCGGGCCAATACCCAAAATCAGCACCGACCCAGTACTGCCATACAACGAATTTGTTACTCCGTCAGCAGTCAAATGCCAAAATGAAATTGGTGGCGACAAGAGCCAAGGAAGTTTGTATGAAAATATTTTTCTCACATGGAATTCGTCGCCCGGCATACGAAGAAGACGAGGCGGAATCCAATTGATATGTGAGTGATGTATCGCCTTTGCCACCGAAGATTGAACCCGCAACGTCCATCGCACAAAGTAAGCGCTGTAGCGTCTAATAGTAAGCTACAGAGACAGTTAAGAATTTACATCCAAAACCACATTCGAACGCATTGGAAAGCAAGCCGTCAGCCGAGCATCGATGAGAGAGTGAGCGGGCCGCCGTCAGCGATTCTCCGTCGCTCAAAGAATGGCATGAGCGTCGGCCCAGCACTGGGGATCTGAGTGTTTTAGATTGACACTGGGGATTGATATTGATTTAGTGTGCTCGCTGAGTGTTGTATATTGATCCTGAAATCGGCGCTGGCTTAACTTAACTTGAAGGTACTACTGCAAAATAAAACTCTGCATTGCAAATAATCACTTATGCCAATTATTCGAGATACGGATTGTGCCAGTCGTCCGTATAGTGATGGATATAGATGCAATTTTGAAAAGAAAACATTTATATCAATATCTCAAGAAGCGCGATTCGCACGAACATGCTATATCCAGCAAACATAGTCAAAATGTGATTTCATAAAATTCTGGATCATGAGTAAGGATAACGAGTTTTGAATGCCAAAGAAATAGGAGCTGTAAAAAAAACGTATATACGACATTTCTAGTTCTTGTAAAAAGCCATTCGGATGTAAAAATAAATAATGAAAAATTGTGTGATCCGGAGACCACCTTGTGTCCGTTCTAAGAACAAATAATAGTGTGGCTATCGTGCCATTTACCTTCGCCTGCAACACATTTCTTCGAAATATCGATGACTACGATATATGCGGTCAATTAATATATGTACTTAAGTACAAGAATTTCAAATAATGCAATGGTTTCTGACATATTTTCTTTGCCATTCACTTTACATTCCATTATTAATGCAATACTATACATTTGAGCATTATAACTATGCAATACTTATTAATATAACAAACTTGCACTGAAGTAGACTATTGAACTTCTTTCAAATCGTTTAACACTCTGCTTGTGCCCTGAATTGTTATATTTGAGTTATGGCTCCAAGGCCCAGTGCCACTTTACAGCACTGGGCGGGCACTCAAATCCAGACTATTTGCTGCTGGTTGTTTTGGCACTGTTTTCACCGCATATTTTTTTCGCAATGAGCAAACAAGGTGTGTGAAAGTTACGGCAACTAAATTTTCACCATATTTGCGTGCGAGTCATACTTCTCGAGATATTGAAAAATTAAGTGTGCTTCTTCTTCTCAAAATCACGGCCACTACTATTCGGAGGACTTGCACATTATTTCCGTATTTCGAATATCTATTGTAACATAGAATGTCATAATAAAGTGGCATAAATTACTTTTTTTATTTGCAGCGCAGACTGAGTTTTATTTTGCAGTAATGACTCCAAGCGCAGGGCCAGTGCCTATCGCCAGTGCTGGTGGTTGGCACTGGGCTAGCACTCTAATGCAGTACTGGGCCAGCACTCTAATGCAGTACTGGGCCAGCACTGGCAGCTGACCGTTCGTTGTAGACCGAGGCTTGACCGACGCTTGGCGTCGTTTCCACTGCTGGCTAACCCTGCTCGGAATATAGCATTACGGAGTCATTACGGTACGAATCTTAGTAGAAAAAATTGTCTACATCCTAACCAATCGATTACAAAAATGTATCAGTTGTTCCAGAAGAAATACTCTGGTACTACGTTGAGCTATAATTCTTAACGTGATGGTTTTAATACGGAGTTTCATTTGCGTTTTGGTTTGCCAAGGTCGGATACATCTAAAGTGTCTGACAATCTTTTTATAAAAAGAGTGGCTGCCGCATATCAAGAACAGCTTGCAGTTCTTCAAAGCGAAACAAAATGATGCATCCTAAAATTTGATTGTTTGTATTTGAAAAATTAACTTATCTATAGTATATTCCATAAATTTATCTTATTAATTTAATCAATAAAATGGCATATTGGTTTCAACCGAATCGTAAAATTCCTAAGACAGGTTATTGTTTTTCTTAAAGTTTTGGAAAGCCTATGAAATTTACTGTGATTTTTGATATAAGTACGTCATACACGTATGAATAGGAATTGATTGTTTTCATTGTTTCATTGTTTTTTATTTTCTAATGCAAACATGAAAACTTCAATTTTCTTGCACATAATAAATGGAAGAAAGTTGTATATATAACTCATAGAGTATAAAGACACATGGAAGAACGTTTCATCTCGAACCGAAGGCAGGATTTTGCAACGTTATTCCAGTAGAAACAAGCCGCGAGGTGCGACCCTTGAGGTCCACACGGTTACCTTCCCAGTAATATCTACATAAACATCAACAACATTAAACACAATAATAATTTTGAAAATAATACTACTTTAAGTAATAACAATGAGAGGTATTCATAGCAGTAACATGAATGAGTTAATATGAATCATATCGTTTACGGGAGGATCCATTGATCACGTAAGGTTTTTGGTCGATGAGGACAGATTGAATATTCACGCGGATCAATCGGTGGGAGCATT
The DNA here is from genome assembly GCA_963942545.1 of Oxycera nigricornis. NCBI lineage: Eukaryota > Metazoa > Arthropoda > Insecta > Diptera > Stratiomyidae > Oxycera > Oxycera nigricornis. The sequence continues at coordinate 73,023,769 of OZ012661.1, forward strand.
TTGGTCTTGAAAATTTTTGTATATGCAGTCAAAAATAGGTTCAATCGCATGTAAAAAGTAAAATGTATTACAAATGATGATGGTTATTGACATCTTAGGATTACTAAAGAATGAATCTACTAAAAACTACAATTTTTTATTCGATGAAAGCTTTTCAAAGCATATGATCTTGCAAAGTATTGACTACAAAACATTTTACCATTCTAAGCGTTGATACCGCAAATGCAAATTTGATTGAAATTTTGTTGGGTTTCAAAATTTAAGCAGTTTTTTAATTAAAAGACTATAAAAACTATTAAAAATCTGCTCAAATTATCCAAATATTTTAAAACTATGATTGAATTTACAACATTTTTTTTAGAATAAAAGATATAAAGTGTTATCATTCGTATGAACCCTCTTTACATGGTTACTTTGAATGATTTTTTATTTTTATTTTAGTTTTTTTCATAATCATGGAAGAACGTTTTGCTGGTTTCTCTTCAAAAACTGATAAGAACGTATAAATTTTATAAACTGATATCACTGTGCTGTGCAAATCAAATTAAAAAAATATTTTTAATGAAAAAAACCATAATTTTTCGCATTTTCTTCTGTTAAATTAAAAAAACGGCTGAAACGAATTTTTAAAATATTGAAAACTTCAGAAAGAGGCTAATACACGTCAACTGACACCATAATGATGCAAATATTATATCTATCTATGGAGGAAATGACCTTGAAAATCATGATGACTGTTAATGATTTTTTATTTTTTATTTGAGTTTTTTTGTTATCATGAAGAAAAAATTTGATGATATTTTTAAAAAACTGTTTGGGGTATACAAATTATATAAACATTGATGACTTGGACTTGAAGATATGGTTAAAAATTAATTGATTTTGGAAAAAAACCCAATTTTTAGCATTTTTTCCTTGAATTGAAAAAACGGCTCCAAAATTTTTTTAGAAACTTGATAGAATTGCATTAATGTCAATGCGCGTTGATTAACACCTTTTTCAAGGAAATCGTACATTGGGTTCGCGAGATATAACGCATGACAGAAATGACCTTCAAACGGGCAAAACAGCAAACCCCCGGACCGAAGTTTCCCAAAAACTAATCAGCTCTTAAAATTGCAAAGACGCTTCGATTGACACCTTAACTAAGTCGATAGGACTTTGTTTACGTGAGCTATGCTCGTAGAAAAAACTGTCCACGAACGTACAGACGTACGTACGTACAAACACACACACATACATACAAACATCTCCTTTTTTTAAAACACTTTATATATACTCTATAGACCTCAAAACGTAAAGAAATGTTGAAAATTTCAATTTCGATTTTCGAGGCGATTACAAGAACTTCCCATATACTGAGAAGTTAAAAAAAATATCAAGATTTCTGTGGTTTTTAAGGGTGTCGCAATGAGGTGAATAGAAGAATAGAAACCACCTGCTCATTGCGTCACCGATTAACATAACAGATTTCATAGCCTTGTTACTAAGCGGAAACTAAAAATATTTGCAAGTTCGAAATATCAATATAGTTTCGATACAGGATCTAACACATCTAAAGTTAAAAATCCAAAATCTTCAGATCAATCTTCTAGAACTTATTGAAATTTTTTTTTAAAGGGAATTTAAAAGGTATTTCGGTTACTTTAACGCGAAAAATATGAATAACGGTTAATTTTAACAATCGAAAACATTTTTTTTCGTTTCCTGAACATTTTATATCATATCGCATGCAACGTTATTCGCGACAAACATTCAATTATTGGCGATATATTCCCTCAATTCCCTAATGATATGCAAAATATATTTCTATTCAGGACAGAATTAGAGAAATTGATTGGCAATGCATCATTGCCGTAGAATGAGTCTAGCGTTTATACTGTATCAAAATGAAAAAAAATATTACACAGAATACTACTTAACTCAAGGTGCAGGGATTGTATCAAATATTGGTGAACTGGTAGCTTATTTAGTGTCCTCTTGCGATATTTACAACTATAGATTTTCCAACGTCATAAGCATGCAACACAGCAAAACAAATACTCTCGGAGGCAGGGAATAAAATTTCATGACCATTCTAAAAGAACAAGGTAAAGCAGCTGCTTAGAAATTGACTCTGTGAGAAGTCAGTAAAATTTTCGATAGCTTGAAAAAATAAGCAAATGAATATAAAATGGGCCAACTCATTTGTCGCAATGCAGTTAAAAAAATCCGTAAAGGTTTCTACCTTTTAAAGTGAAAAATTATTTCAATAGCGTTGAAAGTATCTTCAAAGCAGTTATAAAAAATATAAGTAAACCCGTTAACAAATTCTAAACATAGGCAATAAATAAACAAAACGCGATGCGCTTACACACGGAGTGCACGCAATATGGATGAGACCTTTTTGCAACCACCCTGATTCAGAGTAACATTTAGAAAACTGACGAGGTAGCTTATAAACCCATAGCTTCCGTAAATAACTTAACTGTTTGGAAATGTGTTTCATTGGTCAATGATTATACGTACCGTGACTTACAAGGTATATAAACCAGAAGTAGTAGTTTATTTACCTTGCGTGACTTATCAACCATCTACTTCCGACTCCAAGAACAATTGATAAATCTAAGGGATGGAATGAAATAACTATTTACAGGAAGATGTACTGATTAAGAATTTAGTCGGATCATGATAAGTAAGGTCCATGCTTTTTCATCTTTTTATAAAGGTGTGTGTAAAGACCAGTAATACGAAAGCGTGTTCAGAAATCAGACACGCCCCCTGTATAAATAGATGGAAAAGAGCGTTCAATTCAAGCAATGAATTTTGTTCTTTTTATGCCACCAATGCGTGTGAATGTGTTAGATATTGCATGCGAATTTCTATCTTATATGCTTGTCTCACCTGAGGGTACAACATTTGGCTTGAAAGTGCGATTCTCCTGGTATTGGAATGCATGGTAGCGAGATCTTCTGGTGCTGTCGCACTTGGCGGAATTTCGGATACATTTAACCCGTGAAATACGTCTTACTAGTCGCTCCTGTGTGATTGGGTATCGATGCATAAGAAAACAGTGGACTTTTGCACGATCGCCTCCGGTCTTGGAAACCGAACCTGTGTGCATCTTGCTTAGCAAGGTATATAAACTAAACATGGTAACATCTTCCCGATTCCCAAATGCGTTCACTTCTGCGCATGTACGTCACAGAAGCCCCAAGTCGCCGAAAAGTGCCCAGTAGGAATAGCATCAACACCTTTTGGAAAACATGTTCCGCCCAGTAGGAAAGGGAAAATGGCAAGTGATGTTGGAAATAAGCTTTATTGTTGCTGCTATTGCACCCACGCACCGAACAAGTCACTATCGTCACTTCACTTGTCTTTCGTTTACAAGTTTCCCACGCAATGCACCGACTATCCGCCGCCATTTATACATTTTGAATTGTGGCGCCTCGTTTTCTTTCGCCTTGCCAGATGTGCACCCTATGTTTTGTTCATTTGGCAGCCCGAATTTTTTGGGCAAAATGGCGCACGAAAAGCCTGCTGTGCGAGTCGGAAGAAAAGCTGCGCACGGGTTTACCATGTCTAGTTTATATACCTTGTTGCTTAGTCATGTAAATGTTGATTATGATTTGGCTCGTGCATTTCCGAGGTATTTTCGGACCGTCGTGAGCTATCTGCAATGGTGGGACGAGGCAGAAACATGATCCGACTTGTGGTGTTAGAGTGGGTGAGCCCACTTTTGTATATCGGCTCCGTTTTGGCGATGACACATGCGGGCTTTTTTATTCTTCGAGGTAAACGGTCACAGGGATAAACGCCTTGGAAAATCTATTTATAATGGTATTACTTTTTACATTGATAATTTCCAAAGTGTTCATTCCTGTTCTTGTATGTTCTCTAGGTTTACAATCTTTGCATGTGATGTCACGTAACTTTGTTAGAATTCCTTTGTCGATTCCTCGTTCACAAACACTGTTGAATTCAACATTTGCAAGGTAATGTGTCATGGCTTCGGCTGTGTACTAGAGTAAATACTATCCAAATCTGATTGTTATCGTAGTATGTACATATATAGCTTTTTTAAAAGCTTGTAAATACATCCCGATTTTTGTCAATTTCAAGCCTTTCATTATATTCCTTGTAAATGATAAAGGTGACGCTTTTCTTCAAAGCCTTTCTGAATCTACCATCGATCCTTAACACACCTTGGTTGAACAAACTAGCGCATTCCGAATCGTATGAGCTGCTGCTGTTAAATCAAATGCTAGCAGAAAACAGCCATCATCAAAGAATTTCTTGGATATCTGATGAACTTTTTTCAAAATATTGATTCCAGTCCTCTTGAACAGAGAAAGATATCCGCTAGTGCTAACTGGTTTCTCGCGCGAATAATCAAACTCTAGAGGACGGTTTGGTACTTGAACACCATTTACTAAAAGACTGAAGTTGGTAATATTGTTATGCTTGAAGTTAAATGGATTCTTTGTGCGCTTTCAGGTATAGAAGTCATTATCCACCATACTGAAAACAATCAGGTTCGGTAAATGTCCGATGACTTCGTGATCACGAGATAGAGTATAGGTGTTGATGGGTAGTGTATAAGTTTTGACTTCCACCCGCTTGTACGGGTATACTGCATTCGAGCGCTGTAATACAGCTTCATGTGCTAATAATATACTGGAATTGAACGTAATATGATTCATGAACAATGCCGCTTCTAGAATTGTTACGCGTGAATTAAAGGCATTGTCTTTCGAGTACAAATAAAATTCTGGTTTTGCCGATGAAAGTGTTAAAAGGAAGTCCAGTCCATTCATAAAGAGTGAATTTTGATTTAACAGATTGCTGTGAATTGCGCCCATCAGTTCAACGACGTTACTCTTTTCCACTCGTGCAGACCTTTAAGATAGCCCTCATTCAACTCAGTAGGACCACCGCCAGGTCTTGAATCTTCAATCATGTCCATCTTATTCTGATCTAGCTACCAATCGGCTGATTTGAAATAAGTTGATGCTGCCATAATTCAGTAAATTTTGAATATAGGCGCATAGTGGTAATTGTTGTTTGTCTGAGCTATTTTCTTGCCATTCAGTCGTTCAGTGCATTGTCTAAAAACTGAATGCATGAGGTTGTTAGCTACACCAACGGGATCCGCTAAAACGTCAATCCCATCAGCTTTCTTAAGTTTCTCCTTCCCGTTGAAAAGTTCTTCTTTACCATTCTTTAGTTTAATCATTAGCAGCTTGAGTCGTAAGTAAATGCTGGATAAGTCACAATATGTATCTCCATGACCAAGTGAGACAAATTCCAACACCGAAGAATAATACACTTTTGCAATGGGTTTGTAAGCAATCTCTTCGGTCTTGAGAATACTGTTTTGAGTCGGTGGTGAGGTAAAAATATTCAATTCAGACTTCATACATTCTTTCTGCATTGTGATGGTATTATTTACTTGTCAAATATAGCCAATGCACGCCTTCCTAGTTGTCGTCGTCTTTTAATAGTTTTCTTAGTCTTGATCGATGATAACTTTCTCACTTTTTGCCCTTTTTTACAGTTAGGCACTGATTTCAGCTGCTTACTTGTGTAAGGGTTAGCTCGTTTTATAGCTAATCTCCCACCGCTATCTTCCATTTTATCAAAGATTTTCTCTATATCTATTAAGGGTAATTCGTGCACTGCAGATTTTCCATGCTCCTTTAGTACCTGCTTCAGCGGTCTGCTTCCTGTGTCTTGAAAAATGGACTTTCCTTTTCCAGCGACTTCTTTAACTATAGCTTTTGCCCCGTACAGAAATAATGGTTGAAGAAAGCGTACCAATTCACTGAAAAAACTACCAACGCCCCTTTCTCGCTGGTACACAAGTGGCGATCGATACAATTCTCCAATGTAAGATAATTTACTCCCACTTTGGTCAAAGTAGTAACGTACGTAGTGTGAATTCCTCTCATTAGCATTAGGTGAGTTAGATCCTGTATCGAAACTATATTGATATTTCGAACTTCCAAATATTTTTAGTTTCCGCTTAGTAACAAGGCTATGAAATCTGTTATAAGTTAATCGGTGACGCAATGAGCAGCGGGTTTCTATTCTTCTATTTACCTCATTGCGACACCCTTAAAAACCACAGAAATCTTGATATTTTTTTTAACTTCTCAGTATATGGGAAGTTCTTGTAATCGCCTCGAAAATAGAAATTGAAATTTTCAACATTTCTTTACGTTTTGAGGTCTATAGAGTATATATAAAGTGTTTTAAAAAAAGGAGATGTTTGTATGTATGTGTGTGTGTGTATGTACGTACGTACGTATGTACGCTCGTGGACAGTTTTTTCTACTAGCATAACTCACGTAAACAAAGTCTTATCGACTTTGTTAAGATGTCAATCGAAGCGTCTTTGCAATTTTAAGAGTTGATTAGTTTTTGGGAAACTTCGGTCCGGGGGGTTTGCTGTTTTGCCCGTTTGAAGGTCATTTCTGTCATGTTCTATATCTCGCGAACCCAACGTACGATTTCCTTGAAAAAGTTGTCAATCAACGCGCATTGTCATTTATGTAATTCTATCAAGTTTCTAAAAAAAAATTTGGAGCCGTTTTTTAATTTTAAGAAACAGTGGAAAAAATTGTTTTTTTTTCAAAAACAATAAATTTTTAACCATATCTTCACGTCCAAATCATCAATGTTTATATAATTTATATACTATAGATTTTCTAAAAATATCATCAAATTTTTTCCTCATGATAACAAAAAAACTCAAATAAAAATCTCGCGAACAAAACATACGATTTGCATCGTGTACGTGTCAATGGACGCGTATTAACATTTTTCTGAATCTGTCGAATTTTTAAACAAATCGATGGAGCCGTTTTTTTTTAATTCAAGAAAAAACAGTGAAAAAAATTAGTTTTTCTTCATAAACAATAAATTTTTAACCTGATTTGCGAAATGTAGTTTTCAATGTTTATAAAATTTCTATACTCCAAACAATGTTTGTAGAAACACCATCAAAACCTTTTCTCATGAATACGTACAAAATTAAATTAAAAACAAAAAACCATTAAAAGTCATCATGATTTTCAAGGTCATTTTTATCATTCACTATATCTCACGAACCAGATATAATATTTGCATCAATATGGTGTCAGTTGACGTGTATTAACCTCTTTCTGAAGTTTTCAATATTATAAAAATTCGTTTCAGCCGTTTTTTAATTTAACAGAAGAAAATGCGAAAAATTATGGTTTTTTTCATTAAAAATATTTTTTTAACTTGATTTGCACTGCACAGTGGTATCAGTTTATAAAGTTTATGCGTTCTTATCAGTTTTTGAAGAGAAACCAGCAAAACGTTCTTCCATGATTATGAAAAAAACTAAAATAAAAATAAAAAATCATTCAAAGTTACCATGTAAAGAAGGTTCATACGAATGATAGCACTTTATATCTTTTATTCTAAAAAAAATATTGTAAATTCAATCAAAGTTTTAAAATATTTGGATAAGTTGAGCAGATTTTTAATAGTTTTAATAGTCTTTTAGTTAAAAAACTGCTTAAATTTTGAAAACCAACAAAATTTCAATCAAATTTGCATTTGCGGTATGACCGCTTAGAATGGTAAAATGTTTTGTAGTCAATACTTTGCCAAATCATATGCTTTCAAAAGCTTTCATCGAATAAAAAATTGTAGCTTTTAGTAGATTCATTCTTTAGTAATCGTAAGATTTCAATAACCATCATCATTTGTAATACATTTTACTTCTTACATGCAATTGAACCTATTTTTGACTGCATATACAAAAATTTTCAAGACCAAAATGCCCCCACCGATTGATCCGCGTGAATATTCAATCTGTCCTCATCGACCAAAAACCTTACGTGATCAATGGACCCTCCCGTAGACGACTTGATTTATATTAACTCATTCATGTTACTGCTATGAATACCTCTCATTGCTATTACTTAAAGTAGTATTATTTTCAAAATTATTATTGTGTTTAATGTTGTTGATGTTTATTTAGATATTACTGGGAAGTTGACCGTGTGGACCTCAAGGGTCGCACCTCGTGGCTTGTTTTGGAATAAAATTCAAATTAATTTCACTAGTGATCTGTTTCAATCATTCATAAGCTCTAGCAAACAAAAACCGGCTTGCCGCACTATCAACCTAACATCATGTCAAACAGTTACCAGTGATCAATTATTTTCACTCTTATTTATTCTGCTTAGTCACACAGGTATCAAGTGAATCAATACAGTTATTCACACACTGTCTGAAAAGTAATAAAAACACGGAAAATCACGCGTTTCAATCAAATACTAGTCAAACCAACAATTTACATTGGCTAATTAGCCAATGTAAATACGACGACCAACTTCTACGACTTCGACTGACTGACTAACAAGGTATATAAACTACATTGGGATGATCTGTTGCTACGTTATCCGGCGGGGAGAGCTTGGTCAAATAAACCCAAGTGGGATTTCACGCACACTTTAAATGAAACCAATTTTTCTTTTTCCGACTGGGAATGTAGTTCTTGCGAATAAGATTATCCATTAATAGGTATAGTGGTGGGTCGTACTGTATCAACCTGATACTTTGTCACTGATACTCGTTTGTCACTTATACAGAAAAATGCTACAGGCAAAATGTATCAGGTACTTTTAGTAGCAGTGCCGACGGCTCCGAAAATATGATAAAAGACATTTTTTGCAGTCACATTTTGCTCGTATGAATCATGGAATGGATCATCATCTTATAACAGACGGTGATGCGTGAAAGTGTGATTCGACTACATATGTAGATGTTGGTTGTGACAAATATTTTTTGTATCATATTGATGGGTTGGATGGCGGTCATGTCATAGCTACATGATATTAAATATTTGTTGCAATGCTCGTTTGTTTCTCAATTTGGTTCAGTTAACATATATGAAATGCATGTATAAACAATTGTGCTTTATGTGGATGGATGAATAAACCAGGGCGGATCTGTTTTCAATTGGCTGTTGACAGGGGGCACTCTGATTTTTGCAGAATAAGTTACGGATTAACTCGTATAACAATACAGGAACTATCGATATTTGGTTGGTGAAATGAATTTGAAACAAGATGCTTCGTTCTGACTACAGGTGTGCTTATCTCGGTAGCCGTGGATGTTGCAACAGTTTTTCCTAACTGAACACAAGGATGTTTTCGTTCCAAATGCTTCTTCAAGTTGGGTGAAGACGACTTGTAGCTTAATTTTCCCTTACAAATCGTGCATGTTGCAGATTGATTAGTTTCATCCGCACTAAAAAAAATTCCAAACCTGTGAAATTTTCCTTGTGTCCATTTCTAATTCAGAAAAAAACTTCACTAATTTTTACGAAACTTGCAAAAGCGCTTATCACAAACACGTATCAAAAATAAGGTTTTGCTATGCGAGCGGTAGCAATGAGACCTTTCACGTTTTTATCATGCAGAAATCATGTAGAAAAAAGCAATCACGATGAAAACTTAGCAGCTGCTTCTGATATGAACAAAATTTAATGTATCAGTGACAAAAAGTATCAGGTAAAAGTATCAGTGACAAAATAATAGCAGTATCAACTTGAACCTGATACAGAAAATATCTGTCACAACCCACCTCTAAATAGGTGTATAGCACGAAATTCCCTATAAACATTTTTTACCAAGAGAATAGTGCTATCTAGCAGAGTTAGAAAGTGATAAGTGTATATAACTGTATATAATATATAAATCAAATATAATTTTCAGAGACTTCACTCAAATTGTTTGGCGAACTTTTGGATCATTTTACGTTTTTCAACATCACTTCCAAACTATGCTATATATAAATATGCCTTTGATGCAGTGTTTATTATAGAGAATTTTGAAGTCCTTTATTAGTTGTCGAATAAAATTTGTTGTAACTGTTATTGGTTTGGCGCTGAAAGTCGAACGGTAACAATCCTACTTTTATTGTTAAAAATTGATTCTATTGTCTTGCTTATTAACTAGATGACAACAACTGACACGCTCAATCGATTTGATATTTCTCTCCGCTTCGTTTTAATGACATGTGATTTTAAGAATAGCTCTGGTATGTCGCATTTACCATTGCTTATATGTCTATTGTGAAATATATAATGAGGTGAACATGGCTGCCCAAATATTTTCCAAACTATTTTTTAAACAGGATGGCAGCACTACTGGGCGTGTCTGTGCGATATTACGTCACTCGGCGCGGAATCCTAGGGCAATGAATCATACCTCTTGTGGTTTATATACCTTACTGACTAACTTAACCTCATATATTCTAACACATTCTTCTTGACATCTGTCACCATGCCTCCGTTCAATCCTCTCAACGATCGCTCCGAATCCGCGAGCCATCAGAAAGCGTTGCAGTGTTGCTGCAAACCTGAAGCCTGTAGCTCGCCCGATATGACATATGGTCGACCCCGACCATTCTGGGGATCATTGACAGCACTGGCACAGTTGCCATCTTGACAGCGGCACATATGTTCTTATACTTCCAGAAAGTGGAACATAAGGTTCCGATACAATAATTTTAGACCTCAGCACAAATGTTCTTATAATTCTAGACAGCGTTGCTCATGCATCGGGGCCCCACGCTTTTTCCTTGAGGGTCAACCAGTGTTTCAATCGGGAGGCTTCAAGCACCCCGTCATATGGATTTGCGTCAATTGACAATTTTCTATGTCACAAATGACATAGCAATCGTTGGGGAGAACTGGTAGAACTGATAGCATGTTCAGCTATCAACAATTCGGTCCAATCAGCATGATTTAGGGGTTCACGTAATATCCCGAGCATCCCCTTAATAACTCGGTTAACTCTTTCAATCTGCCCATTTGCTTGAGGGAAAGCAGTGGCAACTTGAACATGGGTGATGTTGCCTTTGGCGAAATAACGACTAAGTTCTGCGGAAGTCAAATAGGGGCCGCGGTCGAAATGATGCGCTAAGGACGGCTATATTAATTAAAGTATCTCTCGAGGGAGCGTATAACTTCTCGAGTACTTGTTGACCTTAAAGGGTTAGTCTGATTGGACCGAGGGGCGGAATACATAATGCACTGTTGTCTACTTTATTCTCTCATCGAAGAAAACCAGTAGTGCTTCTTCAGATTATCACAAAATTTCTCAGTTCCCTGGTGACCTGTCTTTTTGTGGCTGATTCGGATGACTTGGTCGTCTATCTCATGAGGGACATATAATTAAAGATGTCCGAGGTGATTGTCCCGAAAGACTAACCCGTCAATCAGTTCATATCCAGGGACTGGACTCAAACCTAGTAGGTGTCGGAGGGTTTTAATACGTTCATCACAGTTTTGCGTTACCTGAATGCAGAAGTCTAGTTCTTCACTTTCAACTGACGCAGCAAAGCAAACAGGGGCATTGCAATGTGGCATCAGTTCAGAGGGGCAACTGGAAGTACAGATCGGCTTCGGGTTATCACCTTCTCGATTTTTTTTGGCATTAAGGCGGAGTAAAGGGTCATCGGAGAGACTAGACAGCTTACTGTAGGTATCACTATGAACAACGACCGGCATCGGGAACTCAGCGGGCTGGACACTTTCAGAATGGCATCTACTTAGAGCGTCAACATGCCCCATAAGTGTTCCTGTGCGGTGTTGGATAACATATTTGTAATTTTCCAACTCCAGGGCCCACCTCGAGATCCGAGGGTTAATCTGTTTCTTACTCAGGGTTATGGCCAGTAAGTTGGAATCAGTCACCCTTGCAAGTAAACACGGAAGCGTCTGAGGGCAAAAATGATGGCCAATGTTTCGAGCTCGAAGCTGTGATATCTGGATTCGACAGCTATTGCGGCTTTAGAAAAGAAGAGAACGGGGTGAAACCTCTGGTCATCAGCAGCAAGCATGTTTCAGCAGCGGACAACTTCAGGCCATCGATGACGAAGCTTATCAGCTCGATCTCCGTCACACGGCTGCATCTGGCAATCATCTGCATCTCTAGAACATAATGCTGCAGTGTCTCAGTCAGCGGATCCCTATGTTTTTGCTGTAGTTGACGGTAGACTTCTTGGGGTGTGTAGCTTCGGCAAAACTCCTCAACTAACTGTGATTTCAGCTGGTCGTAAGTGATCGCACGTGTTGTCTTCAAAAAGACGACAGCAGTGCCTGTTAGTTGGCGTCTCAAACTCATAAGTTTTGTTCTTTCACTCTGTCGGCTCATGTCCAGAGCTGCTTCCAGGTTGGTTATGAACGTTATTACGTCGTAGCCGTCATCTCCCGTGAATCGGCTCACGACTACTTGTACATCGGTGACGTCATACCTTTCCTTAGTTGTGCCATAATCCAGTTGCTTTAATTCCTTGATTTTTCAGGGAGTTCTATTTCCTTGTCTGCGGCTTGTATCTTGCAACTCAGTTGGACAGCACTAGCAGCACTACTGTTGTCAGGGTCCTCTTTCTTCGGGGTGTCGATGGCAGAAGTTTCTCCAACACCTCCAAAGACATCAGTGTCTTGCAGGATCTCCGCTTTATCCTTCCTCATTTTTTGTTTTGCCATTTTCTGGCTGGTCGGCAGTGATGACGTCTGTTGTTCAGACTCGTTAGCAGCGGCTGCGTCTGTTCGGACTGGTTGGCGGCGTCTGCTGTTCTGGCTCGTCGGCAGTGGCGGCGTATTTTGTTCAGACAGGTCAGCAGCGGCGTCATCTGTGCGTGCTGGTCAGCAAAGATAGCATCTGTTCCGACTGGTCAGCGGCGGAGGCGTCTATTGTTCAGATTGGTCGACAGCGTCGTCGTTTGTTCAGACTGATCGTTCGTCTTTTACCTTTGGGCGTACCCTACATCTGAGTTTTAGTCTTCGGTTTTTCTATTATTGTGGTATTAAGGGTGTGTCATGAAATTAAGAGCAGAGAATAAGAGGAGTCCTAACCGAAGCGAAACCACCTACGCCGAGCAAGTTAATACCTGCTCGAAATAATGGCATCGGGGAGTCAACTCACCTGAGCCGCAATTTCTACTAACAGTAAAACTCAAAGTGATGTTTAAATTACTAGGTGCCAAATGTGTAGCACACTAGTTTTTTTAATTTCGACTAAGAACTCGACTGTACAAATTTCTTACAAGCTACGGCTGAAATACTATTTGTACAATGCTTAAAACTGGGTCACACGTTGGCCATCATAAAACACAAATCATTTTCTCATGACCCCATACAAATCGGTTTACGGTAATGTTTTGCATTCCTCATTGCCTATATGTAATTCGATTTGTGGCACGGGTCATTTGTGGAAACTTGAACACTACGTTATGTATACCGTTCTGAATGAATTGGGAATCGTTTGTTTATGTTTGTTTATGATTCATTGTAAGAATGCTTTGTGAATTGTAATGGGTGCATGCAATCGCATCATTTATTGATTCATTGCAGTAATGTAATGTATCATTACACCCCTACGGTTTTTTGTGCTGAGCCTTTTCTTTATATTGGTTAGAAATAATGAAAACGCGAAGCTAAATGGTAGGAAAACGTGTGCCCGTATATGCTTAATACATATGTTTGTTTTGTAAATGTTCTACTTGCTGTGTTGTAGTTTAATTACATTGTTGTCGTATAAATTTCTTAAATAAATCATGCTATAATAAAAATACATTAATGAAATTTCCAAGGTTTAAGCAAATTATTATGGAATTCTTACATTGTTCCATTTATATTTATAGTAGAGTTCACTCCGTTTTGTTTTACAATAGAATATGGACCTTGGTAAGGTTTTTGATATTTGCTTCTATTAGTTACCTTGATTAATACTTTATCGTCTACTTTACAGTTTAATGTATTCACATCTGAGTGTGTTAATGGACTTTTATGTTTTACTATTTCTATGATATCTTAAGCTTTCTCTAATGTTCTTTTCATTCTTACTTTAAATTCGTGTGCGTCGTTATCTAAATTGTATACTGCTTCAGTACTGTAATTGTATACTGCTTCTGTGCTGTTAATCTTGTCACTCAGCAAGTATGGCAATTTTCCAAATACTAATTCATATGGGGAATATCCTGTGTCAATATTCGGTGAAGTATTGTATGCGAATGTGAAATAAGGGAGCCGAACATCCTATTCTGATTCTTCTGCGAAGGCTAACATGAATTCATTAAGAACACGATGATTCCTTCCTACCATACCAATTGTTTCGTGGTGAAAATATCTGTTTTATTTCTAATAAGCAACATATCTCTTTCATCATTTCATTATTGAATTCAGTTTCTCTGTCAGATTTTAGTATTTTAAACTGTCCGTATCTTATTACAAAATCTTTCACTAGAGCTGAAGCGACTGTTTTTGCGTCTTTAGATTCAATAGGTATAGCAACCACAAACTTAGAAAGTTTACATTGTATTGTTAATATGTATCTAAAGTGATTTGCTATTCTCAATGGTCCAACTGTATCAATTTGTAAAATTTCAAAAGTAGTTGATGGGGTATTTGTCTTTACAGCTTTTTCTTTCGTATGTCTAATTTTTTTATTCTTAGCACAAGATTCACAGTTATTAATGAATTTCTTGACCATATTACTCATATTTTTCCAACAATATTTTTGTTTTAGTTTCAGAACTGTCTTCCTAACGCCTAGATGTCCTGCAAGGAGTGAGTTGTGATATTCGTTAATTAATTTTTCTTGAATTACCTTATTTAAGATTCTTTCCGGTGGTTTATATATTAATAGTTTTAGAGGTACGCGACTTTTATATTTTTTATTTTGCTGCATCATGTTATATAATTCTTTCAATTTCTCTTTGTGTACACATTTAAATTATTCGTCATTTTCTGACAATGCTAGCTCATTTATTCTCCATTTATGTATCGTTTCAATCAGCTTTTCCACAATGAAATCTAGTTTTCTATTGGGTTTATCACTATTGAGTTTATGCCATACAGTTGGTAGCCTTTTTCCATCAGGAACGTATTCTCTGGGAAATCTATCGCTATCCCAACATACAATAACCTCTTTCGGTGTACGTACAATGTTTAGTTGTAAATCTTCATTTTTATTTATACCTCTTTTGTTTTCTATACCTCTTTTGTTATCTATACCCAAGGGTTTCATATTACGCTCAATTTCAAATTGCAATTTATTTACGTTTCTGATATCAGTTATTGATGTGCAATCCCAAATATGAAGTTGATCAGGCCTCTTTGAATGATTGTCATCGTTTTGGTCATTATTAGTACTATTATGATTATTAATATTTGTAGTAATATTATTGATCTTGCTTTTCTTGTTGTTCATGCCACTTGTGATAGCTAAAGTTCTTTTTGCATTGCTATCAATTTCCGTTGGAATCATTTTCTTTAATATTTCTGAGTTAAGTTCAATACGCGACAAAGCGTCCGCGTTGGTGTTTGCTTCACCTCTCTTGTAAATAATTTCAAAATTAAAATCTGCTAAGTCAAGTCTAATTCTTGTTAATTTGAATGAAGAATGAGACTGACAGTGTGTGGTAGT
Organism: Oxycera nigricornis; assembly: GCA_963942545.1. Lineage (NCBI taxonomy): Eukaryota > Metazoa > Arthropoda > Insecta > Diptera > Stratiomyidae > Oxycera > Oxycera nigricornis. Next base: position 73,039,227 of record OZ012661.1, read on the forward strand.
TATGTATGACACACAAACTACTAGTCATACATCACATAACGTCAACATCCCATTGCATCATCTTAATTCAGTATCGCTTAGCAACAACATGCATCCGGAACTGAATCACAACGATTGCACCATCAGCACGATAAGACCATCTGGACCTCTTGACCACAAATAACAAACAACAGGAAGTCTTTTGATAAGCAGCCTCAAGTTAGTAATACGTTATCACAACGACCATAAGTATTACTAAGAATCTGCACACGATACATGGCAGTATCATTTAGTATTTAAGTCACTCCAACTTTAGGAGCAATCATCATTCAGTTATTAGAATTTCGTGAATAAAGTGGCATAGCTTACAACAAGAAATTTTATTTTTCCAAACGTTACGCCCCACGACGTAACTGGCGCAGTCGGACTTTTTGAAATAATAAGTATAATTATTTTGAATATAAACCTACGTAGTGAATGCAAAATAGTGAACAGTTCTCCAAGTGTAAAATCGTGAACAGTTATTAATAATAGCCTATACACACGAACAGTCAACATAGAATGCAAAAGCACTAACAGTTCGCGAAACATAAACCGAGACCCGCGATCAGTCCTAGTAGATGTAAAAACGCGGATAGTTTAAATAAAATTAAAATAAAGTTGATCATTAAAGCGCAAAAGCTACATCACGGGGCAAGTCAATCGCGACGCCCGACTTTCTCTAAAAATCAGAAAAGGTCATAATTAAATTCAATAGCGTAAAAGTGAACCGTTTCCAGTTAACGATAAACTGAACAGTGTAAAAAAAAAAAATGACGGAACAACATAACCAACTACCACAACAACAATTCCTACCGTTGGAGGCAGTTTTGAAGGAAGTAAGGAGCCTACCAATCTACACAGGAGACAATCAAATCTACAGTCTAACATCATGGATCGACGGAGTAAATGGAATACTTGCATTAGCATCAGTGGACAATAAAAACTACGTGTTTACCAAACTTCTCGATAGAATACAAGGACCAGCAAGGAGTACAGTGCAGAAAATATTAAACCCAACATGGCATTTAGTACGACACGCCCTAAAAATATACTATGGAGTAACAGACGAATACACAACATTAACGACAAAAATTAAGAATGTAAGTAGTAGAAATATTGAAGAAGGTTATTACCTGATAGATAATTTATTAAATAAGATAAACACAAAATACCTATTAGACGATCAAAAAGAACAATATCCGTGCTACACACCAGAAATGAACGAATTATTTGCATTAGAAAAATTTAAATCACTATTAACAGAATCAATGCGTTGCGTAATTGAGAGTAAAGGAATAAAAACATTAATGATGGCATATGAAATAGCAAAAAGAATTAGAAATGAAACAATAGAACAGAAAAATAATATGGGATATAATAATAACTACGGCGGAGATCCACAGAGACCAAGCCAGGGATTTAGAGGGAATAGGGACAATAATGATAACTACGGCAGAGATCCACAGAGACCAAGCCAGGGATTTAGAGGGAATAGGAACAATAATCAGAATAATAATTACGGCGGAGATCCACAGAGACCAAGCCACGGGAATCATAGTTTCGGCGGTGATCCACAGGGACCAAGCCAGGGCGGGAATAGGAATCAAAGAAACAATAACAATTACGGCGGAGATCAATATAGACCAAGCCATGGGAATAATAATATGAGATATAATGAGAATCAAGGAAATAGAAATCAGAACAATAATCAGGGGTATAATAACAATAAGGGCGGAGATCAAAATAGACCAAACCCGTTTAGACAGAATTCAGGAATGTCAAGGCAATTCACGCCTGACCCATTCAAGAACCATAACGGTAATTTAGTAGAACCGATGGAGACAAATTTTCAGACGTCAGCCTCAGACCAGACAAACCCATAGTTAAATGCGAGTGTAATGGTGAGATTGTAGAAATTTTAGTTGACACGGGAGCGACTTTATCTAGTATAGATTCGGGGGTTCTAAGACATGTAAAAAGAAGACAAATAAGGAATCCAATAAAAATAGAAAGTTTAGCAGGTACATCATACTTATATGAAGAAATAGAAACAGATATGCCAAGAGAATTCGGCGTCAAAAAGAAGATGACATGGAAAATAGTAGATTACTCAAACAAAGCATTCGATGCAATAATCGGTCAAGACATATTACAACAGTATAGAACAATACTAAATTTGGGAGAAGGATACATGATAATTAATAAAAAGAAGTTATATTTTGAATACGGTAAAAAACAGAAAATACAAGAACAATATGAAATATCAGAAACACTAGAAAGAGTACATAAAGATTTAAACCAAGAGGAAAACGAAGCATTGAAACGAATACTAAAGAAATACAAAGATGTCATATATAAAGAAAACGAGAAATTAACTTGCACAGCGCAAACAAAACACAGAATTATTACAAAAACAGAAAGACCATTATATTCTAAAATATACAGATTCCCCTATACACATCAAAAGGAAGTAGAACTACAAACAGAAAACATGTTAGTTGATGGAATAATAAGGAAATCTAAATCACCATATAACGCACCAATATGGATGGTACCCAAAAAAGTGGATAATTCAGGAAAAGAAAAATGGAGAATGGTAGTGGATTACAGAAACTTAAACGACGAGACAGTAGAAGACAAGTTTCCAATACCAAACATAGATGAAATTTTTGACAAATTAGGAAAAGCGCAATATTTTACAACATTAGATCTAGCCAAGGGCTTTCATCAGATAGAAGTAGACGAAATAGATAGACAGAAGACAGCATTTTCAACGCATAAAGGGCATTACGAGTTTAATAGAATGCCATTCGGATTAAAAAATGCGCCCGCAACATTTCAGCGCATGATGAACGAAGTATTAGACGAATATATTAACAAAATCTGTGTAGTATACCTAGATGATATATTAATTTTTGCAACTTCATTACAAGAAATGGAGGACAACACGAATAAAATTTTAACAAGATTAAGGGATAATAATTTAAAAATACAGACGGATAAATGCAATTTCTTTGCTTAAACAACAGAATATTTGGGACACGTATTAACAACAGAAGGAATAGAACCAAATCCTAAACAAATAAAGAAAATAACAGAGCTAAAAATACCGACGACACAAAAACAAATTAAATCTTTCTTAGGGATAACAGGATATTATAGAAAATTTATACATAACTATGCTACAATAGCAGCACCAATGACAAATGCATTGAAAAAAGACGCCAAAGTAGATCAAAACAACAGAGAATATGTACAAGCATTCGAGAAACTAAAGGAACTCATAACAAACTTCCCAGTACTAAAATATCCAAACTTTAAAATAGAATTTACGCTAACAACAGACGCATCGGACAAAGCTATAGGAGCAGTTTTATCACAAGCAGGACACCCAATATCCTTTGCAAGTAGAACATTGAACGAACACGAGAAAAATTATGCAACAATAGAAAAAGAGTTATTAGCCATAGTCTGGGCAACAAAATACTTCAGACCATATTTATACGGAGTAAAATTTAAAATACAAACAGATCATAAACCATTAACATATTTAAGCAATTCAAAAGAAAATTCAAGATTGCAAAGATGGAAACTAAAACTAGCAGAATACAATTTTGACATAGAATACATTAAAGGAAAAGATAATACCGTAGCAGATTTTTTGAGCAGAATAAATACAGATACAGGAGAAATTAATATACAAGAAAACGAAAGCATACAAGGAACAATACACAGTAATTTCGAGGAAGATATAAACGATCATATATACATAAAAGATGGAATAATTAACAGTTTTAAAACACAAATAATAATATTGAAAAACAAGAAAAAGGAATACGAAGAAATAAATGGAAAAAGAAAAATATATATAGAAACAAAAGAAAACGATAATAAAATAACAGAAATATTAAGAAAATATATGCCAGAAAGAGGAATAATAGGGATATATAGTCAAACAACAGACCATGAATGGAATAAATATCAATCGCTGATATTGAAGCTGTTCTCGGATCATAAAAATTTAAAATTTATAAAATGTAACCATTTAGCAGACGATATGAAAACTGAGGAAGAATGCATCGACAGAATAAAATTAATACACGAAAAAGGAAATCATAACGGAATACAAGAAAATTATATGGAGATAAAGGATAAAATCTATTTTAACAAATTAAAAGAAGTAATTAATAAATATATAAACAACTGCGACATATGTAATCAAGTGAAATATGACAGAAACCCGGTAAAACCAAAATTTCAATTAACCGAAACTCCAGACGATACTAACGAGATAATACACATGGATATATTTATAATAAAAGGAAAATATTTTTTAACAACAATAGATAAATTTTCAAAACATTTATACACAAAAGAAATAATGGATAAAAACCCAATAACAATCATAAAAGCAATAAAAGAAAGGAATGCATCCTTCGGTAAACCAACAAAAATAATCGCAGATAATGAATTTAATACAGTAAATATAAAAGAATTTTTCAGACAAGAAGATATAGAAATACATTTCATAGGGCCTAGATCACACAATGGCAATGCAGACATGAATAGATGCCATAGCTCTTTATTAGAACATATTAGAACACTAACGCTTACAAATAAACAAATGGATACAGTAACAACGGTTTTAAAAGCAACAGAACACTATAATAATTCAATACATAGTACTACAAACCAAAAACCAATAGATATCGACAAAGTAGCGATCAGGAAAATTCTATTAGAAAAGAAAGAGAAATGGATAGAAAAAGCAAATAAGGACAGAGAAGAAATACCAGAAATAAAAGGAGATGAAATTTATATAAAAAATTATAAAAATACGAGAGGGAAACAGTACCCAAAATTCAGTAAAATAAAAATTAGAAGAGGAGATGAAGGAGAAATAATACCGGTCATACAGGGCAACAGATATAAAAACGAGAAAATAGACCCTACACGAATTAAACGTGCAAAGAAAGAAATTAAGTGAGAATTTTTTATTTTTCAGATGACCAGCATGAAAAATATATGGATACTCATAATAATAATACTAATAAATATTAAAGGAATAAAAAGCGAATTAAACATAGAAACAGTTAACTCAAAATCAGGAATAATAATGATAAAAACAGAACCAAGTTATTTAATTGAAGGTTATACAAGAATTTACCATAAAATAAATTTAAACGATTATAAAAAGGCAATAGAAGAAATCACAAAAAGCGAATTAATAGACAACTATAAAAAAGGAATAATAAATACAATCAAGGCAGAATTAAAAACGTTAAGTAAAAATAGACAGAAAAGGGGAATAATTAATCCAGTAGGAAACATATATAAATTTTTATTTGGGACAATGGATAATAATGATTACGAAGAAATTATAGGACATTTAGAAGTCATAGATCAAAACAATCACGCAACGATTGAAGCATTAAATAAACAACTTAAAGTAAATGAAGTATTTGATAGAAATTTAAAGAGAATTGTAGAACAAATAAATAAAATCAATGAATATTTTGAAGAGACAGAAAAATCAATGAATAAAACTAGAAAAATTATAAATAGACAAATAACGTCAATATTACTTTCAAATCAATTAAATCACATACAAGACGAAATAGAAAAAATTATAGATAACGTGAATTCAGCAAAAACGGGAGTAATGGTGAGATCCCTATTGTCAGAGGACGAAATAACGGAGTATAACTTAAACATTGATCAATTAAAAGAAATAACAATAAATGTATTAAATAAAAATGAAGAAATAATAATTGTAATGAATATACCTAGATTAACGGAACCAATGTCAACATATTATGTACGCCAAATACCAAACACTAAAAACGAAACATTAAATATTAAAATACCTAAAGCAGTCTTATACAAATCAGAATATTATGAATATCAGAAAAAATTAAACGAAATTAAAAACAAAGTAGAATGTAAAGAATTAAATTGCATAGTAAAATACAATAAAAGTAACGTAGAAGAAATTGAAAAAGGCATGGTATTAGCAACTAATATAAACAAAAAATTTGATCATAATTGTAACGAAAAAATATATAATGTAATTGGAACATATATTGTAAGATTCCAAAATTGCAAAGTACTAATAAATAACATAAAATTTGAAAATAACGTAAAAGAATTTAAACAGATATTGGCATTAGAACCACTTATAGAAATGACAAATTATACAAAATTAATTGAATTAGAAGACATAAAACTTGAAAACATTAAAAATTTTGAACACATTAACGAATTAAAATATCAACATAAAATAAACACATATGCAATGGGAGGAATATCTCTAACCACCATTGTAATAATTATAATAATCATAATTGTAACATACCTCTATTATAAAAAGAAAGGAGGTATGAAAGTAGTAATTAATAATGATAAAACTGCATGTGCCGATACCAAAACCGAGGACGGTACATTCCAAGCTAAGGGGGGAGGAGTTATGTATGACACACAAACTACTAGTCATACATCACATAACGTCAACATCCCATTGCATCATCTTAATTCAGTATCGCTTAGCAACAACATGCATCCGGAACTGAATCACAACGATTGCACCATCAGCACGATAAGACCATCTGGACCTCTTGACCACAAATAACAAACAACAGGAAGTCTTTTGATAAGCAGCCTCAAGTTAGTAATACGTTATCACAACGACCATAAGTATTACTAAGAATCTGCACACGATACATGGCAGTATCATTTAGTATTTAAGTCACTCCAACTTTAGGAGCAATCATCATTCAGTTATTAGAATTTCGTGAATAAAGTGGCATAGCTTACAACAAGAAATTTTATTTTTCCAAACGTTACGCCCCACGACGTAACTTGGTCAGTGACAACAATGAATTTTCTTCCGTACAAGTATGGCCTAAAAAAATTTATTGCCTATTATTGGCTTGTTAACTTCCCAGTATATGGGAAGTTCTTGTAATCGCCTCGAAAATCGAAATTGCAATTTTCAACATTTCTTTACGTTTTGAGGTATATAGAGTATATGTAAAGTGTTTTTAGAAAGGGAGATGTATGTGTGTGTGTGTACATACGTACGTACGTCTGTACGTTGGTGGACAGTTTTTTCTACGAGCATAACTCACGTCAACAAAGTCCTATCGACTTCGTTAAGGTGTCAATCGAAGCGTCTTTGCAATCTTAAGAGATGATTAGTTTCTGGAAAACTTCGTTCGGGGGGGGGGGGGGGTTTGCAGTTTTGCCCGTTTGAAGTCATTTCTGCCATGCGTTATATCTCGCGAACGATTTCCTTGAAAAAGGTGTCAATCGAAGCGCATTGACATTTATGTGATTCTATCAAGTTTCAAAAAAATTTCTTCGAGCCGTTTTTGATTTTTAAAAAAAAGTGCAAAAAATTGATTTTTTTTTTCAAAAACAATAAATTTTTAACCATATTTCCAAGTCCAAGTAAACAATGTTTATATAATTTATATACTCCAAACAGTTTTTCTAAAAATATCATCAAATTTTTTTCTCATGATTACAAAAAAAAATCAAATAAAACATAAAAAATCATCAACAGTCATCATGATCTTCAAGGTCATTTCTGTCATGCGTTATATCTCGCGAACCAAACATACGATTTGCATCGCTTAGGTGTCAATGGACGCATATTAACATTTTTGTAAATCTGTCGAATATTTTAAAAAAGCGTTGGAGCCGTTTTTTTTTTAATTCAAGAAAAAAAAGTGAAAAAAATTAGTTTTTTTTCATAAACAATAAATTTTTAACCTGATTTGCGAAATGTAGTAATCAATGTTTATAAAATTTATATACTCCAAACAATGTTTGTAGAAACACCATCAAAACCTTTTCTCATGAATACGTAAAAAATTAAATTAAAAATAAAAAGTCATCATGATTTTCAAGGTCATTTTTATCATTCACTACATCTCTTGAACCAGATATAATATTTGCATCATTATGGTGTCAGTTGACGTATATTAATCTCTTTGTGAAGTTTTTATAAAATTATTATAAAAATTTGTTTCAGCCGTTTTTTTTGAATTTAATAGAAGAAAATGCGAAAACTTAGGGTTTTTTCATAAAAAATATTTTTTTAACTTGATTTGCACGGCACAGTGATATCAGTTTATAAAATTTATACGTTCTAATCAGTTCTTGAAGAGAAACCATCAAAATTTTCTTGCATGACTATGAAAAAAAGCTAAATAATAAATAAAACATCATTCAAAGTTACTATTTAAAGAGGGTTCATACGAAAGATAATACTTTACAGTGGAGGAAATAATTATAAAGCCACCCTATTTATTTAAATTATTTTATTTATGCAAATATTTATTTTAACTCTAATTATATTATTTGAATCGCAATAATAAAAGTAAATAGAAAATAAGAAAATATACAAAATCTAATTCATGTATGTGAAGAAAAAAATTAAAAAAACATAATTTCGGAGGAAATAAATATAAATCCATATTCGTATTGTTGATATATTTACTCAAATAGAGTTATTTATTACTAATTAATATTTGGTGTGTCCTCCTTTCTTTTGGAGGACTTTTATTAATCTATTTGGTATTGATGAAATTAATTTTTTTAATATATTTTCTTCAATTGTATTCCATTCTGTTTTAATTGCTGTCTTCAGCTCCTGGACAGTATTGTATTGCTTGCCGTCCCTGTAAACTCGACGAGCCAGAATGCCCCATAGATTCTCTATGGGGTTTAGATCAGGGCTGCAAGCAGGCCAATCAAGTACGGATATATCCTTTTCTCTAAACCAACGTTTGGTATATTTCGAAACGTGGATAGCAGCGTTGTCTTGTTGGAAGAAATAATTCGGCCCTATAATTTCTTCAGCGTTGTCGATTAACATATCTTCTAATAACTCTGTATACATTTCCGAATTCATACGAGTGGGAACCCATGCCAAAGGAAGCTTACCATGATGGGAAAACGCTCCCCATACCATAACAGAGCCACCTCCGAAATTTCAGCTCATTCTTATTTCCGGAGCCTTTCGTAAATCCTGCCAATAAAATTGGCAACTATCTGGACCATCCATATTTAATTTCATCTTGTCGCTTAACACAATTTTCTTCCACTCTTCGTCATATTTTATAAATTTTTTAGTCAAACCTACTCTGCCCGTTTTTGTCCCACATTCAGCCTTGGTTTTTTAACACGTTTTGTCCAGATCGCATTTTTATTTTTATGCAGGATTTGCCTAATGCGTCTGGTGGTCACTGGCAACTTCAATTCAGCCTTAATCTCACCAGCTGTAGGGTGTAGCTGCGTTGCCTTTGAAAATATGTGGCGTTTGTCCCTTTCAGATAAAGTTGGTTTACGTCCAGATCTAGGTTTTGTGTGATATTTCTCCTTTAAATTCATAAAATTATTCACTACGCAGTGAGATCTACCTATTTTCTTAGCTATTTCCCTGTTAGAGACGCTACAGTCCTTCAATGCTTTTATTTTTACCTTCTCTTCCTCAGTTAAACTGTAACCACGCGGCATTTCTTCTGGAGTAATGAAAATGAACTATAATAAAATGAAATTATTTAAAACCCTCTCCTCAGAGATATTATATGCAGATATTACCGATTTATTAAATAAACTTCGTTATAAAATACAAAAACTTAACGTGGATTTATATTTATTTCCGCCCGTTCTACACACAATATCAGCTTCTGTGGAACTGTCACTGAAAGCAACGAAGAAAATCGCGAAAAAGTGCATTGTACATGAACATGATCGGACACGCATACTCTGTATCCACTTCTAAGAACACAGCAATTGCTATCTTACGAAATTTGTTATTTTTCATGGATGGCTTTATAATTATTTCCTTCACTGTATATCTTTTATTCTAAAAAAATGTTGTAAATTCAATCAAAGTTTTAAAATATTTGTATTATTTGTGTAGATTTTTAGTAGTTTTTATAGTCTTTTAATTTAAAAAAATGCTTAAATTTTGAAAACCAACAAAATTTCAATCAAATTTGCATTTGCGGTATCAACGCTTAGAATGGTAAAATGTTTTGTAGTCAATACTTTCCAAGATCATATGCTTGGAAAAGCTTTCATCGAATAGAAATTGTAGTTTTTAGTAGATTCATTCTTTAGTAATCGTAAGATTTCAATAACCATCATCATTTGTAATACATTTTACTTTTTACATGCAATTAAACCTATTTTTGACTGCATATACAAACTTTTTCAAGACCAAAAAGGCCAAAGGAATATTCAATCTGTCCTCATCGACCAAAAACCTTACGCAATCAATGGACCCTTCCGTAGACGACATGATTCATATTAACTCATTCCTGTTACTGCTATGAATACCTCAAATTGTTATTACTTAGAATAGTATTATTTTGAAAATCGTTATTGTGTTGATGTTTATGTGGATATTACTGGGAAGTTGTACGTGTGGACCTCAAGGGTCGCACCTCGCGGCTTTTTTAACTTCCCAGTATATGGGAAGTTCTTGTAATCGCCTCGAAAATCGAAATTGAAATTTTCGACATATCTTTACGTTTTGAGGTCTTACGAGTATATTTTAAGTGTTTTTAGAAAGAAGTATGTGTGTGTGTGTGTATGTTCGTACGTACGTACGTGCGTTCGCGGACAGTTTTTCTACGAGCATAACTCACGTAAACAAAGTCATATCGACTTCGTTAAGGTATCAATCGAAGCGTCTTTGCAATTTTAAGAGCTGATTAGATTAGACACTCGGTCGGGGGGTTTGCAGTTTTCACCCCTTGAAGGTCAACCCTGTCATGCGCTATATCTTGCGAACCAAACGTACGATTTGCTTCATCAGGGTGTCAATCGACGCGTATTAAGATTTTCGTGATTCCATCGAATTTTTAAAAAAATTGTAGGGGCGGTTTTTTAATTTTTTGAAAAAAGGTGCAAAAAATTGGAGTTTTTTTTTCCAAAAACATCACATTTTTAACTTTATTTTCAAGTCGCAGTAATCAATATTTATAAAATTTATATACTCCAAACGGTTTTTGTGAAAAAATGACCAAAATTTTTTTTCATGATTACAAAAAAATTAAATTAAAAATTAAAAATCATTAAAAGGCATCATGTCCTTCATGGTCATTTATGTCAATCATTATATCTCGAGAACCAAATATAATCTTTGCATCATAAAGAAGTCAATCAACGCGTATCATTATTTTAATGATGTTTTTAAATTTTAAAAAGATCTTTTAAGCCATTTTTTTAATTTAATAAAAAAATATTGAAAATTAGTGTTTTTTTTTGATAAAAAAATTAATTAATAATTAATAAAATTAGCTTCGTTATAATAGATGTTTATAAAATTTATAAACTTTTATCAATTTCTGTAGAGACTAGCAAAATATTTTCTCATGATTTCAAAACAAATTGAATAAAAAATAAAAAAAATCATTCAAAGTCACCATGGAAAAGGGTTCATACGAATTTTTATACCTTAAATCTCTTATTCTAGAGACATTTTTGTAAAGTCAATCAAAGTTTATTATTATTTGCATAACTTGCGGAGATTTTCAATAGTCTTCACAGAAGCGTGTTTTAACTTTAATAAAAAATTTGCTTAAATTTTGAAAACCAATACAAATCAAATCAAATTTGCAATTGTGATAATCAACGTTTTGAATGGTAAAATGTTTTGTAGTCAACACTTTTTGAGATCATATGCTTTGAAAAGCTTTCATCAAATAAAAAATTGTAGTTTTTAGGAGTTTTGTTCTTTAGTATTCGTAAAATTTCAGTTACTTCCGTCATCATTTGTAATACATATATTTTACATTTTACATGCAATTGAACCTATTTTTGACTGCATAATCAATGTTTCTCAAAATCAACAGAAAATAAGAAATAATTATTAGTCTCATTGATGTGAAATCGTGAAAAATTACAAATTCAGTGATTATGGCCACCTCGCGGCTTGTTAATTCTTGCTTCGTTAGTGACTTGCTAGCGTATGATATTGGTAGGTCAGATCCTATATCACGTTGTGATAAAACCGCTCCCAGTGGGTAGTTCGACGCATCAGTGGTCAAGATAAACGGTTTATCGAAATATGGGTATCGCGGAATAGGGGAATTCATCAATTTAGATTTAAGAGTTTCAAATGCTATCTGGCATTGATTATCCCAAATAAAAGGTGCTCTCTTTTTTAACAGTGAATTTAGGTTTTTGGCTATTTCAGCAAAGTTGGATATAATTGCAAAATGCAACAAAGCTGCGAGTTTCATCTGCATTTCGGGGTATTGGATAGTTTTCCACAGTTTTGTATTTAGATGGGTCGGTCTTTATACCATCTTTCGTTATCAAATGTCCTAAGAATATTACTTCAGTTTTCAGGAATTGACATTTGGAAGGGTTCAACTTAAGACTGTGGTGTCTTAACCTCTGGAAGACTTTTCGCATACTCTGATTGTGGTGATTTATGCTACAACCAAAGACAATAATGTCATCAACGTAAAAGAATGCTTCTGAGTCAAGTCCACTCAATGCGATGGTCAGCATTGGCTGGAAACTATTTGAAGAAATTTTTAGTCCGAATGGTAGTCTGATAAATTGATAATGTAAATGATTATCAGAAAATGCCATCAGTGGTCGAGATGACTCGTCTAACTCAATCTGATGAAAAAAGCTTGTTAGATCAAGTGTTGAAAAGTATTTTGCTCTTCCTAATTTGTCCAAAATGTCTTCAATTCGACTTAAAGGAAATTTATCGTTGACTATTTTAGTATGCAGCCTTCGGAAATCTACTACTAAGCGCCATTTTTTGATGTACCATCGTCCTTCTTTGGTACTAATAGTAAATGAGAGTTGTAAGAACTAACTGAAGGTTCTATGATGCTATCTTCCAAAAATTTTTGCACCTGATTTTTTATTTAATCTGTTTCTATAGTTCTTGCTGTACACTGGTGTTCTATCTGTTAACTCTATATATTGTTTGTAAAATTTGTTCACACTTAGATTCTCATTTTCAAGGTTAAACAAGCCGCGAGGTGCGACCCTTGAGGACCACACGGTCAACTTCCCAGTAATATTTACATAAATATTAAAAATACTAAACAAAATAATAATTATGAAAATAATACTACTTTAAATAATAATAATGTACCTCTCATAACAGTAACTGGAATGACTTAATATTAATCGTATCATCTACGGGAGCGTCAATTGATAACGTTAGGTTTTTGGTCGATGGGGACAGATTGATTTAATTGAATATTCACGCGGATTAATTGAGGGGGGGGGGGTGGTTTCTACATTATTTGTTATTTTCATATTGATGAAAGCTTTTTTTATAGCATATGATCTAGCAAAGTATTGACTACGAAACATTTTACCATTCAAAGCGTTCATTGCCACAAATACAAATTTAATTAATTTTTTTTTGATTTTCAAAATTTAAGCAGTTAAAACACGGTGCTATGAAGACTATTAAAAATCTGCTTAAATTATGCAAATATTAATAAACTGTGATTGGCTTAACAACAATGTCTTCAGAATAAGAGTAGTCGGGTAAAATCATTCATATGAACACTTTTTACATGGCGACTTTGAACGATTTTTTATTTTTAATTTAATTTTTTTAAACATCATGGAAAAGGATTTTACTAGTTTAACCCCAAAAATTGATAAGGATTTATAAATTTTATAAACATTTATTTCCGTGTTGTGCATATCTGGTTAACAAATTTATTTTTTATGAAAAAATCCTAAATTTTTGCATTTTTTTTGCTAAATTAAAAAACGCCTCAAACGATTTTGTTAAATGAGAAAACATTACAAAAATGTTAATACACGTCGATTGACACCTAAGTGATGTAAATATTATATTTGGTTCGTGAGATATAGTGAATGGCAGAAATGACCTTGAAATCATGATGACTTTTAATGATTTTTGATTTTTAATTTAATTTTTTTTGTAATCATGAGAGAAAGTTTTGTTGGTATTTGCACAAAAACTGTTTGGAGTATATAAATTTTATAAATATTGATTACTGTGTTTCGAAAATCAGGTTAAAAATTTACTGTTTATGAAAAAAAACCTAATTTTTAGCACTTTTTTCAAAAAAAAATAAAAAACGCCTCGAAGAATTTTTTTAAAAACTTGATAGAATTACATAAATGTTAATACGCGTCGATTGACACCTTAATGATGAAAATCGCATGTCTGGTTCGGGAGATATAACGCATGACAGAAATGACCTTCAAACGGGCAAAACAACAAACCCCCCGACCGAAGTGTCCCAAAAACTAATCAGCTCTTAAGATTGCAAAGACGCTTCGATTGACACCTTAACGAAGTCGATAGGACTTTGTTTACGTGAGTTATGCTCGTAGAAAAAACTGTCCACGAACGCACATACGTACGTACGGACGTACGTACATACACACACACACACATACATACTTCTTTCTAAAAACACTTAAAAACTATTCGTAAGACCTCAAAACGTAAAGAAATGTTGAAAATTTCAATTTCGAATTTCGAGGCGATTACAAGAACTTCCCATATACTGGGAAGTTAAAAATGCCTTGATATTCTTCTATCAAGTTAATGACTCGGGCTATTGTTAAACGATTGTTAAAAATTTTGATAAGATTATTAAAGCTTGATCTGCTTTTAAAATTGTTTTGTGTGCATTTCCTTATCTCATAGTTATCAAGCGGCCGAATATCTAGTAAAGTTTCAATATCTTCTAAGGTTACTTCCGAATCTTTTGTATTCTAAATTTTTATAAGGCAAATTTTTTTTGGCTGGAATTATTGTATTACCGACAAAAATGCCTTCTTCTAATTCTTCACTCAGGACCACCTGGTCAACGTCTGCGTTAATATTGATAGGTGTGATTACCTCGGATCTGGCTGGAAGTTTTATTTGTCTTATATCGATTTTTCGACATTCCTTTGGTATGATAATGTCACCCTGGTCTGCAGAAAATGTTACCGTGTAGGTTTCGTAGTCTATTTTGCATGCATATTTTCTTAACAAATCTATCACAATAATATCGTCTGTTTTTATGGGGAACACATCGTCTATGATGTAGAATTTGTGTTTTACACCTAAACTGTCAGACAAATGTAGTGTAAGATTGATTGAACCTTGAGATGTCATAGTCTCACTAGTGATTCCCGATAATTTGCAATTATCATTTCGCCAAAAAAACTCACTCGCTTTGAATTTTCCTTTTTTGCACAAAGAGACGTCTGCTCCTGTATCTATAATGAACGTTAGGGGTTGTGCCGCATTTGCGCAATAAATTTCTATGTAATTCACACAATTATCCGAAATGTGGTAAATTTTTGGTCCGGTCAGGCTGTTTATTCCGTTCGGGAACCTTCCCCGTTTCCCTGGTTCTGTACCAAATTCACATATCTTCCTCTATTGCTAGGGAACCTTCACTTCCGGTTTAAAACTAGAAAAAAATTCAAATTCGGAATCTCATTTGAAAATCAAAAAGAACCGTAAATTTTCTATACAAAACACTACATTTATTATTTGATTATAATTTACATCAATATGAAAATAAAATTTCAAAAAACCCCTGCTGTGAAAATTTGAATTCTATAGAATCCCATATCTTAACAACTAAACATCAAATAACAAAAATATTATGCGTTCACATTCATATACCCTAGAAGTACAAATGTGCCCAATATGAACGAATTTCAGAACCTCACTTTTTTTTCGTTGTCGGTTTCACGTGAAATGCCCCAGTGTATACTATATCTATAATTTTCAGAAATGCATCTAATTCTTTGTAATTTCCATCAAAAGTTGGAATTGTTTCGACTGCTAATCCAAAATTAAACTCTGCCATTTTTAAATCTGTTTCTTCTGACGTTGCCTCTAATGCGGCTAGTTGACTTTGTATTATGCTTTCAATTTCAGTTGAGACTCTAATAAATTTCGCTAAATCAAAATCGCATGAATTGTCTTTTTCTAATTGTTTATTGATTTCTATGCGTTTTTCTTTTACTCGTCCAAGTTTAAGTAATAGATTATTCTTAGTGTATGGCCTGTTTTTACCTCTCTTCTTTAACACTAGGAAGACCAAGACCGTCAATTCAACCGCACGGCGATTTCATTCTTAAATATTTTACAAACTATGTTTTTGTTTCTTTTGATATTTTATGACTTTTCCTAGTTTGTTATTGTAAGACTAAATCTATATAAAAAATTATTAAACTGTATGTTGTATATGAGATTCCTTTTCAAATACCTACTAAGACCGCACACCGTCAATGTGACGGCATACAAAGGCAGCGATAAGGATTGTAAACAACGATTTCTTCAAACTAATGAAAGTACTTTTGTTTTTATTTATATTGCATTCTGAGTAAGTTGTTATTGTTTAGCTTGATTCATTTCACATTGGTTTCGTTTAGTGAGCAGTCGTAATTTGTTATAAAAAAATTAGTAGGGGTCTCAGTAGATCTCAAATAGAACAAGAATTGTTGCGATATCGGGGTATACAACTAGATGTGTCAGGCGATGAAAGTGGTGACGGTTTATCAGACATTGATGCAGTATTTTAGTCGGAACAGGTCACTTCTTCATCAGAAGACTCCGAAGTAGATTTTTCTGCTACAAATAACAACATTATTGTAAATTCGCGCAGAAGACGCGGGGTATATCGTAGATCCATTAGCACCGGGCGAGCAGCACGCGGTGGACATTCAGCTAGGACATCAGTACCGGAAGTCGGGATGTTACAAGTAGCAAGTGACGGCAAAGAATGGACTTGTATTTCTACAGACACTAGTGCAGTAGGACGTCGAACCCAGCAAAATATAGTTAGAGAAATCTCAGGGCCTACTCCATACGCCAAACGATGCATTGGAAATAACAAGCCAATTTCTGCGTGGAGACTATTTATTCATGAGTACATTCTACGACGTATAAAGAAATGTACTGAAAAGGAAGCAAATGACAAGAGTCAAGATGACACTTGGAACTTATCCCTAGACGAACTAGATGCATTTATTGCTTTGATTTACGCTCGTCGAGCCTATAACATGAGCCCCCTAGATTTAGACATTTTGTGGTCGCAAGATTGGGGACCACCTGTTTTCAAAAATACTATGAACAAAAGTAAATTCAAGGAGATCATGAAATACTTATGTTTCGATTTGAGAAGTACGCGTTCCGCTCGCCTAGCTAATGACAAATTTGCGATGATTTCGGATAAACGGAACAAATTTATAGATAATTTTCAAATGTGTTTCATTCCTGGAGACAATTTGACAGTTGATAAGCTGTTATTTCCATCAAAAACTCGCTGTCAGTTTTTACAATATATTGCAAACAAACCCGATAAATTCGGCATAAAGTTTTGGCTACTAGTGGATGTCGAGAGTAAGTACCTATGTGGAGGATTTCCGTATCTGGGAAAAGACAAGAACCGTTCAAATGATATTTCATTAACCGAATATGTGGTTTTGAAACTGGTACAACCCTATTTCAAAAAGGCCGGAACGTTACCACTGACAACTTTTCACGTCTCTAAATTTGTCTAAAAAACGAATTGTCGAAAAAACTAGTATTGTTGGAACAATGCGGCGTGCGAGACGAGAAGTACCGCTGATTTGTAGAGGTATTCGTACTACAAGATATGCAACTTTTATAATGAAAACCGAGACCGATACAACATTTACTGTCTATCAAGGAAAACCAGCAAAATTTTTTATTATTTTAAGTAGTCTGCACCCCAACGTGAGCATATATACTGATCAAAAAAAGCTGCCTGAGACAATTAAATTTTACAACGAAACCAAATTTGGTGACATCATCGATCAAATGGCACGAAAGTACACTGTAAGGGCTAGAAGTCGGAGATGGCCTGTTTACGTTTTTTACAATATATTTGATTTAGCAGCTATAAACTCGTGAATTCTATACCAAAAAGTCACAGGCATAAAAATATCTCGTCATGATTTTATCCTTCAACTAGTGAGCGATTTAAGAGCAGAGTATGTGAAAAAAAATCTACTTCAACTGCGACTCAAAGACAAGAAACTAATTCTGAAACAAATGAACGATGTACTACAAACAATAAGAGGCGGCAATGTCAAGTCAATAGTAATTGTAAAAAAAACATAACGTGTGAAAACTGCACAATCTGTAAAAAGCTGTTTGTGGGAAATTTATAAAAGATTCAAAAAAAACTATAATTTGTTACAAATGTTACTCAGTTTAAGTGCTAAAATTGTTTATTACTAATAAAAAAATTAATTGACGTATTTTTTATTTTAATGTAATATACGTAATAATTTCATAAGTATTCTGACTAAATCTCTAGTACCGTCAAATTGACCGCTGCGGTCTTTGAAGGTATAGTATGAAGCCCGGCCCTTCTAGTGTTAAATTTTAGAAAATGTTCTCAACTTCATCGATTTTGTATCTTCATTTACAAAAAATTTTTTTTTAAACAAATATAGATTTTTTTTTTTAAACATTTATTGTTCTATTAATTTGTTTCCTTACATAGTTCTTATTGGTCTTTTGATACATTTAAAATGCAGCTATACCATTACAGAAGATCGCTGAGGTTGCTTTTGTCTGAGAATACTCCTCAACAAAAGTCTGTTGAATACTTGATGAACAATTTCAATATCTGCTGGTCTTTTTTCTCTTCAATTGAAATCAATCGATGCAGTTCTCTTCGTTCCTGCCGTAGTTTCACCTTTTTTCCTCCTCGACGTTTTCGTTTTTCTGCGGGCTGAAGTGACGCTGGTTCTTGTCTCTTGTTCATCAATCTGGCTCTATTCTTCTATGGTTATACACTTCGGGCCGATATAGCACCACTCTTCCTTCGGGGTTGGTACGTCCTTACGCGCTGCTGGATCCGCTGCTGCCGAGATATTGTCGCTGGAGAAACCCTCTGCTTGTTTTAGCAGTTTCTCGAACATGCGGTCCAATTCTGCTTTAGAATATTGGTCCATTGTCTGTGCCGTTTAAGCAGGATCGCCATGTTTTGGTATTAAGGGTGTGTCATAAAATTAAGAGCAGAGAATAAGAGGAGTCCTAACCGAAGCGAAACCACCTACGTCGAGCAAATTAATACCTGCTCGAAATAATGGCATCGACGAGTCAACTCACCTGTGCCGCAATGTCTATTAACAGTAAAACTCAAAGTGATGTTTAAATTACTAACTAATTACTTAAATTACCGCGAGCCATCATAAGGTGTTGCATCCAAGCTGTAAATCTAAAGTCTTCAATAATTTGATTAATTTATACAAAAAGTGTTACATAAGGGGAACACCACTGTACAGGAAGTCATTTTTTGGGAATTTTTGTCTCAAAAACCAAACAACATATCGGAATTTGGTAACAATATCTATATTGTACAAGTATTTGACATCCTCTTTGAATTTTTTCAGAACTTTAAAAAACAAAATGGCTGCTCTCTAGGATTCCAGAAACGCCTTATTTTTTCATGGCTTCGCGGCCGAGACGTTTCCTCCTGAAATGTTAAGGTTATTGTTATCACACAAATAATTGTCGATAAAGCGTAATAACAGCCAGAGAAGTACGTAGGATTTGTCTTTAATTGACTTTTGACAAGATGGCGTCATTTTGGAAAAAAATGTTCAAAAAAACGAGAAAAAAACCTCGAAAATTGTTAGTAACAATTGAAATATGCAACATTTAAAAAAATTCTACGTACTTCCTAGCAGATACTAGTTTTGAACAAACTGTAAAAATGTCAAGTAAATCGAACAAATATCGTTTGAGAAAGGAGTCCGGCTAGTGTGAAAAACGTTGTTCCGAGATAAACGCGTTTAAAGTTTAAGTTATTCAAAAATCATGAATAAATTTGGTATACTTCTAGTCTGCAAAATATGTACTTCAGAGTTCTCTACTAACTTACAACTAACAGAGCACGTGTACAGTTTTGAAAGACTCATATTTAAAATTATACTAAATTTCAATACCAATAGCGTGCGGGGAACAGTGAGAGGCGCCTCACTAATTTAAAATTTAAAACACTTAGACATTTTTCCACTATATGAAACTCTCCTACATGATTTCTATGATGATAAAGTATACTTTAGAGCAACAAAAAAATTCTGCATTGGTTTTCCCCCTTAACATATATTGCAACCAATGTTGTAGACAAAAAGTCGAAAGAGATGTCAAGGTGAAAAATGACGTCTTCACTTTCAGAGTTTAAGGTATATTTTCATTAAAAATAAATAAGCTGACTAGGAATACCGCCAACAACATAAAAAAGTGGGAAACACCTCTAAAAAATATTGCAAAGATGCGTGTTACTAAATCTCAAGTTCTCAGTTAGGTAGTTCTTCTACCTGGATTGATGTCAAAACTGAAAAGTCGTAGTGGGATTGGACATGGCAAAATTTGAGAAAAAATAATTTTTAACCACCACAAGCGCTTTCCTGTACCGACAGGGTACCCCGGAAGGATTCCGGTTTACAATACATTCGTGAAGATGCGGGAGGAATACAATTGGAAAAAGTATGTTCGGACTGTATTCCTCCTGCATCTTCCGAAGAGTAACCAGCATGGGGTAGAAAATGTGAACAAAATAGCTTTGATAAATGCTGCAACTTAAGGAGTTACTTCCAAAACTCTTTGAGATGATGGATTTCTTAAATATCGTCATGTATAATAATAACAACGCTTCAGACAAATGAAGACAAAATGATGCTTTCAAGCTATCTACGAGTACAAATATTCATACTTTCATATTAATTATTCAGGATTTTTCTATGAGGTTAGTTTGTTTTGTAGCTATAATATTATATTTGATGTGATGACCCTCTAATCGTTTTTTTTGGAGAAAAAAATATGTGAAACTAATTACAATATATAAAATGTGTATTACTTATTTGGAGTTAATTATTAAAGGTTGAATTTAAATATTTACACCATTCCTTAAAGCACAGCGAACGGAGTGCGTTCTGTCATGAATTTTTCAATGAATAAGGCATGTTTTAAGCTGATGTAGCATAACTGTATCAAGCAAGATCACTTCAACGTTTGCACGTAATGTTGAAGATTATCTCGGAATCGTCTCAGTGAAGATACTCAGTTCCTTGACGAAATACTGTCGATTGTTTGGGGCAGAGGCTGAATATCAAACGTAAACTGCTAGTGAATCCTTACCTTCTCAAGCCAATACATTAAATTAAATGGTATTCTTATCGTTATGTCTTACGTTTCATATTTCCAAGACTAAAATCTATTTCAAAATGCTATCCTGCTAACATAGTATTGTCTGTTTTGCGTCCTGCATAAATTAAATTATGAAATGCATTTAAACTTATTTTATAGTAATTCCTTTTTATCTAGACCTCTGATAATAAGGAATCTCCTTTAGTCTTCTTATGACCGTGCGGGTAAAAAATATTGTCCGTATTGAAAAGATTGTCCGATTTTTATGCTTAGTTTTGCGTTCATTTTTACAACAGATTCTTTCAAAGCCATCACTCTCGCCAGTAACTGGTGATTTCATACATTCAAAATTTACGAGTTCAAATGTTTATCTGAACACATTTCATAATATATTCAGATCCTTTGCCAGGTTACACTTTAAGAACTCATCATTGTCCTCTATCAAATTCCGAAATAAGTGCACTTGCACCGAATAAAATCAATTTCTTCTGGGAAATCACCCCATCACCCAGACCGGTGTAGGTACTTTAGCTATCCAAAAATATTATTCTATTTGTATTATAATGCAAATAGAACTTTCCAGCTCTTTCCAATGCACCATATAACTTGAGGTAAGCGTAAATTGTTGTATATGTCGCGACAAAAAGTTAGTTATCCAGAGGATATCTTTGTTGAGAGGATATAGTGAGTAGTATTTTATTCCTGGTGATTGGATGAAATCACTGAACTTTCTGGAATTATTAACAAATTTGGTAAGAGTTCCATTCAAGCTTTAGGCAGTTTTGCGCATTTTGGCAATGTTACGTCCTCCAGGGTTTTGGAAATCAACGTTTTTGTCTAGAAAAATATCTTTTCTTCGTTTGTAGGACTCTATGAAGCTATTTTTGTGTTCTTCAGACACATATTTGCTTCTTCACCAGCTCGCCTCCGGTTTAATTTTTAAAAACGTATTCACATCATCAATGAATAAACCGTGAACTTTTTTTTTGGCGTCCTACGTTGTATGACCGTAATTTTAAACCTCGTACACTTTCTTGATCCTGCAACCTCTTTTTAAAGCTAATATCGTCGAGCTATTACCATTAAATTGGGATTAAATTGAGTTATGTGCATTTTATTCGATTTTAAGGGTCATTGTCGCAGTTGGCAAACTAGACTTTGCGAATGTATATACTCGCATATGTTCTTTTGACAGTTTATTTACGCCAAAGGTAAATATGTTGAAAACATTCTGGCTATATACATCCAATTGTTGTGGTTGATAGATAGAAACTTGTATGCGACCGTTTGTTTGTTAAGACCATAGACTCCAACATCGTTGACTTGTAAGGCATGTATTGACTATATTGAAGAATTTTTTCGTATCATGTTGAAAGAATTTGCAGCGCTTTATGTAGCTTAACTCGTTTCAGATTAAATAGTATAAATTTTTGAACATTGAATAAAAAAATGTATAAGAACAGATATTTTGTGAGTTTTTTCAGGAATCTCTGACTGAACTGAGCATTGGTGGGCCTAGCACGACACAATGAAATTTTTTAAATACCGTTTTTTGCATTCTTTCAGGTTTGTAAATAAGTTTTTGTTTGTTTTAATAGTGTTCCACTCACCTGTGTGTATGTCATCCAGCAGCAAGGTTCAACTTGATTAGAGTCAAGGCCCCAAAATTCAAGTTCTTCTTCGAATAGAGGTCCACAAACATCGGTAGGATAATGTAGTTTTCCCGTACTGAAAACATAAAATATCACGCTTTCAAAGACAAATTATCTCATTCATGAAACATATTTGATGAGTTTTCAATTCACTGAAACTCAAAACTACAATTAATTTTAATTTTAAATAGTGCTGAGTACTAAGAATATTGAAATATGATGCTCAGGACCAATTAATATATGATAAGTCCAGGTGAGACGTACCATTTATTTTAAAATCGCCTCTTTGCGTTCTGCGTTTGTTTCAGAATAAGGAAATGTTTTGAAAGTATCTAAATGAATCATTTTTGCATTAAACTTAACTTATAATCTTGCCGGGCTTAAATTGCTCACCGAATAACTGGTCCATATCATATAACCTTTCAGGGTGCGGTATACTGGTATTGGGTGAGGTGGATTGGAAAGCAATTGGGAAAAAACTAATAAATCGAAATATAAACAAATAATTTTGTTGTATTTAAAGCTAACGAAAAATACAATAAATGTAAAAAAGCTATTGCACCAAGTTTTGCAAAGCTTGCAAAGAAAAGACACATCTAGCCAACGAGTAGAAATATCAACGACGCGGAGCTTCGGCGTGAGTGTCCAACGACGCAAGAATTCATTGAAATTATTAAAAATGTATTTTATCGCGTTTAATTAAACGTTTAGTGTTGAATTTTAAAAAAATTGTCAGCAGTAAGACACATCGTAAAGTATATATGTGAGTTGTAATAAGAAACAAAATAGTGCGCGATTTATATGATCTTTCCCACAAAGTGAGGATATGTTTTTAGACTCCAGCTTTGCCCCAGCTGATTTTATTTTATCACGCCAAAGGTCTATTTCTTCGTGCATCTCACGAACATAACCATGCATTGACTTTGTTGTCTTCCTAAAAGGAGCATTTTGTCGTTTAGATTATTTGATATAATACTCATGAAAGTTCACTGTGAAGTTTTCATTTTAATCAAAACAACAGTAAAAATAGATTCCTAATAAAAATTTGTTCCACCTAATTTGTACTTTTGGTAACTTATACTTTGAAAGATGAAATAATCTTAAGAGATTTTATCAAATTGAAAGCATGGCTTTTTTAACAGGAAAAACTATTCAAATCAAATCAATAAACAGTTGACATTTAGAATAATACAGAAGATGATAATACTATAACCTTTAACTCATGAGTTCTTATCATTATTGTTAGTTGTTAGTTGTTAGTTGTAACAAATTTTCAAGTGAACGAGACCTATATCACATGGGCCTCTAAGAAGTGCAGTCCCGGGGTTGAGGCAACAACCCCTTTTCCTGTGTGCAGACAAATTTGGGTCCGTCCTCTTCAAAGCTAGAAATGCGATGGGTGCTGACAGGTGAGTTCAGTTTAGTGCATAATGTCGTGTGTCCCAGCTTTGGTGCTGAATCACAATCCTGAGGTTCAACCATCATAATGCCCGTGTACTAAATACCACAAAATCAACAACAACCAAACCAAATCAATATCAAACTCGAGGCTGAAACTTCTGCTCAACTCTACCCAAAAACTTTCGCGAGCATTGCAAAAAAAAGATCGCGTTCAAAGCCCACATGACAATAAACTCATTAAACTATTTTAAAACGAACCTAATTTTGAAAATAACGATCGATACGAATACAAACAATAAATACTGTGTGAGGAATCTTACTCCCGTCAAGACGACGGAAATAAGCGAAGCTTAGGCATGCGGCCTGGACTTGCCCTTTCATGGCCTAGCGCTTGCGTCATCGCATATTTATGCACACTGTTCACACCAATTTACTTCAGTCAGGGCTGGCGCATCCTAATGAGAATTAAAGAAACAAGCGAGGAGCTTTCCTTGCTTTTTTCTATATATGACAAAGAAATTTGAGGAATTGAGTAGGGTTTATAAAAATTTATTGACGACAGCAATGTTACAAAATTTAAAAACAAAAGAAAACATTAAAGCCAATAGTACCCATCAATAAATACTGTGGTTGTATAATTATTAAAATCGCAAATACAAACAAACCGCGAAGTGCGACCCTTGAGGTTCACACGATCAACTTCCAGTAATATCTACATAAATATAAAAGAATAAATACTATGAATAATATCTACATAAATATAAAAATAATTATACCACTTTAAATAATAATAATACGAGGTACTCATAACAGTAACTGGATTGAGTTAATATCAATCAAATCATCTACGGGAGCGTCCATTGATTACGCAAAGCTTTTGGTGGATTGGTTTGATTAAATATTCACCCGAATCAATCGGAGGAGGATGGAAGGTTGCAAACCCTTTTCTTCGTTATTTTTTATTTTCATATTGATCATTGAAGGACAAAAGAGCGCTAGCAAAAATGAATGCAGTTTTTGTTATTACGCCCACTCAAGGCTATTTTGAATAATTTTGTTCAAAATTCGGCATAATCATTGAGTTTATATTTTTTTACGATTCTACATCAATGAGACTAACAGTTATTTCTTATTTTTAGTTGGTCTTGAATAGCATTGAAAACGCAGTCAATTAGCAGTTTAATTGCATGTAAAAAGTAAAATGTATTACAAATGATGAAAGAGGAAGTAATTGAAATCGTATGAACACTAAAGAACAAAATTACCAAAAATTACAATTTTTTATTTTTTTAAAGCATATGATCTTGCAAAGTATTGACTTCAAATGCAAATTTGATGGATTTTTTTTTTGGTTTTCAATATTTAAGCAGTTTTTTATTAACATGAAAACACGAAAAATTATTCAATATCTGCTCAAACTATGCAAATATTAATAAACTTTGATTGACTTAACAACAATCACTTTAGAATTAAAGTTATCAGGTAATATCATTCGTGTGAACACTTTTTACATTTTGATTATGAATGATTTTCTATTTTTAATTTAATTTTTTTTTGTAACCATGGGAACAAGGTTTGCTGGTTTTTCTATATAATTGATTGAGAGTTTATAAATTTCTTAAACTTAATACTTTGCTGTGCAAATCAAGTCGAAAATTTATTTTTTATGAAAAAATTAAAAAAACAGCTCCAACGGTTTTTTTATAAAATTAGAAACATTACAAAAAATACGTGTCCATTGAAAAATCGAAATTTTATCGTTTATGAAAAAAACCTAATTTTTCGCACTATTTTTAAATAAATTGAAAAACGGCTACGACAATTTTTTTAACATGTTGATGGAATCATAGACATATTAATACACATCGATTGACACCTTAATCATTAAAATCCTACATTTGGTTCACAAGATGTAGCGCATGACCGAAATGACCTTCAAAGGTTCAAAACAACAAACACCCCGACCCAAGTGTCCCAATAACTAATCAACTCTTAAGATTGTACAGACGCTTCGATTGACATCGAAGTCGATACGACTTTGTGTACGTGAGTTATGCTCGTAGGAAAAACTGTCCGCGAACGTAGGTACACACACATACATCTCATTTTGTAAAAACACTTTAAATATACTCTATAGACCTCAAAACGTAAGGATATGTTGAAAATTTCAATTTTGATTTTCGAGGTAACTACAAGAACTTCCCATATACTGGGAAGTTAATAAGAAACAAAAAGGATATTTAACAATAAATACAACATCAGATATAATAATAATATCGAAGTTAATAAAACCTCAAAATAAGTATTATCGCAAAAAATAAGAAACAAGAATCAATTTTTTTGACAAAACAAAGGAATATAGAACTAAAAAAATAATAGTACTAACCTAATGATAGTACGTCAACCAAGAATGTGAAAGATTAAAAAAGGAAACTAATTCATGCGTTGCCAAAATTATCAAAAGTTATGATTGAAAATGCTTTCGCATCGAGAAAGACGAGATAATTTTCGTTAACCAAAGAATATATATATATATATATATATATATATATATATATATATATATATATATATATATATATATATATATATATATTTCAAATTTCAAGTCGATATCTTTAATAAATTGTTTTTTAAATGCAATAAAAAAAGGTTAATTTTCGCCGTTTCAACAGAATACTACTCCCTTTAAAAATCATCATCTCACCAATAACTTAGGTTAGCTATAAATTTCAACCCACGAAAGACCGATGGGACGCACTCGTCACTCAAAATTTTCTTTCTTTTGTCATTGAGTTTGTACTCACCCAAAATCAGCCGAATGACGCGCGATAGTTAACAAACGCGAGTTTCGGTAAAACAGTCAAAAATTATAAAAATTAACAAACATGTTAACTTCTTCTTGAAACTAAAATTTGTCAATAATCAACCCGTTTATTATATAGGAAGCACCACATTAATTGAGTATTTAAATTTCAAATGCGTTTACACCCAAAACACTCTTAAGACTAAATTTAACATTTATTAAGATCTTTCAATTGCATTTAGTAATGTATGATTATATAATTAATAACTAGTAATTAGTTATCAGCCTCAACAAAGAAAGAAAGGCTAATACTGATCTTATGATAAATTAATCATTCTCAACAAAGGTTACTATTATTAGTTTGTACGACAATTCAGTACTCACTTTAAAAATCAGTTCTAAAATAATAAAAAACGAACTATTATTATGAGATTACTAACTAACTTTAAAACTCGTAATTAGAAATCTCTAATATTGAACGCTAGAAAAAGCATTTTTTTCTACATTTTCACAGCCGGTTGCTCCGATGATCTCCGTGTATTTTTCAAACGGCACTAAAAAGCTGCTCGCTTGGAACACTTGTGGCCAGAACAGAAAGATAGTTTAAGATCGTTTTTTAGGATAGGATATGGACTGCTGTTCCAATAACAATAATCAAGATGAACCGGCCGGCGAACTCAGCTGATGATGTCGGTTGACACACGTGCCACAAACTCACCCAAAATCAGTCGAATGACGCGAAATTTGTTCCTAGCCGGATGCAACTTTGAAAAAACTCGGGAAAGTAAAAACAATATATTTTCCTTCTTTTGACTGTATGTTTACAACTGACAACTTATTGGATAGATTTTTTTTTGCTTATATACTAATCGTCTTAATAACTTGTCACTACATTCTTGTTTTCTTTAATTTCACTTAGTTAGTAAAAGCAATTAGCGAAAGAATTTGCCAAGGTTTGAGTGCTTATTAGCTTCCTCGTAATTAGGTGCTAACGGTACTGGTTTATATTGCAATCGTTGCAATTCGTTATAAGGGCATATATCTCCCCACCGTTAAGCTTGGAACCTCCTGGTTGCAACAATTTAATTGAAATTTTTGAATTTTTGCATTTGTAAATTACGAAAATCATTATTATTAGAGTAGTTATTGTGATTGACAAGTAAATTATGGGACGATCAATACGTCTTTCTAGTTTGACTTGTTTAATGTCTTGAATATTATCAATTTGTTTCAAATGTATTTCGGTTAAATTTACATGTAGATTTAAAGGTTCCAGTATTTCATAATTAGGTCTTATAATATTATTTTGAAACTTGCGCCAATTCCAATACCAATTTTATGGATGTTAATGCTACATTGTTCAAATTTTATTAGGCAATTTCCAGAAATTTTGTACTTATATTTATTAAAGTTTTGTACAATTTCGTCTTCGGTTTTAATTGAAACAATGGTGCCTTTTTCAAGTTCAATTACATGAGTTACTAAGTTCTCGCTTGTTGTACAGTTTGTGTAAGTGTTATTAATGATAATATGCTGTAAACACATAATGGCTCTTCGGACTTTCTTTTTTTCGAGAGTGTCTGATACAAAAACTTCATTGTTTGTTATTATAATTTTTTGTTATTCTTCACTTCATTGAACATTTTTAACTTCCCAGTATATGGGAAGTTCTTGTAATCGCCTCGAAAATCGAAATTGAAATTTTCAACATTTCTTTACGTTTTGAGGTCTATAGAGTATATATAAAGTGTTTTTAGAAAGGGAGATGTATGTGTGTGTGTGTACGTACGTACGTCTGTACGTTCGTGGACACTTTTTTCTACGAGCATAACTCACGTAAACAAAGTCATATCGACTTCGTTGAGGTGTCAATCGAAGCGTCTTTGGAATCTTAAGAGATGATTATTTTTTGGGATACTTCGGTCGGGGGGGTTTGCTGTTTTGACCCTTTGAAGGTCATTTATGTCATGCGTTATATCTTGCGAACCAAACATACGATTTGCATGTTTAAGGTGTCAATCGACGCGTATTAGCATTTGTGTGAATCTATCAAA
This sequence comes from Oxycera nigricornis, assembly GCA_963942545.1. Classification (NCBI taxonomy): domain Eukaryota; kingdom Metazoa; phylum Arthropoda; class Insecta; order Diptera; family Stratiomyidae; genus Oxycera; species Oxycera nigricornis. The sequence goes on from OZ012661.1 coordinate 73,068,333, forward strand.
TTTTTTAAAAAAATTGTTGGAGCCGTTCTTACGAAAGACAGTATTCAATTTTTATAAAATTTATACATTCCAAGCAATGCTTGTAAAAACAACATAAAAACTTTTTCTCATGATTACGTAAAAAAATTTAAAAAAAAATAAAAAATCAGCAACAGTCATCATGATTTTCAAGGTCGTATTAAATTTTTTGTAAATCTGTTGCATTTTTAAAAAAATCGTTGGAGCCGTTTTTTAATTTAAGAGAAAAAAGTGCAAAAAATTAGGTTTTTTTTCATAAACAATAAATTTTTAACCTGATTTGCGAAATGTAGTAGACAATGTTTATAAAATTTACATACTCCAAACAATGTTTGTATAAACACCATCAAAACTTTTTCTCATGATTACGTAAAAAATTAAATTAAACATAAAAAATCATTAAAAGTCATCATGATTTTCAAGGTCATTTTTATCATTCACTATATCTCACGAACCAGATATAATATTTGCAGCATTAAGATGTCAGTTGACGTGCATTAACATCTTTGTGAAGTTTTTAACATTATGAAAATTCGTTTCAGCCGTTTTTTTAATTTAATAGAAGTAAATGCAAAAAATTATAGTTGTTTTCATAAGAAATATTTTTTAACCTGATTTGCACAGCACAGTAATACCAGTTTATAAAATTTATACATTCTCATCAGGTTTTTAAGAGAAAACGGCAAAATTTTTTTCCGTAATTATGAAAAAAAACTAAATGAAAAATAAAAAAATCATTCAAAGCTACTATTTAAAGAGGGTTCATACGAATGCTTTTACTTTATATCTTTTATTCTAAAAAATTGTTGTAAACTCAATAAAAGTTTTAAAATATTTGCATAATTTAAGCAGATTTTTAATAGTTTTTATAGTTTTTTAATTAAAAAAAATGCTTAAATTTTAAAAACCAACAAAAAATTTTAAGACCAAAAAGGCCCCCAACGATTGATCCGCGTGAATATTCAATCTGTTCTCATCGACCAAAAATCTTACGTAATCAATGGGTCCTCCCGTAGACGATATGATTCATATTAACCCATTCGTGTTACTGCTATGAATACCTCTCATTATTACTATTTAAAGTAGTATTATTTTCAAAATATTATTGTGTTTAATATTTTAAATGTTTATCTAGATATTACTGGGATGTTGACCGTGTGGACCTCAAGGGTCGCACCTCGCGGCTTGTTATTATTAGAAATAGGTAAAAAGTGATAAATTTGTGTTTCTTTTTCATCAAAGATTGGAATATTTATAACAAAAATGACAGTATTATCGAAATATGTGACTAATGCAATTTTTAATTGTTCAAGTTGACTTAAGTCTATTCTTGCTCTTAATATGTCTTCCGTTGTGAGAAAACCATGTCTATAATTTTAGAAATTTCAGTTTCTAATCGTGTTACAGTGAAAATCGTTTATTGCGGCATCGGCTACAACGTCATATCGCTTATTACGTCCAATTCTACCAAATTGTTTGCGCTTGCTATTCTAACAATGCAAAAATCTATCGGTTTCAACGTAATCGTTTAGAACGAAATATCGCTTACAGTGGCCTTATATTCTGACCCCCAAAAGAAATTATATCGGTTACTAAGGCAGCCCACGTGCCATTCCAATATTTTTCTCAGAATTAGCTAAGAGTTTTTGTGAATGCACAGATTTTTCAAACCTTTGCATAATTTGCTTCGTTAAATAATTTTTGGTTCGTGGTACTGTTTGTGTTTGTGTAAAAAGTGTAAACATGGCATATCGAAGACAGTTTTATATTGAAGAAAAAGCCCACATTTTATGGCGTCTGGAAATACAGAAATTGCAAAAGACCTTGGAGTAAGTCACTCCACAATTACATCAATAAAAAAAATCGCGAGAAGATTGAAAACTCTTTTAACGAGGAATGTTCAAACAATAAAAGGGCGAGGTACAGTAAACATTCGGATATTGAAGACGCCCTTTTAGAATGGTTAAACAGCAAAGAACCAACAAAATCCCCATAAACGGGCCAATGGGGATGATGGGGAAACAAGTTGACATTTCGAGTGCTTGGATACAGCGTTTCCAAAAAAGACATAATATCGTCTTCCGAAAAATTTTCGGTGAGTCAGAGTCTATTCCATAGGACGTACCTGACGTGTGGATAAAAACAGTATTCCCAGAAATAATAAATGGCTACAAAGACGACGAAATATTTAATGCAGACGAAACAGGTAATTTTTTTAAACTGATGCCAGATCGAACGATGCAGTTCAAAGGGGAAAAGTGCAACGGCGGAAAATTATCCAAAGAGAGGATTACCGTAATTGTTGCAGCGAACATGAGTGGGACGGAAAAACGAAAACTTTTGATGATTGGCAAGTATGCAAAGCCTCGGTGTTTTAAGAATCTCAAAAGCTTACCAGTAAAATACAAAATCAATAAAAAAGCATGGATGACGAGAGAGCTATTTACAGCTTGGATAACGGATTGAGACAATGAACTAAGGTTGAGCAACAAAAGAATTGTACTTTTTGTTGACAATTGTACCGCTCATGATCATGTAGCTCTAAATTTCATAAAGGTAGTGTTTTTGCCCCCAAACACTACAGCTATTCTACAGCCGATGGATCAAGGAATAATCGAACTGCTAAAAACAAATTACAGAAAACAAATTGTTTTGAAATTAATACACGATAACGAGCTTAATACTGCGTGAAACAAAGCTTAACATATTAGATGCGATTTTAATGTTGGATCTCTTGCTGGACAGCTCGATTTAAAATATCCTGCAAATACACTTGCTGAATTTGATGGTAACTGCAAGTATGCCTGTTAAAGCATTTATGTATTAATATTTATTCCCATTATGTATTCTGAACTTTTTTTACAGGAAGTTCAGTGGTTGAATATGATCCAGAAGAAGATAACGAGAGTGCCGAAGTAGCAAAAAGGAATACCTTCTTTAAGTGAAGCTTGCGCTTCTTTGAAAACAGTGTCTACATCTATTTCGTTAACTGAAGTAACGGATGAAACAACAAAATCAAATATTTTTATGTTGGAAAAAAAGCTAAAATTACTGAAACACTTCCGTAAACACAAAAAACAATAAAAGATTATTTTACAAAAAAATAACAACATAAAAATAACATGTATATTATCATTTATCATTTTTGCGCATCCATTAATTTTTAATTTAATTACATAATATGTACATATGTTTATTTAATAACCATTCAATATATGTAATATCGTTAATGATACGTTCGGTGTGTTTATTTTTCTTCCCATTTGCTCATTGAGTTTTTCAGAAACATCGGATACAAAGTCTATCGGTTACAAAGGCGAGTAAGTTACGTTCCCTTCAAGGACGTTATAAGCGATTTCTACTGTATAACATTTTTGATTTGTAGACTATTAATTTAGTTGAATATCTTTGCTTGATCTTTATTAACTTCCCAGTATATGGGAAGTTCTTGTAATCGCCTCGAAAATCGAAATTGAAATTTTGAACATTTCTTTACGTTTTGAGGTCTAAAGAGTATATATAAAGTGTTTTTAGAAAGGGAGATGTATGTGTGTGTGTGTGTTTGTGTGTATGTACGTACGTACGTTCGTGGACACTTTTTTCTACGACGATAACTCACGTAAAGAAAGTCGTATCGACTTTGTTGAGGTGTCAATCGAAGCGTCTTTGCAATCTTAAGAGCTGATTAGTTTTTGGGAAACTTCAGTCGGGGGGGTTTGCTGTTTTGCCCGTTTGAAGGTCATCTCTGTCATGCGTTATATCTCGCGAACCTAAAGTACGATTTTCTTGAATAAGGTGTCAATCGACGCGTATTCACATTTATGTAATTCTGTCAAGTTTTCAAAAAAATTCTTGGAGCCGTTTTTTAATTTTTTTAAAAAAAGTGCAAAAAATAACGGTTTTTTCAAAAACAATAAATTTTTAACCTTATTTCCAAGTCGCAGTAACCAATGTTTATAAAATTGATATATTCCAAACAGTTCTATTGAAAATGACATCAAAGTCTTTTACTCATGATCTCAAAAAAAAAATCAAATAAAAAATAAAAAATCATTAACAGTCATCATGTTCTTCAAGGCCATTTCTGTCATGCTTTATATCTGACGAACCAAACATACGATTTGCATTGTTAAGGTGCCAATCGACGCGTATTAACATTTGCGTGAATCTATCAAATTTTTATAAAAACTGTTGGAGCCGTTTTTTTAATTTAAGAGAATAAAGTGCAAAAAATTAGATTTTTTTTCATAAACAATAAATTTATAACCTGATTTGCGAATAATAGTAATCAGTGTTTATAAAATTTATATACTCCAAACAATATTTGTAAAAACAATTTCAAAACTTTTTCTCATGATTACGTAAAAAATTAAATTACAAATAAAAAATAATTAAAAGTCATCATGATTTCCAAGGTCATTTTTATCATTCACTATATCTCACGAACCAGATATAATATTTGCATCATTAAGGTGTCAATAGACGTGCATTGACATTGTGGCCATTTTTTCAACATTACATGAAAATTGTTTCAGCCCCTTTTTAATTTAATAAAAGAAATGCAAAAAATTAGGCTTTTATGGTTTTAAGGTTTTTTCACAAAAAATAATTTTTCAACTTGATTTGCACAGCACAGTAATAAATTTTTATAAAATTTATACATTCTTATCAGTTTTTGAAGAGAAACCAGCAAAACCACAATCCATGATTATAAAAAAAACTAAATAAAAAATCATTCAAAGTTATTATGTATAGAGGGTTCATACGAATGACATTAATTTATATCTTTTATTCTAAGGAATTTGTTGTAAATTCAATCGAAGTTTTATAATATTTGCATAATTTGAGCAGATTTTTAATAGTTTTACAGTGTTTTAGTGTTAATTAAAAAACTGCTTAAATGATAGAAGTCCAAAAAAAACCTTCCGTAGATGATATGATTAATATTAACTCATTCCTGTTGCTGCTATGAATACCTCTCATTATTATTATTTAAAGTAGTAATATATTTTTAAAATTATTATTTTGTTTAATATTTTTAATGTTTATCTAGATATTACTGGGAAGTTGACCGTGTGGACCTCAAGGGTCGCACTTCGCGGCTTGTTTAATTTACAAATAGCTTGATTTGTATTATTAGAGTTAATTTTAATTGAATGTTGTAAAAGTTTCATATTTTCTTGAAGTTCATTATTAATGTGAATTTGCTTGTTCATTGTGGCTGTGATTTTGTTATTATTTATTTCTAGAGTGTTTTAATTTTTGAAAATTTCTTGCCTGTCATCGTTGTATATAGTACCAAACAAGATTTTATGGATTGTGCCAATGGGATTTAATAGACCTTTTTTTTGTCTTTGATGTTGCGGTGTCATAGCTTCGATGGCAGTTTGTGGTGCCTTTAGTCTTTCATGGTTATGCATGGCTTCTGGCATTTGTAATGAATGGTTTAGCTTCTTCACAAGTATTATAGTATTTCCGATTTCGGTTATATTAATTACATGTAGGAACACATCGTAGCTTTCAAGTAAATGTATTTTTTTTGTCTCTATAACAGTAAACCCAGATTGTGATTCAATTTTTTCAATTGTTATTTGTTTTGCCGCTATTGCTTGCATTAAGATCATAAGGCAAATAACTGTTGCTATTTTTGTTTGTTTTTATCTGTAAGAAATTTAAATTGTCTTATAATTCTACTTGCGTGAATTTTTAGTTTAGTTTGAGGTTGTATTAGGTTATCATCTACTTTTGTAATATTTATTGCTTTATATGCAGGTGACTTTTATTTCTCTCTCTTTGAGGATTTTTATTGAATACCTTTGAATGAGCTTTTACTGTGGTCGGTTTCTTAATCTTGTTGTTAACTTTGTTGATCCGGTATTGCTTTTCGTTATCGATATTTTTTTTATTTCTAAAGGGTTTTTCAATCCAAATAATGCTTCATGCTTTGGTTACTTTTTCTATAATAGTTATTTTATTATTTAGAGCATTTAGTAGTTGAATGTGTTGCAGGAGTGTTGAATGAACAATATTTATGTCTGCACAACCGTTGTGAGTTTTTGCATGTGTGAAATGTAATTCAATATTATTTACTCTACAAAAATCTTTTATAACAATGGTGTTGAACTCGTTATCTACAATCTAGTTTTTTGGGTTTTCCAAGTATTGATACTCTGGATTCTATTTCTCTAAGTAATGTTATATCATTTTTATCGGGTATGTGGTGACAATATAAATGTTTTGAAAGTCTGTCTACGGTTGTAAAAAATACCTTTTTTCGCATGTAAATATGTCCCCTGTAACTATTTCGTTATTTTTGGACGGAGTCCCTGTTAGTTTCTGAGGGTATTTAATTGGATTACGATCGTACTTAGCAATGTTGCAGATATCGCAATTGTTAATGTAACGTTGAATCAATTCCTTAAGTTTAGGGTAGTCTAAGGTATATTTTTAGATTTTCGAAGTTTTCATTGATACCTCCATGGTTATTCCGCAAGTGTTCTTGTTTTATTATTTTATAAACTTCCTCTTTGGAAGACGGTTCATTTGCAATATGCTGACATTTGGTGAATGAAATGGTTTTATAAGATGAGAATAATTGAATAAGTAACTTTTGGAGTTTATTATATGCAGGAAAGTCTAAATCAGTGTAGATTCCGATTTTTCCCTTGGTGATATGTTGTCTTAGAGTGTCGATTATATGTTGGTTGTTTAAGTTAGTCTCTGAAATATTGATCGCTATTCTATTGCGTGGTAGAGACTTAATAATTTGTTTAGAGCTATGTTGCGAGTAATGTATTTGTATTCTAAATGAGTTGATTATTATTGGTTTAGTAGGAAAGTGATCATTTTGATCTTCTTCTTGCGTATGGATAGTAGCTAGGTCGTTACTCTCGTTATCTAGGATATTGATTTCGTCATTTTTGATTCTGGAAAGATAATCTGCTACTGCGTTTTCTTTTCCTTTGATGTATTGTACATCAAAATCAAATTCATTTAATTTGATTTTCCAATTTGCAGTTGGGTGCTTTTAATGAATGTAGCCAAGCCAGTGGGCTATGATTGGTTTGAATTGTAAATTTAGTGCGAAACAAATACCGTCTGAAGTATTTGGTTACCCTTACTATAGCCAATAGTTATTTTTCTATTGTGCTATAGTTTTTCTCATGTTCATTGAGAGTTCTTGAGTCGAAAGAAATTGGGTGACCGTTTGAAGATAGTACTGCTCCAATGGCAAAATTGATGGCGTCTGTAGTGAGTATAAATGATTTACTGAAATCGGGATATGTTAAAGTTGGATGGTGAGTTATAAAAGATTTCAATTTTTCGAAAGCATTTATATACTCTGATTTATTAAGTTCAATTTTTACGTTCTTCTTTAAGCATTCTGTAAGTGGTGCTGCAATTTTTGAATAATCTCTTATAAATTTTCTGTAGTATCCAGTGATACCTACAAATGATTTAATTTGTTTCTGTGTTTTAGGGATTTGTAAATCTTGAATAATTTTGATTTTCTCTGGATTTTGTCTTATACCCTCTGGAGTTAAGATGTGGCCAAGGTATTGTTTTTCCTTAGCGAAGAACTTGCATTTGTCAGGATGAATTTTGAGGTTGAATTCTTTCAATTTCGTAAATATTTTATTTATTGATACTATATGTTATTCCTAAGAAGTTGAAAATATTAATATGTCATGTAGGTATACAACGCATATTTTTAACTTCCCAGTATATGGTAAGTTCTTGTAATCGCCTCGAAAATCGAAATTGAAATTTTCAACATTTCTTTACGTTTTGAGGTCTATAGAGTATATATAAAGTGTTTTTAGAAAAGGAGATGTATGTGTGTGTGTGTGTGTGTGTGTGTGTACGTACGTACGTACGTGCGTTCGTGGACAATTTTTTCTACGAGCATAACTAACGTAAATAAAGTCGTATCTACTTTGTTGAGGTGTCAATCGCAGCGTCTTTGCAATCTTAAGAGCTGATTAGTTTTTGGAACACTTCGGTCAGGGGGGTTTGTTGTTTTGACCTTTTGAAGGTCATTTCTGTCATGCGTTATATCTCCGGAACCAAACATACGATTTTTATAATTAAGATGTCAATCGACGCGTATTAACATTTTTGTGAATCTATCAAATTTTCAAAAAAATCACTAAAACCGTTTTTTTAATTTATCAAAAAAAGTGATAAAAATGAGGTTTTTTTCCAGAAACAATAAATTTTTAACCTGATTTGCAGCACCCAGTAACTAATGTATATAAAATTTATGTATTTCAAATAATTTTTGGAAAAAAATCAGCAAAACCTTTTTTTCATGATTACGTAAAAAATGAAATTACAAATAAAAAATCATTAAAAGTAATCATGATTTTCAAGGTCATTTTTATCATTCATTATATCTCACGAACCATATATGATATTTGCATCATTGAGGTGTCATTCGACGTGTGTTAACTTTTTTGTTATGTTTTTAACTTTATAAAAAAAATCTTTCTGCCATTTTTTCCATTTCACTTCCATTAAATGGAAAAAACGGCAGATGGGAAAAATTTGAGTTTTCTTCATAAAAAAATTTTTTTAACCTGATTTGCATAGCTCAGTAATAAATGTTTATATAATTTATACATTCCTTATAGTTTTCGAAGAGAAACTGGCCAAATTTGTTTGCATGATCCAAAAAAAAACCAAAAAAACGGCTCGTGAAAAAACACAAATTCAATGATTATGCCGAAGTCATGGCAATTTTGAACAAAATTATTTAAAATGAACACCTCGCGAGAAAACCTCTTAAGTGGGCGTAATAACAAGAATGCATTCATTTTTGCTAGCGCTCTTTTGTCCTTCAAGCATCGATATAAAAATAACAAATAACGTAAAAAAGGCTTTATAGCCCGTCTCCCTCCGATTTATCCGCGTGAATAGTCAATCAAACCAATCCAACCCCACCCAACAAAAGCCTTACGTAATCAATGAACGCTACAGTAGATGATATGATTGATATTAGCTCATTTCAATTACGGTTAAGAGTACCTCTCATTATTATTATTTAAAGTAGTATTATTTTCATAAATATTTTTGTGTTTAATATTTTCAATATTCATGTAGATATTACTCGGAAGTTGACCGTGTCGACCTCAAGGGTCGCACTTCGCGGCTTGTTAACGTCCCAGTATATGGGAAGTTCTTGTAATCGCCTCGAAAATCGAAATTGAAATTTTCGACATATCTTTACGTTTAGAGGTCTTACGAGTATATTTTAAGTGTTTTTACAAAGAAGTATGTATGTGTGTGTGTGTGTGTGTGTACGTACGTACGTACGTGCGTTCGCGGACAGTTTTTCTACGAGCATAACTCACGTAAACAAAGTCGTATCAACTTCGTTAAATAGGCAATCAAAGCGTCTTTGCAATCTTAAGAGCTGATTAGTTTTTGGGACACTTCAGTCGGGGGGGGTTTGCTGTTTTCACCCCTTGAAGGTCAACCCTGTCATGCGCTATATTTCGCGAACCAAACGTACGATTTGCTTCATCAAGGTGTCAATCGACGCGTATTAACATTTTCGTGATTCTATCATATATTTAAAAAAATCGTAGGACCTGTTTTTTAATTTTTTTTAAAAAAAAGTGCAAAAAATTGGAGTTTTTTCAAAAACATCAAATTTTTAACTTTATTTTCAAGTCGCAGTAATCAATATTTATAAAATTTATATACTCCAAACACTTTTTGTGAAAAAAACACCAAAAATTTTTTTATGATTACAAAAAAAATTAAATTAAAAATAAAAAATCATTAAAAGTCATCATGTCCTTCATCGTCATTTATGTCAATCATTATATTTCGAGAACCAAATATAATCTTTGCATCATAAAGAAGTCAATCAACGCGTATTAAGATTTTAATGATGTTTTTAAATTTAAAAAAATCTTTGTGGCCATTTTTTACATTTAATAAAAAATATTGAAAATTAGTTTTTTTCATAAAAAATTAATTAATAATTAATAAAATTAACATCGTAATAATAAATGTTTATAAAAATTTTAAACTTTTATCAATTTCTGCAAAATATTTTCTCATGATTTCAAAACAAATTGAATTAAAAATAAAAAAAATCATTCAAAGTCACCATGGAAAAAGGGTTCATACGAATTTTTATACCTTAAATCTCTTATTCTAAAGACATTATTGTAAAGTCAGTCAAAGTTTATTATAATTTGCATAATTTGCGGAGATTTTTAATAGTGTTCACAGAACCGTGTTTTATATTTAATAAAAAAACTGCTTAAATTTTGAAAACCAATACAAATCAAATCAAATTTGCAACTGTTGCTATTTTTGTTTGTTTTTATCTGTAAGAAATTTAAATTGTCTTATAATTCTACTTGCGTGAATTTTTAGTTTAGTTTGAGGTTGTATTAGGTTATCATCTACTTTTGTAATATTTATTGCTTTATATGCAGGTGACTTTTATTTCTCTCTCTTTGAGGATTTTTATTGAATACCTTTGAATGAGCTTTTACTGTGGTCGGTTTCTTAATCTTGTTGTTAACTTTGTTGATCCGGTATTGCTTTTCGTTATCGATATTTTTTTTATTTCTAAAGGGTTTTTCAATCCAAATAATGCTTCATGCTTTGGTTACTTTTTCTATAATAGTTATTTTATTATTTAGAGCATTTAGTAGTTGAATGTGTTGCAGGAGTGTTGAATGAACAATATTTATGTCTGCACAACCGTTGTGAGTTTTTGCATGTGTGAAATGTAATTCAATATTATTTACTCTACAAAAATCTTTTATAACAATGGTGTTGAACTCGTTATCTAGAATCTAGTTTTTTGGGTTTTCCAAGTATTGATACTCTGGATTCTATTTCTCTAAGTAATGTTATATCATTTTTATCGGGTATGTGGTGACAATATAAATGTTTTGAAAGTCTGTCTACGGTTGTAAAAAATACCTTTTTTCGCATGTAAATATGTCCCCTGTAACTATTTCGTTATTTTTGGACGGAGTCCCTGTTAGTTTCTGAGGGTATTTAATTGGATTACGATCGTACTTAGCAATGTTGCAGATATCGCAATTGTTAATGTAACGTTGAATCAATTCCTTAAGTTTAGGGTAGTCTAAGGTATATTTTTAGATTTTCGAAGTTTTCATTGATACCTCCATGGTTATTCCGCAAGTGTTCTTGTTTTATTATTTTATAAACTTCCTCTTTGGAAGACGGTTCATTTGCAATATGCTGACATTTGGTGAATGAAATGGTTTTATAAGATGAGAATAATTGAATAAGTAACTTTTGGAGTTTATTATATGCAGGAAAGTCTAAATCAGTGTAGATTCCGATTTTTCCCTTGGTGATATGTTGTCTTAGAGTGTCGATTATATGTTGGTTGTTTAAGTTAGTCTCTGAAATATTGATCGCTATTCTATTGCGTGGTAGAGACTTAATAATTTGTTTAGAGCTATGTTGCGAGTAATGTATTTGTATTCTAAATGAGTTGATTATTATTGGTTTAGTAGGAAAGTGATCATTTTGATCTTCTTCTTGCGTATGGATAGTAGCTAGGTCGTTACTCTCGTTATCTAGGATATTGATTTCGTCATTTTTGATTCTGGAAAGATAATCTGCTACTGCGTTTTCTTTTCCTTTGATGTATTGTACATCAAAATCAAATTCATTTAATTTGATTTTCCAATTTGCAGTTGGGTGCTTTTAATGAATGTAGCCAAGCCAGTGGGCTATGATTGGTTTGAATTGTAAATTTAGTGCGAAACAAATACCGTCTGAAGTATTTGGTTACCCTTACTATAGCCAATAGTTATTTTTCTATTGTGCTATAGTTTTTCTCATGTTCATTGAGAGTTCTTGAGTCGAAAGAAATTGGGTGACCGTTTGAAGATAGTACTGCTCCAATGGCAAAATTGATGGCGTCTGTAGTGAGTATAAATGATTTACTGAAATCGGGATATGTTAAAGTTGGATGGTGAGTTATAAAAGATTTCAATTTTTCGAAAGCATTTATATACTCTGATTTATTAAGTTCAATTTTTACGTTCTTCTTTAAGCATTCTGTAAGTGGTGCTGCAATTTTTGAATAATCTCTTATAAATTTTCTGTAGTATCCAGTGATACCTACAAATGATTTAATTTGTTTCTGTGTTTTAGGGATTTGTAAATCTTGAATAATTTTGATTTTCTCTGGATTTTGTCTTATACCCTCTGGAGTTAAGATGTGGCCAAGGTATTGTTTTTCCTTAGCGAAGAACTTGCATTTGTCAGGATGAATTTTGAGGTTGAATTCTTTCAATTTCGTAAATATTTTATTTATTGATACTATATGTTATTCCTAAGAAGTTGAAAATATTAATATGTCATGTAGGTATACAACGCATATTTTTAACTTCCCAGTATATGGTAAGTTCTTGTAATCGCCTCGAAAATCGAAATTGAAATTTTCAACATTTCTTTACGTTTTGAGGTCTATAGAGTATATATAAAGTGTTTTTAGAAAAGGAGATGTATGTGTGTGTGTGTGTGTGTGTGTGTGTACGTACGTACGTACGTGCGTTCGTGGACAATTTTTTCTACGAGCATAACTAACGTAAATAAAGTCGTATCTACTTTGTTGAGGTGTCAATCGCAGCGTCTTTGCAATCTTAAGAGCTGATTAGTTTTTGGAACACTTCGGTCAGGGGGGTTTGTTGTTTTGACCTTTTGAAGGTCATTTCTGTCATGCGTTATATCTCCGGAACCAAACATACGATTTTTATAATTAAGATGTCAATCGACGCGTATTAACATTTTTGTGAATCTATCAAATTTTCAAAAAAATCGCTAAAACCGTTTTTTTAATTTATCAAAAAAAGTGATAAAAATGAGGTTTTTTTCCAGAAACAATAAATTTTTAACCTGATTTGCAGCACCCAGTAACTAATGTATATAAAATTTATGTATTTCTAATAATTTTTGGAAAAAAATCAGCAAAACCTTTTTTTCATGATTACGTAAAAAATGAAATTACAAATAAAAAATCATTAAAAGTAATCATGATTTTCAAGGTCATTTTTATCATTCATTATATCTCACGAACCATATATGATATTTGCATCATTGAGGTGTCATTCGACGTGTGTTAACTTTTTTGTTATGTTTTTAACTTTATAAAAAAAATCTTTCTGCCATTTTTTCCATTTCACTTCCATTAAATGGAAAAAACGGCAGATGGGAAAAATTTGAGTTTTCTTCATAAAAAAATTTTTTTAACCTGATTTGCATAGCTCAGTAATAAATGTTTATATAATTTATACATTCCTTATAGTTTTCGAAGAGAAACTGGCCAGATTTGTTTGCATGATCCAAAAAAAAACCAAAAAAACGGCTCGTGAAAAAACACAAATTCAATGATTATGCCGAAGTCATGGCAATTTTGAACAAAATTATTTAAAATGAACACCTCGCGAGAAAACCTCTTAAGTGGGCGTAATAACAAGAATGCAATCATTTTTGCTAGCGCTCTTTTGTCCTTCAAGCATCGATATAAAAATAACAAATAACGTAAAAAAGGCTTTATAGCCCGTCTCCCTCCGATTTATCCGCGTGAATAGTCAATCAAACCAATCCAACCCCACCCAACAAAAGCCTTACGTAATCAATGAACGCTACAGTAGATGATATGATTGATATTAGCTCATTTCAATTACGGTTAAGAGTACCTCTCATTATTATTATTTAAAGTAGTATTATTTTCATAAATATTTTTGTGTTTAATATTTTCAATATTCATGTAGATATTACTCGGAAGTTGACCGTGTCGACCTCAAGGGTCGCACTTCGCGGCTTGTTAACGTCCCAGTATATGGGAAGTTCTTGTAATCGCCTCGAAAATCGAAATTGAAATTTTCGACATATCTTTACGTTTAGAGGTCTTACGAGTATATTTTAAGTGTTTTTACAAAGAAGTATGTATGTGTGTGTGTGTGTGTACGTACGTACGTACGTACGTGCGTTCGCGGACAGTTTTTCTACGAGCATAACTCACGTAAACAAAGTCGTATCAACTTCGTTAAAGTGGCAATCAAAGCGTCTTTGCAATCTTAAGAGCTGATTAGTTTTTGGGACACTTCAGTCGGGGGGGTTTGCTGTTTTCACCCCTTGAAGGTCAACCCTGTCATGCGCTATATTTCGCGAACCAAACGTACGATTTGCTTCATCAAGGTGTCAATCGACGCGTATTAACATTTTCGTGATTCTATCATATATTTAAAAAAATCTTAGGACCTGTTTTTCAATTTTTTTTTTTAAAAAGTGCAAAAAATTGGAGTTTTTTCAAAAACATCAAATTTTTAACTTTATTTTCAAGTCGCAGTAATCAATATTTATAAAATTTATATACTCCAAACACTTTTTGTGAAAAAAACACCAAAAATTTTTTTATGATTACAAAAAAAATTAAATTAAAAATAAAAAATCATTAAAAGTCATCATGTCCTTCATCGTCATTTATGTCAATCATTATATTTCGAGAACCAAATATAATCTTTGCATCATAAAGAAGTCAATCAACGCGTATTAAGATTTTAATGATGTTTTTAAATTTAAAAAAATCTTTGTGGCCATTTTTTACATTTAATAAAAAATATTGAAAATTAGTTTTTTTCATAAAAAATTAATTAATAATTAATAAAATTAACATCGTAATAATAAATGTTTATAAAATTTTTAAACTTTTATCAATTTCTGCAAAATATTTTCTCATGATTTCAAAACAAATTGAATTAAAAATAAAAAAAAATCATTCAAAGTCACCATGGAAAAAGGGTTCATACGAATTTTTATACCTTAAATCTCTTATTCTAAAGACATTATTGTAAAGTCAGTCAAAGTTTATTATAATTTGCATAATTTGCGGAGATTTTTAATAGTGTTCACAGAACCGTGTTTTATATTTAATAAAAAAACTGCTTAAATTTTGAAAACCAATACAAATCAAATCAAATTTGCAATTGTGATAATCAACGTTTTGAATGGTACAATGTTTTGTAGTCAACACTTTTTAAAATCATATGCTTTGAAAAGCTTTCATCAAATAAAAAATTGTAGTTTTGTTCGTTAGTATTCGTAAAATTTCAGTTACTTCCTTCATCATTTGTAATACATATATTTTACTTACTTTTACGATTAATATAAAGTCATTCCAATAACTTTTATGAGAAGTATATTTTTATTATTAAAATTAGTATTATTTCCATAATTATTATTGTGTTTAATATTTTTAATATTTCTGTAAATATTACTGGGAAGTTGTCCGTGTGGACCTCAAGGGTCGCACCTCGCGGCTTGTTTATTTATGTATTCTTGCAAAACGTAGTTTATGAGGCGTTGAAAAGTTGCAGGGGCATTTTTCAAACCAGACGGCATTCAAACAAATTCGTAATGTCCGTTACTTGTACTGAAAGCGTGTGAGTGTGCGTCACTTCAAATAATAATATTTATTCCTAAATGGGACGTTAGCTGTGTCATTATTAATTCCCTTTAAACATGGCCAATTGGAAGATAAACGGTGCCGAACCTGTTCACTCATATGTAGCCGTCAGTCGCATTGCAATGTGAAAGACTTCATATACGGTTAATTATGAGTGAAGCCGCCCAGTAACCATTAGTACCACTTTGTGAGAAAATGATTTAAGAGGCATACCTTGCGGCTATTTAGATAGCAGTTCGGGTAAGGAAGCCATCAATTATTGAAATGAGCTTAAATAGTTATAAAGCATGTTTATCTTACCGATAATAGTTGAGTACTTGTGCAAAGACGCCGGGATGTCGGTCGAAGAAGTACTCATTTAAAATTGGATCATAGTTTGCTAGAGCTTCGGTGAGTCTGGATAGCCGTGTGGCGGGTATTTTCTTCAAGGTGGCCTTGTAAGTTTCATGGCGTATTCCACCCACGTTTAGAACCACTCGGTTCTCCGAGTCCATGTTAAGATTCATGGCTGAAAAATAAGTTCGAATTTGTGTAAGAAACATATTAATTTAAACGTACTTATAGCTTTTGATACATCTCAATATCCAACATTCAAAATATTGTTAGTTAGGTGCAAGTCATTCTTATTATAATTTATACCATAGTTTCTCAAAAAACACTATGCAACATGTCCATCCAAGTAAACTTACGATTTTTCAGAAATTTTTAAATTTGAATGTGTAAGTAAGTATTGACATTGTTTGAATCAATTGAAGAATTAAGATATGAGAACATCATGAAGAAAGAGAAAAGTTTTCGATGAGCTAAAGTAAAAACATCACGCTATAAAGTTAGTTACAATATCATAACTGCTAGGACAAGAGAAGCTCTAACACTAGGCTAGACAAAAATAACTGATGCAGATAAGTAAGATAACTTCGCTTTGCAAGATTATTTTATTTGTTTCCTAGAACGCTACCAAAGAAATTGATTGATTGATTGATTTTTCTAGCTCGTTTGCTTTTTATTCGATACGTTGGTAATATTTAACGGATAAACGCATTTGGGCGTATTCTGTTCGATGCATGCCTGAATTAATTGCAATTTTGTATAGAGTTAACATGATTCCACAATGTAGGTGTAGGAGCAGAGGTTTTTTCACCGTGTATGCCGAAATCTAAGCAGCAACGAGCTTGTTCAGGAAGGAAATATGTAACGCAAAACTTTGATATTAAAGAGAATAATGCCTGAAAAAATATGTATAGATGAAGATGTTTACTCAAAACTACTCTACTAAGCCTCATGAAAAGACAGATAAGAAATTAAACTAAAGTAAGCATTAATTTGGGTTGTATTGCATCAAAACCTGAACTTTTAATTTTAATAGATTTCCGTCATTTACTTCCTCTCAAAAAGTCAATAAACTTCCAAAACAATTGCAAAAAATTGTCTACACACACTTCAAACTATAAACAACCAATTACTCTACACAGCACTAAGCCCATTTGAAATTCTTTATCAAGTTACGTTTATTTTTCCAAACTTTGAGTCATACGAGAGATAAAGATGACTGTATAGATTTTTGACCATTCCATACCTTAACTGGTTGTGGCACACCTAGTCAATTGGGCATCAAAAAATCTCATTTTATTCCATACGACAAACGGTCAAAAAATCAATTTCAAAAGACTAGAAGTCTTTTGAAATTGATTTTTTGACCTCGGAACATTTTATATCCTTGAAAAACTTTGTACCTGCTCAACAAACAAACTAATAAATACTCCTGATGAGCTAGGATGAAAGTTACTCTCTCAAATTATTGGTTTAAGCATAAATATAATGACATTCTTAGGCTCATCTGCTAGATTGTTTCGTGTTTTTAGGTATTCAGTATAATCACATTGATGGAAAAATTCTTCAGAACCATTAATTTAGTCTATCAATTTTATGAAATTTGACTTTGAGTTGCGAGAATCAACCTTGTACTTTCATGAAATGATCAAGACACTTCTGCCAAATTATTTGACTAAACCTTGCGAATGTAACTCCGATTGGCACACCAAAATTTGCATTTGTAAATAAATCTGGTTAAAGGCTATACCGGGACAAGAGGCCCAAATTGGCACTCGCCTGGATTTTTATTTGAAATCGGCCATTCGAAAGTACATAATTAAAAACCACTTAAGCCGAATTTTCAAATCTCCAAACCCCTTATAGGGGTTTCTACACTGAAAATAAGGTTTTTTTCGTTTTTTATTTTTCCTGGACGTATTTTTCATTTAAAAAAGATTAGGGAAAACACCGACATGTGTTTCAACATCAACAAATAACATGATTTTTTCAATCAAAATTCAAGTCAGTAAAACCCTTTGAATTTTTTAATGTTTTTTTAGGTTATGTACATCATTTTTGACTAGCTTCTAAATTGAGGTTTTTATATATATTTTCTTCCTCTTTCGAATAGCGATATGGAAATTACTATTTCCAGAGTGGAACATAATCAAAATTAGAAAAAAAAACGTTTCTTACACATTTTTCCATTTTTTGCACCTCAAACGCCAATGGCTTAATAAGTACTTGTATTTAGTTTTTCTTTTACCTTATATTTATCTTTGAATCCCATACTCTTAAGCACCATTCCTTAATCATAGCGTGCTCAAAACTAAAAAAAACATTATTGCGCATTTTTCTTTTTGTTTTGACACATAACCTCAAAAACCAATGACTAAATCTGTTTTGATATTTATTTTTTCTCCTGTCTTACCGCAAAGAAGACAGTCAATAGGTTTCAGAATATCAATAAAATTCTAGAAACATTTTTTTAATGGAAAATTCTTTTAGATTCGAATGTTACATATATACATATTTATTACATAAATATTCGTAGAACATATGAACATATTTATTTTATATATACATATAACCTCAAGTCTGATTTCAACACTCCCTTAACATCAAACTATGATAATATTTTCAATCGCCATCACAGTCTTTGTTAATAACAGGATCAATATTTATATATACTCGTAGTAGAAAGCATATACTTTCGTTGGTATTCATTATTTCTACTTTTTTGGTGACGTAAGTAAGTGCCATCAAAAATCGAAACGAGCTTGTCTGTTAAATTAAACAATTTTTTTTGCATAAATGGAAGTGTGAATGCGTGTCAGGTACGCTTGCTGGATGTGGATTTGGGCCTACGTAGAAAGTTCAGCTGGTACTTTCAAGTTGCCGATGTGGCTAGACCCATAATTGGTGCAGATTTTTTGGCCAATTTAAATTTGCTTATAGACTTGAAAAGCAAATGATTGATAGACGGAAAAACAAAGCTATTTGCAGTCACTATGACAGCCAAAAACAGCACACCAGCAATTATCACGCTTGAAAGCAACAGTTCCTTCATTAAATTGTTGGATGAAGTTCCATTGATCGCAATTTCATCAAATTTTTTGGCCGGAAAACAGGACCAAATCCAGCATCGTATAATTACAACTGGTCCACCAATCGCAGAGCACTCACGTCACCTTTGTCCAGAAAAATATGCAACAACAACAAAAAGAGTTTGACTATATGGTGACAATGGGAATATTTAGACCATCTAGCAGTCCATGGGCTAGCCCATTACATCTCGTGCCCAAGAAGTCCGGTACTTGGAGACCCTGTGGCGATTACCGTCGTTTAAATACAGTAATCATTCCAGATTGGTACCCGGTTGCAAATATACAGGATTTCATGGATTCCTTAGATGGCACTAAAGTTTTTTCATCGCTTGATCTAGAACACGCGTATCATAAGATTCCTTTTGCCATTCCCATTCGGACTATTCGAATTTTGTCGAATGATGTTTGGTTTATGCAACGCTGCGCAAAGTTTCCAATGCTTTCTAAACACCGTTCTACAGGGTTTACCCTTTGTCTTCGTATATCAGGATGATGTTCTTATCGCATCAAAAGATATGCAAGAACATATGACTCATCACAGACAAGTTCTGAAGCGTTTGTCTGACTACGGTTTGAAAATAAGTCCGACAAAATGCATATTAGGGGCTAAAGAGGTTAGCTCCTTGGGCTATAAGATTAGTGATCGAATCACAGCTATTAAAAATTGCAAAAAAAATGGAGACAATAATGGAATTGCGTCAATATCTGGGAGTAATTAATTTCTATCGACGTTTCATAAGAAATGCAGCAGGCGTTTTAGCAACTTTGAATGCTTTCCTAACAGATTTAAAAAACGAGATAAAAGGCCAGTACCGTGGACACCCGAGGCCTCAGACGCATTTGAAAAGAGTAGGTATTTACTAGCCGCAACTTCACTACTAGTGCATCCACAAAACAACGCTTCGATCAATTTGTACGCAGATGCTTCTGATACAGTTATAAACGTTGTTCTTGAGCAATTCCAAGAGTTACGATAGAGAACTTTTGGCGATCTATGAAACAATCAAATATTTTCGGTATACTCGTATGCTCAAGGGGCGTAATAAAAACGGATCACAAACAAAAGCATCGCCTCCTCAAGCTCAACAGCATGAATTCATTGGACAAATATTGCACACATCAAAGGCGAAAAAAACAAAGTCGCAAATGCTTTGTCGCGTAAATGCTGAGGAACTGCAACAGCTACTAAAAACGCTAAAAATGCTTTCAAACTTCAACCGATAGGATGCAACGATTCACAAGTTATGTATTGCGACACCGCAGCAGGAAATATTCGTCCGTTTGTTTCGCTAAGTTTACGCACCCGATTGTTCAATCAAATTCACGGCATGTCACATCCAAGCGGGCATGAAAAAACATGTTACTTGTTGGGCAAAAGCTTGTATTCCTTGCCAACGCTCCAAAATTCATCGACACGTAAAAGAAGTTCCACAGCAATTCCCAAAAGTCGATCATCGGTTCCAGCAAATCCATATAGATATAGTGGGCCCATTGCCTCTAACAAACATACCTTCTGACGATCATCGACCGTTTTTCACGATGGTCAGAAGCTATACCTTTTAAGGATACGCTAGCAGAAATTTATAATCAGTGAAATGCAAGCACTATCACCACTGATCGTGGATCACAGTTCGAGTCAGCACTGTTCGACGCACTGAAGAAATTTTTGGGAAGCATCAAATCAAGGAGAACAGTGTAGTGTATTCCTAGTTCCAAACCTGAAACTAGCCAATACACAACTAATATCTCACATAAGCTTTTGTGACAACCTACACAAATTTCAGTAAGCACTCTATTAAGCACGTACTAGAACCTGCATCGACATATCAATCTAAATTTAACGTGAGAAACTCTTAGTAGGGCATTGAACCCAGAGTAAGCAAAAGTACAAGTTATGCGACGTTAATTGGGTCAATGCAATGCAATCAATATTGCAAGCAACGAATTCCGTGGGAATCAATTTGAATCGCGTTCGATTGGTTAGGGTAAATAGATTTAAGACTAGAGTAAGGATTTTTAAATAATAAGCAATTTCAAATGTACATAGCAATAAGTGAAATTTGGAAATAAAAGAACGGACTGGGCTGAGGCTCGGAACATTAGTTAACTCCTAACGGAACAAGCTAGTTATCAGTTACTTAATAACGTTGCCTTCTATTCGGCAACGAGTCCGCCTTTAAAAATTGGCAGACAACGAATTGCCTCATATCTCGGCAATTCTTACTTAGAAATATCGGCTGCCTGTCTACTCGGACTGCGCCAAATATGTGGCAACCCAAGGGATGCCTGTAGGTAACATCAATTCTGACCCATTCCTCTCTTTGTTGACAAACTTCTATCCTAGAAGAGTGAAGACCATCACTCTAGAAGAATATAAGCGAAGACGCAGCTGTGAATCGAGTTCGCAAAGCAACCATTGGAACAACCAGCATAAAGGACCACGAGTAACTTTACATGGTAATCCAGCATCATTACAACAGTATACCATCCAATATCCAATGGTTTGGTGGAACGCTTTCATCGCTCATTAAAAGCGGCACTCATGTACTACGAAACTTCTCGCTGGACGGGAACGCTTCCAACAGTCCTGTTAGGATTGCGGACTGCAATCAAGGACGACTTGGGATGCTCGGCGTCGGAAATGCTTCTCGGAACTGCATTTGCCGGGAGAATTCTTCGAACATCAGACGCACACACCTTCGTGGCTAAATTACGGCGAGATATGCAGCAACTGTGGCCTACACCCGCGCAACACCATACGAAAAACGCAGCATTCATTTTTAAGGACCTGCGAAGTTGCCCGCATAAAAGTCAGTTTCCAGGGGTCGCTTTAGGCACGGACTTGAATCCAACGAACATCGTGTACTGACCCAACACAATCAACACATGTGATCAAAAAGTAGCCTTGAGTTGGCAGGCAGATTTTTATTGCAATGTGTGACCAGTTTAACAGTTATCTGAGATTCAATTTTCTAGAATCGCAACTTTAATCCTCTGAGCACCAACTAGAGAAGAAAATAAGATCGACACCCTCCTATCTCAGAAACCATTGTTTTCACAAAAAGTTGTTTACCGTAAACTTGTGTTAAAACTAAATTTGTATCAACTCTTACATACATAATATTCACGTAGAATCAATAAAAAACAGGTACAACCCACAAACGACACCCGAAAAGTAAGGATCGTCTTTTCAGTGCGACCCCAGAAGTTTGAACTTAAGGGTGAAAATACATGTAAAACTAAAAAATGCGAATTTAAGTTTAATTTAAAAAATATATATTGTTTATTCAGAAATTTTTTAATAGGTCATCCATAAAGTACATGTCTCAAAGTACTTGAAAATATTTTTTTCGAAAAATTTCAACACAAAATGGCGGCGATGTGAGCGAATGAAAAAACACCGCAAAAAATTCCTCGCACCATTCGATGCCTTTTCTGGGGAACTTCCCTCATTCAGAATAGAAATATGATTATGAGATAGGCAAACCAATAAAATTTAAAAAAAAATCAATTTTTAAATTAATTTTAGATCAAACAAAGAATCGATTATTTTTTTAAAAAACGCGTTTTAAACATTAATAAACAAATTATTTCTCCGAAATTACAAAAACATGTAAGTTCAACGAGTAGATAATACTCTTTTGTAAATGTGATATAAATTTGAGCCGGATTAGTTCCATATTTTTCGAGATATTTTGTACAGTTGAAAAAGTACTCCTTTGAGAAAAACGCGTTTAAAGTTTGCGATAGAAAAATATCATTTAATTATTAGTTTTAAATATACTTACTCGTTAGTCAGCGATTTCAGGTCCTATTGCCTTGAAATTTCTAATTTATAAGAATATGGTAGGGATACACAACTAGAAAACCGTGTGCTCAACCGGCTGGGGAACGCCGCGTTGCCTATAATTGATTATAACTTGTTACGGTCGCATTTCGCTGCGACCGAATAGTTTATAAATTTCCAAAAAAAAAGAAGTCCTGATTGACTTTGACTTGAGTCAAAAAGCCAATCAGGACTCTGGTCAAAAAGCCTGCAGGTCTAATCCAGACCCCCCGCCAAACGTAAATAGCGCAAACACCACTCCACTGAGGCTCGTAGAGTAGTTTAAGAAATTGAAGTGAATAGAAATTTTAATTTAAGAATTGGATTATATAAACTCATAATTGAAGGCAAGAATGGTAGAATCAAGTAGAGATTAGGAACTAGTTCAATAGTGGTAAGTAAAAGATAAGTAGTTACTAGTTGAAGGAGAACTTCACCGAGCCATCCCTGAGGAAATCATCGACGTCAAGCATCGCAAGAAGTCGCGAAGAAAAACCACTACACAAACTCATCGTCATATGTTTTCCTCCTTTTCTCTTAATTATATCGATGACCTACCAATCAGCAACTAGACGTAAACGCGGATGAAACGATTCTAGTTACCAAACACCACTCAAAACTTTGTATATCTTTCAATAATACATACCGTCTTCTTGATGAATTGATCGACTAGACGAACACTTTACATCCGCTGCCAACTCGGAATCCGTTGAGGATCAATTCAATCGATTGCGTGACGGTGAAGACAGCACGGAAACGGATACGCCGGTCAAGAAAACTCCATCACCGAAGAAGATAAAACCAATGCTATCGAGAAAAGAAACGCAACGATCGTCGTGGCACCGCATCGTTACCAGCCAAACGGAAACGTCTATTGCCCTCGCCGTCGGCGACATCGCGCAAACGTCTATTGTCCACGGATCATATCCTTTCGCCAAGCACATCGCGTGGCGGCAGCACAAATCTGGTCACTTCGATGCTGGATCGTTCAGTCGTCCAAGCACCAAACGTACCCGAGATTGATTTAAATACAGCCGCCCCGAATCTGAAGACTCACGACAGAACCGCTGTAAACAATAACAACAGACGCGAGCTGTCACTGGGAAATGTCGGAGTGACATCATTGGTGGCGAAAAAGCCAAGATGGCCGTTGCGCAGACAGCTGATTCCAGCCCAGTGAGTCCCACACCAGTGGTTCTAAAACGAGAATGGGGACTGGAATGGTTCCGCAAGGAGCTGATCCGTTAGGCCGAATTGATAAATATAGCTGGGAACAAAGGAAGAGCTCTTGTCTTTTGGATCGTGAATTGGGAGAGTGGTCGTCGTCAGAAAGTATCTCGAGTTCGCTGGGAAAAAGTGGTGTCAGGAGGCGACTTCGTATGTACGCGGCCCAGCCAGGGGTAAAGTGCTGTATTTAGATCGAAAACGGTGCAAGTGGACTTCCGTAAATTCCGATCAGCGAAGCCCTAGACAAAAGGGGGGCACGACGATTGAACGAGCGAGCGAGCGACAGTCGAGCGATAGGGAAATTGGCGAGGACGGCGTGTGGGGCGCGACAAGGATAAGGCCCGACGAGAACTTTTCACGACCCTGACGAGCTTCCCTGCACGGGCAATCAACGGCGTAAATAGTAAGTAGAGTAAGCATTATCTGTAAGGTGTACGCGTTCATATTAGAATATAATACAGAGTTGTAACGAAGCCTAAGTGGAGGGAGTTTCCTTTTTTTGTTATATAGTTTGATCACGGTGTTGAATTGTTTCGGTTCCTTGAGCGGGTTTCAGTGTCGCGACCCAAACCAAACCCCAGTCGCGGGACGACTGTCGGCGCACGACTGGGTGGCGCCCAAAAACAATATTAAAATTACCCCGCCCCTCTTCGCGGGCAAAACGCCGGGCACAGTCGTCCACCCCGCAGCGATTAGAGGCTTCGGGGGTAAAAGTGCGCGTAGCAAACTCGAGAGCTAATACGATTATTGCTTTAAAATTTTTTTGGCGTATTTTAAGAGTATTTGGAATATTTTAATGTAATAAAAAATCATCTTTTTAAGCAGTTACATGTATTTCTCTCCTTAAGATTGCTGTTGAACTGATCACACCTTGCAATAAAAATCTACCTGGCAGCTTAAAGTACGCGGCTAAACTACTATTTGGCTGGACTTTCAAGGCAACTCTCTTAGCTCGTTTCATCTTTAATAAAACTAAAATATTATATTTTAACAAAATCAACAATATTCGGTAAAAGAAATCTTATAAATGAATGTAGACCGTACCCAAAATGTTTTCTTCAAATTCTTCATCAGAAGAATCTGATTCCATTCTCATTTTTTTTACAATCTGCCCCTGAGACATCATTTTCACTTCACTTTTCTTTTTTGTATATGGTATATATTATAGCTTCACAAAATACTTCAAAATTAACATTCACTCTTCCAAAGCTGAATTCAAAATGTCATTTCTAATTTTCGCATCCATCCAGCCAGCCCAAGTGAGCAGCTGACAAAACACAGCTTGAAAATCCACGTCCAGCCAGCCAGGCCAGCCAGCTAAAGTGAGCAACGGGCCTTATGCAAGGCACCAAGCATTGATTCGGTCGACCTCAGCTAATAACGAGAAGCCAGTCCATTTCGGTCACTTCGCAAGCGTCTTGGGGGCGTGCCAACAGGCTGGCCACAACAAGTTTACAGCCGTGACATCCAATGGATCGCAGCAGCTTGGACAAGACATGCTTGTTTTTACGCAACTTTATGGACTTCACTTTAATTCAACAGCAACCATAGAGGCAAAGGTGGTATTATGGCCACCTGAGGGTAATATGGGCACTCTTAATATTTCAAAAATACGCACACGCATTCTAGTGGAAATGGCCTGAACTTTAAGTAGTAGTTCATAGAAAGGCGTGTGGGAGCGCAGGTGTCGACGTCAGTTGCAGTTAGTGAGTTGTTATGTGTTTTATGTCAATGCCGGAACAAAAAATTTGAAATGTAAGTATTTATCCTAATTTTACAACCATTAAAGGATATTAATGCATGATTCTAGTCATACAGTCTTGTTGTGCACATTATAAGGATTGAATCGACGTAATCTGTAAACTATTTGCAGTGAAATTTGCCAGTCGGCGGCCTCTTATTTTACATAATGGGTAGGGTGGTAATTTGGGCATTCTTTGTGCTGGTATTATGGGCCCCCTTTTTAGGGTACCCATATTACAACCCTTATAATTTTTATGTTTTTTACAGATGCCACGAAAACAACTAAATCTACCCAGAAAAACGGCTAAAAGGCATTCGTGGAACAACAGCGACATGGAACAAGCTATAAAAGCTGTAAGGGAACACGTAATGGGGGCTAAGCGTGCTGCTTTTTGTCCCTAGAACAACTCTCTCACGATTATCCTCTAGTTGACTACCTCCTGAGGAGGCAGCCGTGGCTAAATTAGGGCGGAAACCAATTATTTCAGTAGAGTTGAAGAAAGAACTCGTGGAATACTTGCTAATCATGGGAACCAAGTTCTACGGACTAACTAGGCAAGATGTTCGGCGACTTGCTTTTCAATTGTGCGATAAAAATGGAGTAAAACATCCATTCAGTGATGATGGACTTGCAGGACGTGCGTGGTTTGACCACTTCATGAATCGCCATAAAGACATTCTATCCATCCTTAAACCAACGGCAACTTCGTTTTCTGGAGCTAATGGGTTTGATAAACAGTCCGTCCGACTATACTTAATGCGTCGAATATATTTCATTTTCAAACCTGAAGTATATTGTCAGTTTTCATTTGGTTAACATTAATTTCACTCTTATTATAAAAATAAATATATGTAATTTATCATATCATATCTCTTTCTACCAAAAAAACTTGTTTTATACCATGAAATTTTATTAATTTTTGTTTTTATTATGGTGCCCATATTACCAGCACAACTGGAAATTTTCTCAAAAGGTATATAGTAGTAAAAACATTTTTTAGCAGGTTAATTAGTAGACCTAGGTTGTTGATATTAACATTAGTTATTGACCAGATGCCAGGGTATGTTATTGGATGCATTAGTTTCACATGTACCTAAAATCCATGTTTAAATTTAATAGGTGCAATTTCTTTCAAAACGGCGGTTACATTACATTAGATTGAATGTATTTATGGCAACAATTTTCGAAGCACCTCTGACGCAGTACCTTACATTGATAGCAATCTCTTAACATAGAAAATTGATGGATCAAAATGTTTTCGATAAAATCTCGTACTATAAGAGAAAGGTTTAATCCATCAACGATTGGTTGTATTTTGGTGGTAAAAACACATGAATCCGAAAAGCTCAATATGAAAGGCTTCATCATCGTTGTAATAAAAAAGAAATTGTTGAAATAAACTTTATGAGTGTCTCTATATTACTTTTCAATAAATATTAAAAAAGTTTAGATGTGTATGTGGTATAAATAATTCACATTAACATATGTGTTTTAATTATGTATTTGAAGTTATATACTTGGATAAATGTATTTTTTATTAATAAAATTGTGTTCAAAATCAAAGAAATATTCTGCTTTCATATAATGTTAGGTATATACAGTTGACCGAGCAAATCGCATATGACACTAACACTAACGCATTTCAGATAGAAATTAATATAAAGGCAGACTAAGGCACTTGCTATTGTAGTACGCAGAAAAGATTTCATCAGCCTAGCTTTGATCTGAAGTGAGTCTACGTTGATTGTAAAAATGAGTGAAGTAAAGCAATTCAAAGCAGTGTTTCTATGCGCACATCCTAAGGGACCTAACATGTCTGATGCAACAATTACAAATAACCTCAATAAGTTACGAATCATCATTTTGGTATTTTAATCCAGCAAATTTGCATGTGCATGTGCAAATTTGTGTGTCTTCATTTTCAATCCAAATGAAGTTAGAATGAAGAAGATTTATAGAAATTAGCATTAAACCATCTACTGCAAAGTTTTACAGCCAAGAAATCATGGGTCATACAAGAAGACAACGATCCAAAGCACCGCAATACACTATGATCAAAACGAATAATAAAATCAGAATACTTGATTGGCCGTTACAATCGCTT
The DNA here is from genome assembly GCA_963942545.1 of Oxycera nigricornis. Lineage (NCBI taxonomy): Eukaryota > Metazoa > Arthropoda > Insecta > Diptera > Stratiomyidae > Oxycera > Oxycera nigricornis. The sequence goes on from OZ012661.1 coordinate 73,096,149, forward strand.
GATGTTAGTCCTATAAACGATGCTAATGATGAAGCTTAATAAAAAGCAAAGTTGGACAAAAAAATCTCAAATATCATCTTAAGAAACTCGAAATGATTTAGCCTTAGAGCATGCAGAAAACTAAATTGAAAGCATGGATCATCGTTGCCAAACTATTATAACAAACTTTCGTTTTAGGATTTAATAATTAATTTTATTGATCTGTAAGTTTGGTTTAACTATTTTTAATACAATTCAATTCGTGCAATTTTGACTCTTTTTACTTTTTTCTATGAGTTCTTATCATACTACTCGACTTTACGAGTTTTTTCTTTCAAATCTACAGAAGCATATCTGCTCTTGATGATTTTATTTTACATATTAATGGTCAGTGGAAACGAAAAATTTAAATGAGCGAAAATTGGAATAAAAAGCAATAAATTTAAAATATTGCAGACTTCCCACCTCTCTGGAGGGACGTGGGGAAAACGGGATGTGGTTGTCGGAAGAGTAGTCTTTATTAGTCATCTGCATATTTTGTCCGCAGTGGAAACTTTTGCAGCAATTTTTCAACAGTGGGTGATAATGAGGACTGTTACAAAACAGAATTCAATTACTGTTGAAAATTGAAGTTCTTAAGTGTTATTTTGGACCCCGAAATTTTTTTTGGTTGGGTTGTCTTTAAAAAAATATTTTTCAAAAGTTTTTTGAGACACATCAATACTAGATAACTCATTTTTAAACTTTATCTAGCAGTTTCAGCGAGTCTTCAGCCATAATTTTCCTTAGAAACCCTAACATAACCATAAAATCTTAAAATAATTTTTGATAATGTTCCCAATTTTTCTTATAATGTTCCCAATTATTACTTGGAAAGTATTTTTGTGTGGAATTTCACTGTTTATTTGATTTTACTCACGGAAGCTATAAAACTACTCCAGAAAAAATGTGATGCCAGACACCCAATATATTCTAGTTCACATATATTAACTTCCCAGTATATGTGAACTTCTTGTAATCGCCTCGAAAATCGAAATTGAAATTTTCAACACTTCACTTCTTCACGTTTTGGGGTCTTTAGTAGACATGTGTAACGCATTGAATTTTACTGCGCTGATATCTTGACACATCAGTCCCGGTATCAGCGCAATGCGTTAGAGCTATTGCGCCACAGCGCCATGGAATGTCTTGATCACAATTGCTTCGGTGAATGCATAACGCAACGTATCAGCGTTAAAACATGGTGCTGTGAAGACTGTTGAAAATCTGCTCAAATTTTGCAAATATAAATAAACTTTGATTGACCTTACAACAATGTCTTTAGAATAAGAGATTCAAGGTATAATCATTCGTATGAACCCTTCTTACATGGTAACTTTGAATGATTTTTTTTAAATTTTTTTTGTAATCATGAGAAAAGTTTTTGCTGGTTTCTCTACAAAAATTGATAAAAACTTATAAATTCTATAAACATTTATTATAACGATGTGCAAATCAGGTTAAAAAAGAATTTTTTAATGCAAAAACCCCACATTTTCACAATAATTTATTAAAATACAACCGTTTTAACGATTTTGTTAATATACAAAAACATCATAAAAATGCTAGTACGCGTCGATTGACACCTTAATGATGCAAAGATTATATTTGGTTCTCGAGATATAATGAATGACGTAAATGACCTTGAACTTTTAATGATTTTTTGTTTTTAATTTATTTTTGTTAATCATGAAAAAAAATTTGCTGGGTTTTTTACAAGAACTGTTTGGAGTATATAAACTATAGAAACGTTGATTACTTTGGTTTGAAAATCAGGTTAAAAAGATATTGCTTTTGAAAATTTGGATCGCGAGGTATAGCGCACGACAGAAATGACGTTCAAAGGATTAAAACAACAAACCCCCCGACCGAAGTGTCACAAAAACTAATCAGCTCTTAAAATTGCAAAGACGCTTCGATTGACACCTAAACGAAGTCGATACGACTTTGTTTCCGTGAGTTATGCTCGTAGAAAAAACTGCCCACGAACGTACGTACGTACGTACACACACAAAACACATACATCTCTTCTTCTAAATACTATTTAAATATACTCTAAAGGCCTCAAAACGTAAAGAAAAGTCGAAAATGTTAATTTCGATTTTCGAGAACTTCCCATTTACTGGGAAGTTAAAAAGTGGGATCATCTTCTATGACACTCAGCTTCTTTGTTTTTACGTTTAACGCGAAACAGGTTGGAATCTTTTTTTAGAAAATTTTGTCAAAAATCGTTTACGGTATTGATTCTTTTAACCACTGTACATTGGTGGGAGTTATTGCATCCCAATGGGAGTCGCGTGAAAAACGCATTTTTAGGACAAATAATCCGCTTCCGATGGAAAACCCCCATTGCGAATCTCACAGAGCGATTCGGTAGGTATGTAGGTTTTTACTGCAATGTGTAGCATATTTAAGGGGTCTTTTAGGTTACAATTTTTCAAAAATTAAAAAAAAAATACAAATTTCGTTGGAAGATTTTATCAAGAATACTATTTAAAAGGATTTAAAATGATATATTTATTTTTAGAGTATTTTTAAACGAGTATAGCGAGATGCCGTGGGAAAGCATTTTTGACGCTCCGCTGTCTCCACTCCCATCTCCTGAATTACGAAAGTATAAGCATGATCCACCTTTTGATCAAGAAGTTCAGGAAGTTTTGAAACCGAAATAAAAAGATTTAATTTCGAATGATTTATTAGAAAGGTGATGTTGGTAAAAATAAGGTAAACGCGATTTTCTCGAGCTCATGTTTTTTAAGCTGGAGGGCATGATTTTGGAAAAACTACTCAACCGATCACTGTAATTTTTTAATATATTGATGTTCACATATATAGCTATAGTCGTTACGGAATTATTATGATCGGTATTCCCGATTTTCACTCAATTTCCAACCCTCTAAAATGGATTTTTTAACTTCCCAGTATATGGGCAGTTCTTGTAATCGCCTCTAAAATCGAAATTGAAATTTTCAACATGTCTTTACGTTTTAAGGTCTTTAGAGTATATTATCAGTTTTTTTAGAAAGAAGTATGTATATGTGTGTGTGTGTGTGTGTGTGTGAACGTACGTACGTACGTACGTGCATTCGCGGACAGTTTTTCTCCGAGCATAGCTCACGTAAAAGAAGTCGTATCGACTTCGTTAAGATGTCAATCGAAGCGTCTTTGTAATCTTAAGAGCTGAAGAGTTTTTGGAAACACTTGGGTCAGAAGGGTTTGCTGTTTTGACCCCTTGAAAGTCATTGTTGTCATGCGCTATATGTCACAAACCAAACAAGCAATTTTCATCATAAAGGTGCCAATCAACGCGTGACATTTGTGTGATTTCGTCAAAAATCGGTGGAGCCGTTTTTTGATTTAAAAAAAAAGCAAAAGCTTAAGGTTTTTTCGTAAAAAATTAAATTTAAACCGGATTTGCACAATACAGTAATAAATGATTATAAAATTTATAACATCTTATCAGTTTTTGAAGAGAAAGCAGCAAACCCTTTTTCCATGATTACAAAAAAAATTAACTTAAATAAAAATTCAAAGTCACAATGTAAAAAGTGTCCATACGAATGATATTACCTGATTACTCTTATTCCAAAGACATTATAGTTCAATCAATCAAAGTTGATTGATATTTGTATAATTTGAGCAGATTTGTAAGAGTTTTTACAGTACTGTGTTTTAATTTTAATAAAAAAAACTGCTTAAATTTTGAAAACCAAAACAAATTAATTTTTTGTTTCCAAGATGGAGCCCAGAGGATTGGGGCTGCGACCCCAGAAACTTGGATTAAGGCTCACAGTAAGACACATTGCGCCAAAAATCCAGCTGCCTTCCAAAATGCTCCGCGAGTTTCGCAACGGGGGGTTCGCCACCAAAAGTCGATTATTTGGCCTAAAAACGGGTTTTTCACGCGACTTTCTCCCCTTTGTGATGGAATAACTCCCGTTAATGTGTAGTGATTGAAACAATCAATACCGCAAACGATTTGCGAAAAAATTAACTTAAAAAAGTATCCGAACGTGTTTCGCGGTCAACGTGAAATTAAAAAAGTTGTGGCACCCGAAAGTTATTCCCCCCTTTTTGGGTACGGTTTTTGGATTGTATCTTTTTTATTATTGACACGACGCAAAAGTTATGTAAGTTTGCCATACACAACTTTCTTGTGGAAGCAACAGTTTGGGAGATATGGGGGTGTCCCACTTTCTTTTGTTTTCAAGATGGAGCCCAAACGCCATCATCGGAGATCCCAGGAAATTGAACTTAAGCTAATTATAGCATTTCACACGCATTGCAATTAAAAAAATTTCTGCCTTTTGAAAATGCACGCTAAACTTCCAATTGACTGTACTAAAAGAGTCGGTTTCAAGCAAGCCACACAGTATAAAATCGATTGGATAAAGTAAAGAAATGGATAATGCTAACATCAAGCTGGACTGCAAATTCGCTGACGCAACTTAATCCGGTCAACAGCAACGCAGACAAGGAATTGGAGATAAACCACATTATATTGCCTTCCCATTGCTGTGAATACGCCACGTGTTAAAATGGACGTTTTTTAATCAATATCCAAATATTCAAAATTTAAAATCTTGTTTGAAATGACGATTTGTGCTTTAGTGGTCTGTACTAGTTAGACATGTGTAACGCATTGAATTTTACTGCGCTGATATCTTGAATCTAACATCAATCCCGGTATCAGCGCAATGCGTTAGCGCTATTGCGTCACAGTGCCATGGAATGTCTTGACTGACTCACAAGCAGTGGCGGCCTGTGAGCTCCTAGACTGGGGGTGCACAGCTAAACAAAAAATGGGTTTTAGTGATATCTCACAATGTTTTTATGTATGTCTGTATATTTCAAAAGAATTCATCATTATAATGTTATATGTATTTACATAAATGTACGAAAATAATTCAAATAATTTAGCTAACATGTATTAACACAATGTGAAACAAAATAAACAAATCCACTAACTGCAGTGCTTCAATATAAAATCTATTCTTCGTTCCTTTTTGGAAGCAAATTAATCCATTACTGAGTCATTAAAATTCGGGAGGCTTCGTAATAATTTTTTTTCAATTGAAAGCATGGCTAAGGCGGTTAATCTCTCTTCACTCATTGTTGATCGTAAAAAAGTTTTTATTCTTTTTTGAGTCGAAAATGACCTTTCTGCTTCCACTGTTGTCATCGGAATCGTGACAATGAGTTTCAAGAGTTGGTAGGTGGCCACGAATATACTCTCAAGACAATTTTCGATTATAAATTTAAGTAGATTTACTGCTCCTGACATGTTCCTGAAGTCTGATCTTTTATAAATTATCTCAAGCTCAGTTTTTAGCCTCACTGCATCTAAAAATGGATATGCTTCAATTGTGCTGGTGAGATAATCGTTTGGAAATTCCTTTGCAAATTTGGAGAAATTTTGGGCTAAGAACATATTGGAAGCGCTAAGATGATTTGTAAACGAAAACCTATCCATGGCGTGGTTAATAATTGTATCACAAATTTCTTTGGCAGCGATAATTCTTGAAATGTAGGGATCGTCGTTTCTTCTTTGCCTTTTAATGCCAGTTTCTTCTGGAATCTCATTTTGAACACTGTCAATATTATTTCTTTCGCTTTGAATAGCATTTTTAAAGCTTGCTAAGAATTGTTGTACTTGCACTGAGTCTATACAAATTTTTTGTAACTGATTATATAATATATCGCAGTGAGGCATTAACCGATTGAATACGAAAAGCCAAAACAGAAAGACAGGGTCCTGAAGGCTTCTAGATATTGCACTAGCTTGATTAATAGTTATTGTTTGTTTAGAAGTTGCCTTTATTTTCTCCATGCATTCAATTAGCGTTTCCCGATTATGATAAACAGTGGAAATGGTTCTACTTTTAAAGTTCCATCGCGTATTTGAAGCATGTGGTACCCTAATACCAACAACTTCGTCTAGAACTGCCACTCTTTGAGCAGAATTTGAAAAAAAATTTGTTATATCACTTAAATTTGAAAAGAATACGCGTACTTGTTGATTTTGTTTGGCAGCTTGTGACAATATCGAATTCAATTGATGAGCGTAACAATGTGCATAGTACGCATATTTGTATTCTCTTCGAATAATTGCTTGCACACCTCCAGTTTGTCCAGACATCACGTAAGCACCATCGTAGCTTTGGGAGACAAGTTTCTCACGTTTGTCTAAAACCTTTTGTAGAGCCTCATCAATAGCTCCTGCTAAGCTCGCAGCGTCGTGACCGTCAGGATTAACAAATGCCCAAAAACGCTCAACAAAAGTACCATCCTGTGTTATGTATCTGAATACGACAGACATTTGGAACATAGACGACACATCTGTTGTTTCATCAGCAATCACGGATACAAATTCTGCACATAGAATTTCTTTTTTGATATGATCGTGCAACACTTCTAACATGCAATCCAATAATTCATTTTGGATTGTTTTTGAAATGCCTTTGAAAACGGTGGCTTTTTCAATGTGTTCCCGCAAAACTACATCCAATTCGGCAGTGAAATTTATAAGACCGCGAAAAATCCCTGGATTCAGAGAACTGTCTTTTTCGTCGTGGCCTCGAAGGGCTAACTCAAACACTCCACAAAATTTTATGCAGTCTATAATTTTTGATAGAACATAACGATTTTGCCGAACTTTTTCATTATGCTGTTCAACACTTCGTCGGTATGCGGTATCCAGTTGATTCCTAATATCTTGCTTTCCCAGCAAATTGAAGTCCAACTGGGCATTTATATGGGACGATGCGTTTTCGTGTTTTTTAATTTTTTGAGCAAGGTGCCCTAAATCAGACACACCTGTCTTCGTCCAACTAGATTCAATATTATCACGACCGAATAAAATACACGGAAAGCAATAAAGTTTATTGGTGACAACAAAACCGCAAATCCATTTAGTTCTTACGTAAAGTTCCGATTTGAATTCACGTTTGAATTGCCTGGATTTAGAATTCGTCACTTGCACGATATTAATTTCTGGAGTTGGTCTTCCAGTATCCCTTATTTTAATTTTTTCTTCCAAGGGGAACGTTGCAAAATTGTCTTTTAAATAGTTAACACTTGTATTTTCGTTAACACTATTCATTTTAAACAAGTTAACTCGGAAACTCAAAAGTTGAAATACGATCTCTTGCAAGAACGTTTCACGATTCTTTGATGGAGCACTAAAAATTTGTGCACCCAGAATAGTGCGAATTTGCCTACATTCCCCTCAACCCGACAACCGTCACGATACCCAAATCAGTCGCGTGTGCGACTTTCCATGACTTCATGCATTTGAGCACCGCTATCAAGCGCTTTATGGAGCACGGAAAATTTGTGCGCACAGAACAGTATAAATCTGCGTGCACTCCCGTCATCCCGATCACCCCTCTAATGTCCAAAACAGGTGCACGTGCGATAAGCGATATTTCTAGACATCACTGCTTGGTGTGTTGTTATCATTGGCAATAGATCGGTTATTGTAAATGGGTGTTGAAAAAAGCTAACTTTCTAGGAGGCATTCAATTAAGTTTCGGCCTTTTCTCCTTTTACCTCTGGGGTTTCACGTGCTCATGTGCGCATATAGAGGAGCCGCCACTGCTCACAAGCCACAATTGCTTTGATGCATGCATAACGCCGCGTTTCAGCGTTCTGAAGCATTGCGTCGCTCGATGCGCCGAACTAGACTTTGCACCTCTAACGCCAAAACATTGATTGCATCTTCATGGATTGCTTCTTCTGCTGCACCAACGTGATGATACACTCCACTACTGAGGCTGCTGTCTGGTATCAGCGCATTGGTCTCAAAGACAGTGTATTAACGCAAAAGCGCAACGCAGCACTGCGTTACACATGTCTAGTCTTTAGAGTATACTATATATAAAGTGTTTTCAGAAAGAGAGATGTATATGTGTGTGTACGTACGTACGTACGTTCGTGGACAGTTTTTTCTACGAGCATAACTCACGTAAACAAAGTTGTATCGACTTCGTTAAGGTGTCAATCAAAGCGTCTTTGCAATTTTAAGAGCTGATTAGTTTTTGGGACACTTCGTTCGGGGGGGGGGGGGTTGTTGTTTTGCCTCTTTGAAGGTCATTTCTGTCATGCCTTATATCTTGTGAACCAAACATACGATGTGCATTTTGAATATGTCAATCGACGCGTTTTAACATTTTTGTGAATCTCTTAAATTTTGAAAAAATCGTTCGAGCCGTTTTTAACTTCCCAGTATATGGGAAGTTCTTGTAATCGCCACGAAAATCGAAATTGAAATTTTCAACATTTCTTTAAGTTTTAAGGTCTATAGAGTATATATAAAGTGTTTTTAGAAAGAAGTATGTATGTGTGTGTGTGTACACGTACGTACGTACGTGCGTTCGTCGACAGTTTTATCTACGAGCATAACTCACGTAAATAACGTCGTATCAACTTTGTTTAGGTGTCAATCGAAGCGTCTTTGCAATCTTAAGAGCTGATTAGTTTTTGGGACACTTCGGTCGGGGGGGTATGTTGTTTTGACCCTTTGAAGGTCATTTCTGTCATGCGTTATATCTCCAGAAACAATCATACGATTTGCATAGTTAAGGTGTCAATCGACGCGTATTAAAATTTGTGTGATTCTATCAAATTTTTAAAACAAGCGTTGGAACCGTTTTTTAATTTAATAAAAAAAGTGCTAAAAATTAGGTTTTTTTCATAAACAATAAGTTTTTAACCTGATTCGCAGCACCCAAAAACTAATGTATATAACATTTATGTAGTACAAATAGTGTTTGTAAGAAAACCAACAAAAATCATTAAAAGTCATCGTGATTTTCTAGGTACTTTTTATCATTCACTATATCTCACGCGCCATATATGATATTTGCATCATTGCGGTATCATTCGACGTGTGTTAGCTTTTTTGTTATGTTTTTACCTTTTTAAAAAATCCTTTCTGCTGATTTTTCCATTTAACTTCTATTAAATGGAAAAAACGGCAGATGGGAAAATTAGAGTTTTTTTCATAAAAAATAAATTTTTAACCTGATTTGCACAGCTCTGTAATAAATGTTTATATAATTTATACACTCCTAATAGTTTTCGAAGAGAAACTGGTCAAATCTTTTTGCATGATCCAAAAAAAACCTAGAAAACGGCTCGTGAAAAAACACAAATTCAATGATTATGCCGAAGTCATGGCAATTTTGAACAAAATTATTTAAAATGGACACCTCGCGAGAAAACCTCTTCAGTGGGCGTAATAACAAGAATGCATTCATTTTTGCTAGCGCTCTTTTGTCCTTCAAGCATCGATATAAAAATAACAAATAACGTAAAAAAGGCTTCATAGCCCGCCCCCCTCCGATTTATCCGCGTGAATAGTCAATCAAACCACTCCACCCCCCACCCAACAAAAGCCTTAGGTAATCAATGAACGCTACAGTAGATGATATGATTGATATTAGCTCATTTCAGTTACGGTTATGAGTACCTCTCATTATTATTATTTAAAGTAGTATTATTTTCATAGATTCTTTTGTGTTTAATATTTTTAATATTAATGTAGATATTACTGGGAAGTTGACCGTGTGGACCTCAAGGGTCGCACCTTGCGGCTTGCTTATTTAAAATTCAATACAAAATGGCGGCTGTAGTGCACGTCAAAGTCACTAGTATTTACAAAAGACGTTCCGCGGCCGGACAAGTTTCTCAGCCCCATCTGCATCTGGAACAATAAATTTTTTTTTCATAAACTCCATGAGTTGTGCTAGTGAAGTACACACGATGATAATTTAATATCGATTTTTCGCAAAATGGCGACCATTTAACAAAAAAACTGCATTTTCGACCCAAAAAATTACTTCAATTGTTTATAACTTTTTCTAAACAAAACCAATCGCTAAAATCGTGTGTACTTCACTAGATAATCATATCAAAAAGTTACAGTTATAACGGCAAGTCAATCGGACGAAAACTGAAAGAGTTTCGTTTCCGGCAAATTTCAAAAATACACTTTCGAGATAAACGCGTTTGAACTTTCAAAACCTTATTAAGTTGTGAATTTTCAAAAATTTTTAAACTTTACTCTGCTATCCCAGCACCATATAATTGGCCTTCCAGGACCGTGGATTTCTCTTCCTCGTCCTTTCTTGATGCTAAAAGGCCGCGTTTCGCCTCTTTTACAACGTCGGAAATTGAGCGCCTCGCAGCCTTTATTCGCTCGGCGTCTGTTTCTAAGCAGAAATTGTAAAAATTAGGTCCTGCAGTCAATCCTAATGAGTCTCAAACGAATGGCGATTAGGCGGACGCCTGTTGTTGATCTTGCTGCGCTTCTGCGATGAACTACTTGCTTTACTGCCTTTTCGGCCACTGTAGAGTTTACTACTCATTTCTAACACTTTTTTATACAAAACAACAGTAAAAATATCAATCAAAACATAGTACTTTAACCTCAAATGCAGCGTGTAGTCGATAGAGTAAACAGAAGCGTCGTTTACAAAGGAACGTGCCCTATACAGTGTATATTAATTACTATATAGTATAAAGCGAGGAAATTTTACGTTTTTCGACCATTGGAGTTGCTTCAGAAAATTGATTCTCGAAATTTTTCTGAAGTATATTAGTATTTGGACATTTTTGATTGCAATTCTAGGGATGTGTTAGCATACTTTTAGCTAGTAAAAAAAATTGAAGAAAAAAAATTCACATAGGTATAACCCGTTAATCAATTATTTTGGAATACTCCCACAGAATCATCGATTTCGGGGCCATAAAGTGAAGCGCTATCATTCAAAGCATCCAAGGCGTCTTTCTGTTTCACACACAAGCATCTACACATGGTGTAGATGTGGTAGTTTGGATGTCAGAAAAAGGAAGGGAGACAGCTGTAGAGCATTATTGTTGCGCGAGTTACGGCAACACCTGCTGTTCTGCATTAGCAAAGATGCAAGTGCCGACTATAATAAAATATGCTTATCCAATTTCATTCACCTCATTTCATTCACCTTGAATGTAATCTAATTCTTAGTAGCGAAGCATTTCCTGTTTTCCTATTATTTGCCAGAAACAGCGATGTCCCATTGTGACGCTGTTTCAGCTATTTTATAAATCTCTATAAAACCCCAAATTAAAATTGTAAAAGTTCAGTTTATTTGGAATAAATCACGATTTTTTTATTTTTTTTTCATGTCCATCGGTTTAGCGGACATAACTAGCGCGAGTGATGTTTCGTTTTCCACGAAACGGGAAAAAATATATTCTTAATTCCTTTGCGCGGAATTTAAATGAAAGACTTTATATTTATTCTTTATAATCTTTTATTAATTAAAGCAACTTGTGTTGGCTTGTGGAAAATATCTTAACAACTGAACTCCTAAGTTTATCTTACTTCAATATTTATACGTTGGGATCGCCGCAGCGATCCATGCCTGATCAGTTTAATTCCATGGTTGGATGCGCTGAATGTGCAAAATTAAGAAACGGAGATGTGTTTCGGATGTGGCATCAAGTATTAATTAAATTCCTGGAACCAAAATGCAATCAAATGCAACATTGTATTATTAGGATGGATGCTTAGAGAATTTGGTTGTGATGTACTTATCCACGTTATGCGTAACTCCTCCCTCCTTTTGTTTTTCGTTGTCCTGAACGTTTTTTATAGGGGATAATTCAATATCGTTACTTTTATTATTTTCGATATTAATTTTGAATGTTCGGCGATTTTTACAGTAGGCATATAATAACAATAATGATATTAATATAACGATAAATGTAAATATAGATCCAGTGGCTATAGTGTTTCGTCTATGTGTGTATTTTATTTCTTCAATTTTCTCCAAATTTTTTACATTTTCTAGTTGTATTCATTTTTCGACTATATTCTGACAATGTGTTTACTGGTTCTAGCAGTGACGTGCACTCATAGTAGGCAATTCCAAACTGCTTGACTTGACCAAATTGTAACATAAGCACAAAACAGTATAATTTTCCTTTAAGCAATGAATAATGTAATTAAAATCGAGAAAACGATCATATATTCAGATGTAGGTGTAGTTCTTTGATATCCTATCATTTCACGTACATCAAATATGGGCTTTTATTTTTCAACGAAAGCTCGATCAAGCTTTTCGGTATTCATCCATATGCATATACATTATTTGTTGCGTCAACATTTGGATTTAATGCCACTTGTACCTTGCAATTGCTCCGTACATTCGTAAATTTTTGTTTTGTTTTTTAGATGCGATTTGTATGGGGCAAGTCAAGCAGAGCTGATTGTTGCTTGGTCGCAAATAATATGTTGCTAGACCCACCATATTATGAAAAAATAAAAGTGGAGTTGGCCATGATTGATTTTTAACGACACAATTTTCGTTAATTTGAAACATTGTCGTTGTTTTTGTGTTCTGAATGACATTTTTGATATTATCAATTCAGGAAGAAAGCAGTATAGGCTCAAAAGTGTTTAAGTTTGAGGAAATAAATTAGTGAACATTTAATACCCGTGATACTAATTTGAAACGTTGGTAAGTTTTTTTTGCATTATGCCGAAAGATTGCTGTGCTACGGATTTTTTATTAAAATCGGGGTTTTCGACTCTTTCTTTCGTGAAAAAACAAGAAATCGTTCAATCAGACAGGCCAAAGCCTAGCTTAAATTTAAAATTGAAAACGAAAAACGTCACCCGGAAATTCCATTTAGATTACTTTGAAAAATATGTATGGCTAACGGGAAGTTGTAAAATAAATAAATTGTTTTGTTGGCCGGGCCGTGTCTTCTTTTTGCGAATGAAAAATCTGTTTGGAACAGTACCGGATTTAGCGATCTCAATAATTTCACCGGATCAGCTGCAAAGCATTCTTGTACGAAAAAACATCTGCAATCATTGATTAAGCTAGATACTTTTGGATCGCAGCGTATAGAATTTTTACTTAACAATCAAGTTGCATCTTCTAATCATTTACATAACGAAAAAGTCGAGCGAAATCGTAGCATTTTAAAACGTTTGATTGATACGGTATTATTTTTGGCCAAACAGGAGCTTCCCTTTAGAGGCAATAATGAAGAATCTACATTAAATAATCGGAGAAATTTTATTGAAACGGTGAATTTCTTAAGCTTATTTGATCCATTAATTAAATCGCATATTGAATCTCTTAGTACCAATTCATCGTTTTCGGGTTTGACGAATAGAATCCAAAATGATCTTATTTCCGCGGTAGCTAACGTAGTTAAAGACAAAATTGAAGCAGAAATAAGGGAAGCTCATTTTATTGCTTTCATGGTAGACGAAACACCTGACGTAAGTGGACGTGAGCAACTAACAATAATTTGCAGATATACGACAGTAAACGAGATTGAGGAAAGATTTGTTGGTTTCGTAGATGTTAGTGCAAGTCATACAGCTTTAGTGCTAACATCTTGTATTTTGGAAAATATTCAAAAATTAAATATCGGTAATAAATTAATTGCTCAATGTTACGATGGTGCTGCTGTAACGAGCTCTCATATTGGCGGGGTTCAAACCTTGATAAGGGAGACACACAAATCAGCTATTTTCGTTCCATGCTATGCACACTCTCTAAATCTGGTATTGTCCAAAGCAGTTGAATTGATTCCACAAATTAAAGTATTTTTTGTCCATATTAATAAAATCGCTACATTTTTCAATGCATCTACAAAAAGATCTAATTTATTTGCAAATATAGTCAAACGCCGTTTGCCTTCCAGTTGTAAGACCCGGTGGCATTACCATTCGCGAATAATTACCGTATTTATAAATATAAAGATGGAATAGCAACAGTTTTTGGAACAATTGTAAACGACTCAGACCACTGGGATGGCGATTCTTTGACTTTTTCTTATATCTATGCGGTGAAATTTTCTGAATCAGATTTTCAATTATACCTTGTAATTTTCTCCGAAATATTTTCAAGAACGGACGTTTTATTTAATATTATTCAAACCAAAGTAGTAGCTAGTCAAAAAATAATAGAATTTGAAAATTGGCTTGAAAATGACTTTTCTTTTAAATTTGAACACTTTTATGCAGCTTTTACAGTAGATTTTCAGCCACCACGAAAAAAAAAGTAGAAATACATTAGACCCATTACAAAATCAACGAAGAATATTTCGTGCAATTTTAGATATTGAGCTTGGGCAAATTCGCGATCGGTTTTATTCATTCAAACAGTTTTTATTTCTGGAATTGCTTGAACCGAACTACGTTCCTAAGTTTAAATTAAATTTCCCGGAGACTCGTTTGGATTCACTCCTAGAATACCATGGAGAATTTTTTGATAAGATACAATTGAAAAACCAGCTTGAAGTTATTTATTCGTCAGATGAGTTCAAAATAGCGAATGCTAGTAAAATTATCGATTATTTTCAAAGCCGACCTTATGTCGCAAACGGTTTCAAGCAAGTATGCATACTAACAAAATTATTAACAACAATCCCAGTAAAAGTAGCAACTGCAGAAAGGTCATTTTCGACTTTAAAACGAGTTCATACATTTATAAGAAATCGTCAGTCCCAAGGATCGCCAGACGAAAAGGATCTTTTGAAACAAATGCAAAGAGAAAACAATTTTTTTGATAACGTAATAAAAGAAATTTTACGCAAAGAGAGGCGCATAGACATAGAATACACATAAAAAAGCGAAAAAATTTATTTTCATAAACGTATTTATTTATTTATTTAATGAAAGATTTTATTTATTTACATTTCTCAAAGAGTCCGCTTGAGTTTCTAGCTTATTTGTATTTTATTCTTCATCTACGTTATACATAGTTATTATGCTGGTTTCTTCTATAAGGATTAAGGCCACTTGCAATGAATGTTTTTGAGGCTGTTATCACTTTACTATCCAGTCCATTAACGTGTTTTGTAAATGGGCTTTTAACAATCTTTTTTTTTGTTTTCCATGATTGCATTATATTCTCTAAGCAGTTTGATGAAAGTTATTGCGTTTCTGTCCATGGTTTCTTTTGCATACAAATGTTTTGAAAATTTAGCGAAGGTTTTGAAGAATTGTTTCTTTCCTATCATGAAAATGTCTATGTGGACTAATTCATTGATATTGTTAGGTGTCTCTGATAGTATAAACTCTGGTTTTACAGGTTTTTTGTCATATTTGCCATATTTCGCAATTATTGATGTACTTTGTAATCATGTTTCTGATGTTTTGAAAGTAGTATACGTTTTTTTACTTCTTTGTAATTTTCCAAAATACCTCGGTGATTACTGTTCTCATGAATTTCCTTTAATTTTTTGAAACATTGATTTTCATCTAACAGATCGTACGCATGGTTTGTACATGTTATGAATTTTATGTATCGGTTGTTGGAGTTCAGACTTACGATTATCATTCAGTTCACAATAAATTCCAATTTTGCCTTTGTTGGTTATATAACGTCTGAATATATCCTTCAGTATATGTTCGTCGTTAATATCTTTCTCGTCTATATATATATTTTTCGTTTCGTGTTTATTACTTTAACTTCTTTCTTTTTTCTTTCTACTATTAGAATTTACGTTTTGTAGATGTTGACAATTCCATCCATAATGGGTCTGAAGTCTAGTTGATCTTCATCTCCTGAATGAATTGTTGCCTTGTCACTTAGGTTCATTGAATTCATTTCTTTCAATGGATATATTTATTTCTTGCCGATCTACGTTTATTCTGCTGAGAAAATCAGCAACTTTATTATCTTTATCATTTACAAATTCAATATTTAAATTATATTCGTTCAGTTTGATTTTCCATCTCTGTAGTTTGCTGTTGGGTTCTTTTAGATTATTGAGCCAGAGTCTGTGATCTGTTCTTATATCAAATTTTGTGCCAAAAAGATAGGGTCTAAAATATTGAGTTGCCCACACGATAGCTAATAGTTTTTTTTCTATTTGCTATCTGCTTGCAAACGATATTGGGTGTTGTTGTGGCGAGAGAACTGCGCCTATTGCTTTTTCTGATGCGACTGTTGTTAATATGAATTTTAGTTTGAAATCAGGATAATGTAGTATAGGATAATTTGTGATGAGCTGTTTTAGTTTTTCAAACGCAGATACATACTTTGGATCTTCCGTATTTATTTTGTTTTTTTTCAATGCACAAGTTAGAGGTGACGCAATTTTTGCGTAGCTATTGATAAATTTACGGTAATACCCTGTAATTCCTAAAAATGATTAATTGATTATTCTTCGTAGTGTTAGGAACTTTAAATTTTTCTATAACTTCAATTTTGTCTGGGTTTGGTTTTATGCCGTCCACAGATAATATATGTCCTAAATAATCTGTTTGTTTGGTGAAGAATTTACACTTATCAATTTGCACTTTCCGTTTATATTTGCGTAAAGCTTGAAAGATCTTTGTTGTGTTGACAAGCTTTTCTTGGAATGAAGTTGCGAATATTAGGATATCGTCGAGATAAACGACAGCAATTTTATTGATGTGTTCTCGGAGAACCAAGTTCATCATTCTCTGGAAAGTAGCTGGAGCATTTTTCAAACCGAAGGGCATACGATTGTACTCGTAGTGTGCTTGTGGTGTAGAGTAAGCTGTTTTGTGTCGGTTGTGTTCTTCGATTTCAATTTGATGAAATCCTTTTGCTAGGTCGAGTGTCGTAAAGTATTGAGCTTTGCCTAGTTTATCAAAGATGCTCTCTATATTTGGTATAGGATATTTATCGTCTGTTGTTTCCTCATTTAGCTTACGATAATCGATCACGACTCTCCATTTCGTTTTGTCTGAGTTGTCCACTTTCTTTGGAACAACCCAAATAGGGGCATTGTATGGGAACGTAGAATGTCTTATTATTTTTTGTTCTAGCATGTCCTGAATTTGAACTTCTACTTCTTGTTCGTGGACTTGAGGGAATCGGTAAATTTTTGAGTATAATGGTATATTTGACTTAGTGACGATTTTATGTTTCGTTTGACTTGTACATGTGAGGTTAGTTCCTTCTTTGTAGAATATGTCTTCATATTCGTTAAGGAGTTTTCTTAGGGATCTGCTTTCTTCATTCTTCAAATTTTCATATAGTTTTGAGAGTGCTTGCTCATGATTCACCAGTTCATTTTGAAAGTTGATTTCCTTTGGAACTGCGTAGTTGAAGTTAATTATTTTATTATTAATTTCCATATTACCTTCTCTTAAATTTAACTTTGTATTTAATGGGTATAATATGTTTTGTCCAATGATGGCTTTGAAGAGAGAAATCCATTAGATTCCAAATAATTTTGTCTGAATTTGGTAGTCCAAACTCATGAGGCATTTGGGTTTTAAGTTTCCTTGTAACAAAGAAAGTTCCACCTAGGCCGTTAATTGGGACGGGTATATTTAATTTCATTCTGCCAAGTTTAGGGAAGCTTTTTTTGTCTATACTGCACGTTGATGCACCTGTGTCTATCAAAACTAAAATTTGTTCGTTTTCGATGGTTGAGTTAACTAGAGATAAAGGGTTTCCGAGGCAAGCATGGAAAAATTTGTATCCTTTGCGTCGGGAACTTGCCGATATTGGTTACTTCGGCGGTAGATATTGAAATTGCCTACTTGCATTTGCTCTGGGCGGTTAACTGTACGATTATTTTGTGGTTGATACCTCTTATTTTGATTGTTAAAGTTAAATCTATTATTGTTTTGGTTATTACTTCTATATTGGTAGTTATTTTGGTAGTTGTTAAATGGTCGCCGTTGTTGATTCTGGTTATTATATTGATTAGTGTAACGTGGTTTAAATGTATTATTATGGTTGAAATTGTTAGTATTAATGTTTTATAGGGGATTTTATTGCGACAGTTAGTGTTATAATTTTCACTAGGTTGAATGTCGGTGCTTTGCTGAATTTCCTTTAGTAGGTTTTATGCTTGATCTAATAAAATTTCTTGTTTCCAGCAGAAGTGTTTTATATTCGGGTAAAAGGGATTTGAATTTATTCAATACTAAACTTTCGTTTCGGACAGGATTGAATTCATTGTGAAATTTTCTCAGCGGATCTTACAGATATTTTGCGTTTAACTTATTTAAAAGATTATTGGGTTTATGGTAGCTGTCACCAATATTCCTATTACTAACACTTACCCCATGAATATGATTAACAATATTGTTGTATGATTGGTTGATTTCGTATGTTGATAGAAGAACTGTCTTGATGTTCTGCCAATTAGCGGGCCTATTACGACACTCGACTCGAGTAAAATTCGAACGTGTCTCGAGCGTTTAGGTATCACGACACTCGAATGAGTGAGTGAAAGTCGAATATTTTCGTTACAAATGTGAGTGAGAACGTATGATCTATTATGACTGTCGAATGTGACAAACTTCAGTCGAGAAAACGTCAAAATTAGTCGAGCAGTACATTACAAGTGAGAAGCAATGGAGGCGAACCAAAAGAAGAGGTAAGAAGCGTGAAAGCGGAAGATGGCGCAGCATCCGGAAGTGGCAAAAGGCGGCGTATGCTTCGGAAAAACGAAGAATGCGATATGCGTCCCGTCAATGCACCATATTACGCCAGGGAAGCCGGTTCTTTCATAGAAGAATACCCGTGCCATTTGTTTCTGCCTCTGTCATCCGGGCTGTAATGAGCTTGGGGCATAAATGTTGCTCCATAAGTTCTAAAAACTCCTTCAGCTCAATCGAAATGGTTGGCTGCGCCATTCCCAACTCGAAGTCACTACCAACTCTTTGGTAACTTCCTTCCACAAAAAAACGTCAAAACGGCTGCCACTTTCAAAAGTGGAGGTATTCCATTAGATTGAATTCGGCCTTTAAACTTGCTCGCCAGTTCATTGAGAACATACACAAAAGCATCCTTATTCAATCTGAAGTTCTTTATAAATCTAATATTCAAGAATTAGGGAGGTGGTTCATTTATTTTAAGTCATTTACTTACTGATTTTCAGGAATATTCAAAGGAGGTTACCTTTGGTCCACACACATTTTCCTCGTCGTCAAAAAACATATCTATGCAGCTCATCATTTTGAAATATTTGAATTTTGAATTTCGACAGCTACCGACAATCTGTCAAATAGACTCTAAACGCAATGAAGTTTGCTGCACATTCAAAATAGTATATGATTTTCAATGTTTAGTATGGCAGTATTGTTTTGGTCTGTCGAGTGAATATATTCGAGTGTTGTAATAGCCACTTTCGAATTACTCGACCATTTGTGTGAGTCGACTTTGTCACTCGAATCGAGTGTCGTAATAGACCCGTAGGACTCGGAATTTTCTGGATGGTGTTTCTCGCTGCTCCTTGCAATTTGTGCATGATTAGGCGGAAAACGTATGTTTGACGGTCACCTGGTTGCGTTGGATTGAGGATGGTAGTTGCCTCGTCTATCCATGCTGATAGTGCATACTTCTCGTTTTTGCCGGTGTAAATTGGTAGTCGTCTTACTTCCTTCAAAAGTTCTTCGAAACTAAGCTCCAATGGATGTGGTACAGGTATGTTTAATTCTGCCATTGCTTGTTTGTGAGGTCCTGGTGTCTTTCGGGATTCAACAGGTTTCACACACTTTTGTATTATAGAACAGGTCCTCAAGCCCAGCCTCAGGGAAAGGTTTTGAAGGTCGACTCAGGCTTGACGCACAACCTCCTGTTCGTATTAGTTAACCTTGTGAATTTTCACTTCACTTGTTTTTTTATTAGATGACCTATTTTGTTAAAGGTGCCCGATCGTTTGAGCGTATTATCCACGTTTTTCCAATTTCACGTATTCGCCGTGATTGGGTTTGTTGTTCCTTACACAGTGTGTTTAGTGGAACCGTGAACTTTGAATTTTTCTGTCAAAAAGGAGGATTTCCTCCTTCCTTAAAACAACCACTGCGCCAGTTATGTTTCGTTATCCACGAAACGGGAAAAAAAGTATTTAAAATTCCTTTGCGCGGAATTTAAATGAAAGACTT
This sequence comes from Oxycera nigricornis, assembly GCA_963942545.1. NCBI lineage: Eukaryota > Metazoa > Arthropoda > Insecta > Diptera > Stratiomyidae > Oxycera > Oxycera nigricornis. Next base: position 73,116,055 of record OZ012661.1, read on the forward strand.
TATATTTATTCTTTGTAATCTTTTATTAATTAAAGCCACTTGTGTTGGCTTGTGAAAAATATCTTAACAACTGAACTCATTAGTTTATCTTATTTCAATATTTATACGTTTGGATCGCCGCAGCGATCCATCTTTTATCAGTTTATTCCCATAGTTGGATGCGCTGAGTGTGCAAAATTAAGAATCGAAAATGTATTTCGGATGTGGCATCAAGTTTAAATTAAATTCTTGGAACCAAAATGCAATCAAATGCATGCATTCTATATCTACGTTATGTGTAACTCGCGCACGTTGAATGGTATTTACCGCTAAAAATTAAAACTTGCACAGAACAGTCTTGAAGTTGTCAAATTTCATTTAAAATGTGGAAAAGAAAATTGAAAATATTGTAAATTACAGACTTTACCCTCTCCCTTAAAGGCCATTGTCCTGGAAGCCAGAGGGACTATGTAATAGATAACTGAACAATGTAGTGACTGCAAAAATAACAAGCTGCGAGGTGCAACCCTTGAGGTCCACACGGTCAACTTCCCAGTAATATCTACAATCGTAACATCTACGAGAGCGTCCATTGATTACGTAAGGATTTTGGTGGATGAGGTGTTGATTGAATATTCACGCGGATCAATTGGAGGGGAGAGAGGTTACAAAGCCTTTTCTACGTTATTCGTCATTTTTATATCGATGGTTGAAGGATAAAAGAGCTAACAACAACGAATGCAGTTTTTGTTATTACAACCACTAAAGAGATTTTGTCGCGTGACGGCCATTTTGAATAAAATCATGTAAAAAGTAAAATGTATTACAAATGATGAAATAAGTAATTGGAATCTTACGACCACTAAAAAACAAAACTACTAAAAACAACAATTTTTTTTGATGAAAGCTTTTTAAGGCTTTTGATCTTGGAAAGTATTGACTACAAAACATTTTACCATTCACAACGTTGATTACCACAAATGCAAGTTTGATTTAATTTTTAACGGTTTTCAAAATTTAAGCAGCTTTCCATTAAAGTTAAAACACGGTACTGTAAAGACTATTCAAAATCTGTCCAAATTATGCAGATATTACTAAACTTTGATTGATTCAACAACAATGTCTTTAGAATAAGAGTAATCAGATTATATCGTTCGTATGAACACTTTTTACATGGTGGCTTTGAATCATTTTTTATTTAATTTTTTTATGTAATCATGGAAAAAGATTTTGCTGGTTTCTCTTTAAATCTGATAAGAATTTATAAATTTTGCAAACATTTTTTATTGCAATGTACAAATCAAATTTGCCCACTAAAATGCTCCAGCAGTTTTGAAATAGGGGATTTGCCATCAGAATCAGATTTTTTGGCCTAAAAAATGCGTTTGTCACGTGAGTTTTCCCCCTTTGGGATGCAATAGCTCCCGCCAGTGTACAGCGATCAAAACGATCAATACCGCAAACGACTTGCGCCAAATTGCCTTAAAGTTATTTTCAATGTGTTCTGGGGTTAAAGTGAAAACAATGAAGCTGTGGCGCTCGAAAGATATTCCTCTCTTTTCGGATGTCGTTTTGAGCTTGTAACTCTTTTATTGTTCAAACCACGTAAAAGTGATGTATGCATGCCTTGCTGCAAATTAAACTCTTCACAAGTTTGCCATTAAACTATCTTGTGGGAGTCATGGTTTCGGAGATATGAGGGATGTCCCACTATTTTTTGTTTCCAAGATGGAGCCCAGAGCCCAAAAACTTGGATTTAAGCTCACAGTAAGACATACTAGACATTGCGCCAAAAATCCGGCTTCCTTCCAAAATGCTCCGCGAGTTTTGGAACGGGGGGTCGCCACCAAAATTCGATTATTTGGCCTCAAAACGGGTTTTTCACGCGACTTTCTTCCCTTTGGGATAGAATAACTCCCGTTAATGTATAGTGATTGGAACAATCAATACCGCAAACGATTTGCGACAAAATTATCTTAGAAAAGTATCCGAACGTGTTTTGCGTTAAACGTGAAAATAAAAAAGTTGTGGCGCTCGAAAGTTATTCCCCCCTTTTTGGGTACGGTTTTTGGATTGTATCTTTTTTATTATTGACACGACGTAAAAGTTATGTATAGACGACTTGCTAAAAAAGATATTCTACGCAAATTTGCCATACACAACTTTCTTGTGAAAGTCACGGTTTGGGAGATACAGGGGTGTCCCACTTTCTTTTGTTTTCAAGATGGAGCCCAAACGCCATCATCGGGGATCCCAGGAAATAGAACTTAAGCTAATTATAGCATTTCACACGCATTCCAAAAAAAATTCTGCCTTTTGAAAATGCACGCTAAACTCCCAATTGTATGTACTAATAGTGAATGACATGAATGACCTTAAAGGTCACGATGACTTAATTTTTTTTTGTTCAAAGTGATTAGATCAAAATTGGTTGGTTTTTCTCAAAAAGTATTTGCAGTTTATAAATTTTATAACCATTGATCACTGCAGTTTGCATATCAGGCAAAAATATTGTTTATGAAAAAAACCTTAATTTTTGCACTTGTTTTAATAAAATAAAAACGGCTCTAACATTTTTTCATAGATAGACTTACACTCATATTAATGCGCATGACACCAATGAACTTCAAGGGATCAAAACAGCAAACCCCTCGACCGAAGTTTCCCAAAAACTAATCAGCTCTTAAGATTGCAAAGACGCTTCGATTGACACCTCAGCGAAGTCAAAACAAAAAACTGTAAAACTTAATATATACTCTAAAGACCTCGAAACGTAAAGATATGTTGAAAATTTCAATTTCGATTTTCGAGGCGATTACAAGAAATTCCCATATACTGGGAAGTTTAAAACTATGAAAAATCACTATGTAAAAAGCGTTGGTACAAATAATATTTCCTGATTTCTCTTATTCCAAAGGCAATATTGTTATGCCAATCAAAGCGAATTGATATTTGCATAATAAGAGCAGATTTTCAATGATTTTCACAGTACCTTTTTATTGTAATGAAAAAACTGCTGGAAATTTAAAAATAAATAGTTTTTTTTTCAATCAAACTTGCATTTGTGGTAATCAACGCTTTGAAGGCATAAATATGAGTTATGCTCGTAGAAAAAACGTAAAGAAATGTTGAAAATTTCAATTTCGATTTTCGAGGCGATTACAAGAACTTCCTATATACTGGGAAAGGGAAAGGCTCATAACTCATGTTTATATTAACTTCCCAGTATATGGGAAGTTCTTGTAATCGCCTCGAAAATCGAAATTGTAATTTTCAACATTTCTTTACGTTTTAAGATCTATAGAGTATATATAAAGCGTTTTTAGAAAGAAGTATGTATGTGTGTGTGTGTACGTGCGTTCGTGGACAGTTTTTTTCTACGAGCATAACTCACGTAAATAACGTCGTATCGACTTTGTTGAGGTGTCCATCGAAGCGTCTTTCCAATCTTAAAAGCTGATTAGTTTTTGGGACACTTCGGTTGGGGGTGTATGTTGTTTTGACTCTTTGAAGGTCATTTATGTCATGCGTTATATCTCCGGAACCAATCATACGATTTGCATGATTAAGGTGCCAATCGACGCGTATTAAAATTTGCGTGACTCTATCAAAGTTTTATAAAAGCGTTGGAATCGTTTTATTTAATTTATTAAAAAAAAGTGCTAAAAATTAGGTTTTTTTTTCCATAAACAATAAGTTTTTAACCTGATTCGCAGCATGTATATAAAATTTATGTAGTACAAATAGTTTTTGTAAGATGATGAACTAGATGATTACGTAAAAGATGAAATTAAAAATAAAAATCATTAAAAGTCATCATGATTTTCAAGGTCCTTTTTATCATTCACTATATCTCACGAACCATATATGATATTTGCATCATTGAGGTGTCATTCGACGTGTGTTTGCTTTTTTGTTATGTTTTTAACTTTATAAAAAAATCGTTTCTGCTGCTTTTTCCATTTAACTTCTTTCAAATGGAAAAAAACGGCAGATGGGAAAAATTAGACTTTTTTTCATAAAAAATTAATTTTTAACCTGATTTGCACAGCTCAGTAATAAATGTTTATATAATTTATACATTCCCAATAGTTTTCGATGAGAAACTGATAAATTTTTTGAATGATCCAAAAAAAACTAAAAAACGGCTCGTGAAAAAACACAAATTCAATGATTATGCCGAAGTTATGGCAATTTTGAACAAAATTATTTAAAATGAACACCTCGCGAGACAACCTCTTCAGTGGGCGTAATAACAAGAATGCATTCATTTTTGCTAGCGCTCTTTTGTCCTTCAAGCATCGATATAAAAATAACAAATAACGTAAAAAAGGCTTTATAGCCCGCCCCCTCCGATTTATCCACGTGAATAGTCAATCAAACCAATCCACCCCCAACCAAAAAAAGCCTTACGTACTCAATAAACGCTCCAGTAGATGATATGATTGATATAAGCTCATTTCAATTACGGTTATGCGTACCTCTCATTATTATTATTTAAAGTAGTAGTATTTTCATAATTTCTTTTGTGTTAAATATTTTTAATATTCATGTAGATATTACTGGGAAGTTGACCGTGTGGACCTCAAGGGTCGCACCTCGCGGCTTGTTTAAGTTGAAATTCAAAAACCTTTTTCCAAAATTTCCTTAAAAACGAGTATTTAAACTATTAAACCATATGTACATTTCGTCTGGCACACCCAGACTTCTTCATTGTATAACTAATTCCCTAAGATCTGCGTTTTTATTTTAATCCCCATACGTTTTACATTTTCATTGCAAAATTTAATCAGCTTGATTGATCGATTCCCTAAATCATTATTCATTCTAATCCCTACAGGTACTCTACTTATTCCTATAGTTTGACTTATGTCTAACTAATTGACTTTCCTTACCTGTTTTATAACTTTAAGGTTTTCTAGTTGTATCTTATGATTTATGTCTGACATATGTTTTGCTACCGACGATCGTACAGTATAAATCCTCAATAAATATGGCGACCAAGCTAAAACCCGTGTTTAAGGAATTGTTAGGTTTGAGGGAAGTGATGGCATCGATCAGACAAGACATCAAGTTTCTTGAGTTGTGTATGAAGCACAAAATAATTGCAATATCACATAGATTAACTATAAAATCTGGTCTACAAGCAGCAAGTAAATACCAGGAATTAGTGGAGAGATTGACGTTGAAAGACAGCATACACAAGAAATTGAGCTTCACGACGAATAAGGCGTATTTATCATTCTGAGCATTAGGCAAGGCTGCAACATGTTACAATTGGGATGTTTCAACAATGCTACACAAAATTAAAAGAGCAGGGGAGGATGTGAAATATAGGAAGGAAGAAGGAGACTCTGAAGAGGAAACTGACGGTGCTTGTGAATAGGAGTATTAACAAAACTAAGAGAAGAACGGCAGTAGCAAACCTACCAGATTATGTGATCAATAAGTCTAACTGTAACTCCACCGTAGAACAGTTAGAAGTATTAAACAAAGGATTAAAATTTGCAGTAGAAGCTAGAATAAAGTATTCGACAGTGTGAGGTTTGAAGCGGAAAATATTTTCAAAAAATATGCCACGAAGCCACGAAAAGCTGATAGATGAAAGATAAATATTATTAGGGAATTGCAGGATAAGCTGGTTGATTACCTTAAAGCAGATAAAGGCAATAGAACTGTGATCATGGACAAAATTGAATACGACCGACAAGTGCTAGACAAGATTGATACAGGAGGTTACTTCAAGCTACGAGCTAATCCTCTACAAGAGGCAATTAAGAGAGTGGAAAAAGTCTTAAAATAGGCAAAATCAGTTTTAGGAGACGTTAGTCACTTGAGATTGACAAATCCAGCACTGCGAAGAATGAAGTGCTGCCCAAAAGTACACAAATAGGGGAACGAGTTACGCAAAATAATCGCGGAATCAAATTCACCAACATATAAAATCGCAAGATGGGTACTGGCAGAATGTAGGAAGTTAGGCTCAATCAACGGATTGAGATCGATAAGGAACTCTTTAGAACTTGTCAAAAAGTTAAATGTAAGGGATCTCATAGGTGAAAATGACATTCTGGTTTCATTTGATGTGGAAGCTTTGTTCCCGAGTATACCACACAAACAAGCATTATACCAGTTCGAGATATGGCTGAGAAAATTCGCAAAAACAATGGAGGAGATAAATAGGAAGAACATTTTTGTCAAATTAGCGGGATTATGTATGAACGAGAACTGTTTCACTTTTCGGGGAGGTTTTTATAAAACTACAAGGCGACTAGCGATGGGTAACCCACTATCATCAATGTTGGCAGAAATATTTATGGCGAATTTGGAGAAAACGATGCAAGAGCGGGGGATGTTACCGAATTTTTGGGACAGGTATGTGGGTGATATTCTGGCGATTGTTAACAAAGTAAAGGCCCAGAACAACAAGGAGTAATGAACCCGAACATTGAATTTACACTGGAGATTGAGCAAGATGGAAAACTGCCATATCTGGACCTCCTACTAACGAGAAACAGGAAAAAGATAGAGCTGTCGATTTCTCGTAAGATAACAGCTACCCAAAGGACGATCCCCAGCACGTCGAACCACGCCTACCAGCACAAAATGGGGGCGTACCATTGTATGGTATGAACAGGGAGAACTACAAAAAGGAGTTGGAATACGTGATGGATACAGCGGAGAAAAACGGATACGTGAAGCAGACGATCGAGCAGATCATGAAAAAGAAAAAGAGACGAATGAAAGTAAAAGAATGTACGACACTCATTCCTGAAAGGCAACGATTTAGGAGAATCAGTATAACATTTTCGGATACGCATAGGGACTTGAAACGCATGTTAAAGAAATACAACATCGAAGTGGTACAAAGAGCGGTATTCAACTAAAAAATAGCATATCGACGGAAAAAGACAAACTGGAAGGAGGAGAAAAAAGTGGGATATACCACATTACGTGCGGATATTGCCAGCACATCTACATTGGGCAGACGAAGAGGCATGCAATCACGAGGTTCGAGGAACATATGAAACAAGCAGCATTAGCCAGAAGGGGAAGGATTTATACTGTATGATCGTCGGTAGCAAAACATATGTTAGACACTAATCATAAGATAGAACTAGAAAACCTTAAGTAATAGAACAGGTAAGGAAAGTCAATGAATTAGATAGATAGATAAAAAGTTTATTAGTGTCGAGATCAATTTTGTGGTATTACAGAGACTTATGCTAGAGATACAGAATATGGTGCCGCCTTTACATCTATAGTTCTTTACAATTAGACTTGCAGATTGGTTTTGCTTAAAAAACCTGGCTTGCGAATACTTACACCTAAGAAACTAGCCTAATCTAGAACTAACTTAAGGATAAGCTTAAACATCTAGATATTTGCTTAATGTAGCGATGACCTAGAAGGCAGTAGCAGAGGATTATCAATCATTGCTGTTATTTCGAGGAATGCATTACGCCGCTTCGTGACGAGATCTTTTATCGTCGGAACTTGAGCCAGTTGATGCAGCCGTATGGTCGAGAAGTACCAGGGTTGGTCTAGGATAATCTTTAGGCATTTGTTTTGGAGAACTTGAAGCTTACCTTTATGGTGATTTGCACATTGTCACCAAACGGGTGCTGCATATGAAATAATTGGCTGAAATGCAATTTTGTAAATAAGTGGCTTATTATGTAAGGAAAGCTTTGACTTTCTGTTAATGAGGGGATACAGAAGTTTTATGGCCATTTGAATTTTGGTACAAACTGTTTCTACGTGATTTTTGAATGTGGTAGACTTATCCAGAATCATTCCTAGATACTTAACAGTTTCGCTCCAAGGAATAACCTTCCCAACGAAGTTACCGCATCGCGTTGGAACATTTAAGGGACTTCGTTTCCGGGTGAAGTAAATAGATGCAGTTTTCGCAGGATTTACTTTTATTTTCCAACGAAAATAATACTGGTAGAGCAAATCTAGTTCAGTTTCTAAGGACTGAATTATTGAATCAGGATCACTTGCATTGGAGAAAATGCACAATGTAATGAATTGGACATAAGCAAAACTATAGGAATAAGTAGAGTACCTGTAGGGATTAGAATGAATAATGACTTAGGGAATGGATCAATTAAGCTGCTTAAATTTTGCGATGAAAATGTAAAACGTTATGGATTAAAATAGAAACGCAGAACTTAGGGAATTAGTTTTACAATGAAGAAGTCTGGGTGTGCCAGACGAAATGTACATATGGTTTAATAGTTTAAATACACGTTATTAAGGAAATTTTGAAAAAGGTTTTCGGATTTGAACTTAAATTTGTGAAAGCGTGAAAATAAAGGTGCTAACTGAGATGTCATGTTTATATTTGAAATTTTTTTAAAAGCATATATATTAATACTTACCTTACATACTAACAAAATAAGTATAGCTTACCCTCGATCGAGTCTTCCTCTTAGCATAGAACGATCGCAAATGACTTATCCAAAAACTCCTGCGTCCAAAGCTTGCGTAGTTGATACCCCAATGCAACAATATTTATTAACTTTCTTCGTCAAACATCATTCGCCTTTCAATTCGTGAATAGACCTTTCCTGAAATTAAAGAGAAATGTGATAATTCATGTCATAATCTAGAAGCAGACAGTGCCATTGCCTACAATTTCATTCATAAGACCAGCATAGGAGAATTGAGCCGACAAATACATAAATTTAGTCAGATTCATATATACACTTGCAAGTTGCAAATTCAATGTAATTTTTGAGATTGTTATTTTTAACCCTTTATAACTAAACTGCATATATAATAGTTTGTTTTGTGGTAGGTTTTAATATATAAAAATACACGTTTTTTTTAGTTTTGAATTTTTTAGTAAGAAATGAGAAAAATGTACAAAAAGGGTATGTGACAAATGTGTCACACTGCCTTAAACTGTTCCTATAAGATGTAGGGACCGCTTTAAAACAATTGTTAAGTTTATTGTAGCATAATGCAACGCCACACTTTTCACAAATTTTGTGTCGTTTTTGTATTTTTTCCGTATTTTATAAACTTCACCCACGAACAAATGCCACAAAGTGACGCAAGGTGAATTTCGCACGAATTTTGATACACGAAACGCCATACAGTTCACAAGAACTGCATGAATAATCCATAGAGTGGTGGGTTACCGTTACAGTGACTTAAAATGGAATAAAATGTGAGGTTTGAAATTCGTAAAGAATTATTCGGTATGTTACAGTAATGTCACACGGTTATATAAAGGGTTAAGCTTGAAAAACTTGAACAATGTGTTCTGAGTTGAGCATTTATTGGGCTGCCATCCGTCCGGGTTTCCCCGGATTTGTCCTAGTTTGGAACACGTCCAGGGAGCGTCCGGGCGGGGTTTAAATTGTAGTCCGGGTGCAACCCGAACTACAATAAAAGTCCGGGTTTTCGATCAGATCCCGTTCCCATAATTTATGTAAAAGCTATGGGTTAGGTATTTCACCGCACGCGCTGCCGACGCTTTTTTACTACGCAAGCGCCGAGCGGGGCGTGGGGCGCACTTAGCGTTGCCAGACGTCCCGTATTTCCCGGGACGTCCCGTATTTCAGTCATAATTTTTAGCGTCCCGCAAGGACAGACTCTGTCCCGTATTTCAACATTATTCGATTAAAATACTGACTCCGGCGGATAGCGCACAAGAGCATGAGGTGTCAGGTGTGTGTCAGTGTCCATCCGATTAAAGCCCAATGCATCTGATGTCGATCGATAGACCGCTATCGAAACGCGGCACAAACAAAGTACATTTATTTGTCTCTGTTTGTCTTACATTCGCAATTACGCGTATCATCTACCTCCCTCCCTCACTTCTCTCATGATTTCTAGCCTAGCACCTACCCTACCGAATGTTTGATACATTAATTCATTGTTTCACAGTACTTATTGGGTTTTGTTCGTGCTGACGTTTTTTGATAACTGTTGTTAAAACTATTAAACAAAATGAGTGATTCATGTGATAATGACACAGATAATTCGTCTGTAAGAGTGAGTAGTGGAATACCATTACAGAAAGCCAAAAGGCTTACAAAGTATAATACACAGTGGGAAAGTAATTATTCCTGGTTAAGACCGGTAAAAGAAAACTCATACAAGGCTTCTTGTCATCTATGTGATAAAGATTTATCTTGTTCTCATGGTGGAGTTACTGATGTAAAGCAACATGCATCCACAAAATCTCACTTAACTGTTGTTAGCAATAGAGAATCAAGTAGCCTTCATAAATATTTTTCGAAACCTAGGACATCTACCTCGAAGATGGAAGACAAAATTACTGCTGGAGAAGTTGCATCAATTTATCACACGGTAAAGCATTCTCTTAGTTACAGTAGCTTGGATTGTTCACACAAGTTGTTATCATATATATGCAGTGATTCAAAAATCGCTCAAGGTTTTAGCTGCGGAAGAACCAAAGCGGAAGCTATAGTATGTAAAGTATTAGCCAAAGAGTCCGTTAAAAATATTTTAAAGACCGTTCAAGAAAAAAATCAATACTTCTCGATATCAACTGATGCAAGTAATAAAAAAAAAACAGAAAAATGTTTCCAATTGGAATACGACTCTTTGAATACCATTCCGGTATTGAAAACTGTCTACTTGACCTTGTAGAACAAAATGACGAATGTGCTTATCAAGTATCGAAGTTGTTAACAGACACTTTGGAGAAAAATGGACTTTCTTTACAAAAAATTTCGGAATTTTCCGCTGACAACACTAATGTAAACTTCGGCAGAAACCATTCGATTTATACACTTTTGCTAACTAAAAATGATAAAATCCTTAAAGCTGGCTGCTCTGTTCACATTCTCCACAATGCTGCAAAACACAGTATTAATAAATTGGAAGCAGACGTTGAAAGTTTGATTTTGAAAATATCCAGTCACTTCAGTAAATCTGCGAAACGAAGGGCAAACTTACAACTCCAATTTGAAGCAAATGAGATGCAATGGGAAGAAATTGTGAAACATGTTCCTACGAAATTTTTATCTCTTGGTCCTGCAGTAGAAAGAATCATAAAAATATGGCCAGCATTAAAATCATATTTTCTAGAGTCCCGCGACGAGTGTCCTCGTCTATTAGAGAGCATAATTACATCCGAAGAAGAGGAGACGAAAACTTTGGCGTATTTAGCGTTCCTTCATAATGTAATGTTTTCGATAGAAACAACAATGAAAAAGATTGAATCAGATTCTCTATCAATTGTCGAAATGCATGCTGAAATGCACGGGATTCGCGAAAAGATGGAGCAAAGATTAAAAGACAACTTTTTTGGAAGCCGAGCAAGACAAATAGCAAGCGGATTGTCTACTTATGCCAACGAATCTATCGAAAACGATTTTCGACAGTTCTACACAAATTTCATAGAATATTTGACACCGCGATATGATTTCTCAGAAAGTAACATCCTTTCCAAAATGCTATTTTTAAATTTGAAATCACCAATAAACTTTGAACATTTTCAAAATGCTGCAGAACTTTTAAGGATCGATCAATTAAATATGGAGGACTCGTTATACGAAGATTTTCAAATAATTAAAAAAATCTGGAAACTGCAACGTCTTTTGATGACAAAAGCATGGGTGCTATTGAAAAGTGGAAGAAAATAATGGAAGGATTTACCAGGAGTGAAATCCCTAATATTTTTCTAATTATATCGTTTGTCTTCAGTATCCCTAGTTCCAACTGCTTTGTAGAGAGTATTTTTTCGCAGATGGCATTAAAATGGACTGATGTGCGCAACAAATGTACTCCGGATTTGATAAAGAGCGAATTAATGACCGTTTCCAACTATGATTATAGCTGCATTGAATTTTACAAATATGTACAATCAAACAAAGATATGTTAAAACTTACACGGTCATCTTTAAAATATAACTAATAACTAGCAATAAAAACAACGTACATGTTTTTCATTTCTCCCGGGGGAAAATTCAAAATTCCGTTTTTTTGTGCAAAATGACCATTTGTCCCTTATAGGATCAAAAAAAAATCTGGCAACCCTAGGCGCGCTTGACCGACGCATGGCGTGATCTGGCGAATGGCGAGCGTTAGCGATCTATTTAGCCGCGTAGTAAAAAGTTAGATGTGTAGACGTGTGTGAGTGGCGGCGGCAAAACGAACCGGGCGTAATTTTTGCCAGGTAAGTTTTACATTATTTTACGAAACGAAATATTCGATGTTTCACAAAAAGTGACAGTACTTAATCCAAAAAACATCATAACCTATTTATTAATAAGTTAAATTACATAGTACAATTTTTGGAAACCTACTGTATTATCATAAAATAAAATAACTATTTATTCAAAGCTTAACATTTGTGGCCGCCGCGCGCACGGAGTCGATGGTAGTGATCTTTCTATCGAGATTCCGGTCAGGGTTGACCAATATGGCAGCGCCATCTAGTTTTTCTCCAACGCATAAATAAATTCTACAACACTACCTACTTTAAAGTTTTTATCCTTTTAAGATAGGTAGACTGCTAGAAACTAACTACTACTATCTTTTATTTAATACATAAGAAGGTTTCGAAAATAAAGCAAAATTACTCACTTGTCGTCACAACAACGATTAAACACACTATTTCATGCAACAAAAGTGACTTAAAATTAAAGTTTTCTTCTATCAAGTACGGAGTAAAATATATTTCAATCAAGATGTAAGTGAATGAAAAAGTTTTGAAATGTCCGGGGTGAAAGCTCCAAAATCCGGGGAACTTACGCTTCCGGTCCTGGGGGGCAGGTTTTGAAGATGGCAGCCCTAAGCATTTAGATGTACTATCGGATGATGATAATTTTTTAACTTCCCAGTATATGGGAAGTCCATGTAATCGCCTCGAAAATCGAAATTGAAATTTTCAACATTTCTTTACGTTTTGAGGTCTTTAGAGTATATATAAAGTGTTTTTAGGAAGGCAGATATATGTGTGTGTGTGTATGTATGTACGTTCGTTGACACTTTTTTCTACGAGCATAACTCACGTAAACAAACTCGTATCAACTTCGTTGAGGTGTCAATCGAAGCGTCTTTGCGATTTTAAGAGCTGATTAGTTTTTGGACTACCTCGGTCGGGGTGTTTGTTATTTTTCGCCTTTGAAAGTCATTTCTATCATGCGTTATATCTCTCGAAACAAACATAAAATTTGCATGTTTAAGGTGTCAAGCGACGCGTATTATCATTTCTGTGAATCTACCTAAAATCTAAAAAAAGTACAAAAATTAGATTTTTTGATAAACAATAAATTTTTAACCTGATTTACGGAAGAGTGTATTCAATTTTTATAAAATTTATATACTTCAAGCAATGTTTGTGAAAACAACATCAAAACCTTTTCTCATGACTACGTAAAAAATTAAAAAAATCATTAATAGGCAGCATGATCTTCAAGGCCATTTCTGTCATGCGTCATATCTCGCGAACCAAGCATACGATTTACATTGTCAAAGTGTCAATCGACGCGTATTATAATTTTCATGAATCTGTCGAATTTTGAAAAAAAAATCGTTGTAGCCGTTTTTAAATCCAAGAAAAAAAGTGCAAAAAATTAGGTTTTTTTCATAAACAATAAGTTTTTAACCTGATTTACGGAACACAGTAATCAATTTTTATAAAATTTATATACTTCAAGCAATGCTTGAAACAACATTTTCAAAACTTTTTCTCGTGATAACAAGAAACATAAAAAATCGTTAACAGTCATCATGATCTTCAAGGTCATTCCTTCCATTCAATCTATCTCACGAACCAGGTTTAATATTTGCATCATTAAGGTGTCAATCGACGTGTTTTAAAGTCTTTTTGATTATTTTACTATTATAAAAATCAGTTTCAGCGGTTTTTTAATTTAATATGTGAAAATGCAAAAACTTAGGGTTTTTTTCATAAAAAATATTTTTTTAACCTGATTTGCACAACACAGTAATAAATGTTTATAAAATTTATACATTCTTATCAGTTTTTGAAGAGAAACCGGTAAAAAAAATTTCCATGATTTTGAAAAAAAAAAGTAATATCATTCAAAGTTACCATGTAAAGAGGGTTCATACGAATGATATTACTTTATATCTTTTATTCTAAATAAATTGTTGTAAATTCAACCAAAGTTTTAAAATATTTGCTTAATTTGAGCAGATTTTTAATAGTTTTTGCAGTCTTTTAATTTAAAAAAGTGGCTTAAATTTTGAAACCCATCAAAATTTCAACCAAATTTGCATTTGTGGTAATCAATCATCATCACCCATCCACCAAAAGCCTAACGTAATCAGTGGATGCTCCCGTAGATGATATGATTAATTTTAATTCATTCCTGTTACTGCTATGAATACCTCTCATTATTATTATTAAAAGTAGTATTATTTTCAAAATTATTATTGCGTTTAATATTTTTAATGTTTATTTAGATATTACTGGGAAGTTGACAGTGTAGACCTCAAGGGTCGCACTTCGCGGCTTGTTTAGTTTTTTATCAGCTCTCTTTTATTTTTTTATCCTACGCGGGTTCAATCCGCGCAACAAAGTAAAAAGATCGAATTCACATGTTTACCGACACACTACAGTTCATAACGAGCTCGCAGCTAGACTGTCATTAGACAAGAACACATTTAGTGCTCCGCTGCGACTAACAATTGGTCTGTCAATCAAATATGAAAAATATGTCCAGATATGCTTGCTCACGGGTCGCAACAACCGGGAACATCCTTACACAGTCTATTATCAACACCGCTTGGGTAATTACCTTACAATTGTTAGAAATTCACTACTAAATATCGAATTGACAACTCAAATTGCACTTACCTCATTCAGTTTGCCCATGACTGCTACCTCATTATGAGCCCGATTTAGCTTATAATTAGTTGCCAACTCATCATGGGCTATATTGTGTTGGTAGTATGAAACTTAAAATCAAAACACATTTTCAAGCCATCAATAACTTTTAACGAAGTGTTGTCAACGTTGAGGTTAGTCAATACTTCTTCTGTAGGACGCAAATCTTCCCCAAAACCTCATTTGGAAGAGTTTGCAAATTTCTTTTCAAATAAAACGTGCGTGAAGTACCTGTAACTCACCTAGCTTGTTCAAATCAGGCTGAAATGAGCGCAAAAAATGTTCATGGCTTTTCATGGGCTATCTTTTTTTAATTATATTAACACAGACGTCAAGCTGACTTGCTACGATGAACTAATTACGAAATATATCCAGTCTGTACTTCTCCGTTATTTTTGAAAAACATCAAACTGAACGTCTGATTGTAACAAAAAGTATAAAGCATAATGAAAAAATAAACTAATTCCATATCGTCTAAAAAATATATTCATTTAGTCGAACTTAACATAAAACAAAAATAACAAAACTCCATACAATAAAAAAGAACAGAAGTTTACGTACAGTCACTTTTAAGTTCAATTGTCTTAAAAACTAGCATTTGGTAGGGCCTTTTTTTGGCAGAAATTACATCTTTCAGTCGGTTTGGCATTTAATCGACAAAAGTTTTTGATATCTCGGGTAATTTTGTCCCATTCATCATGAAGAATGGAATATAGGTCGGATTCGATAGAATTGTGCTGTACTCGACACTTCAAATGTTGCTTCAAGATATATATACTACAAGGTATGATCTTCCGTGTTTCCAAACTCGTTCGGGCTGCGCACGTACGTAACTGATGCCGAAAGATCCCCAGTGCAAATTTTCATCTCGCTTCGATGAGATTGAAATTATATTCCACCAGGAAAGTTGACGGATATATTATTTGCGCAAGTAAATTTTATATGAAAAGTAACGAAATTGATGCATGATGAATAAACAAATGCCAACGATGGCTTTGATGTAAATACTTACATATGCGATTAAGCATCTTCATAATAACGCTGTGCGTATGAAAGGGTGTATTAGGTTTCTTGAGAAATTATGGGATAGATTGTGAACACCGCACGGTATATAGAAATGAATCCTGTAGAAACGTGACAAACGAAATGAATACCAATAATTGAGGTAAGCGAGTTTTAGTTAACAGCTTTATTGTGTTTACGTTTTGTTAATTTAACATTGTCTAATAACTGTTTATTTAGAGTTGTTTAACTGAAATTGTGTGCAATGCAGGTAGCAAGGTCTAAAAGAGACTGAATAAAATATGACCCCACTTGTAGCGCTCATTGAGGTTTTTATTCCTTACCAGTATTTTGTCGTTGTTGCTTTTACACCCCATCACGGCGCAATTCACCATTTTCATTTCTTTCACGTTTGCCTAATAAATTCAAATTAAAAACTGCACGCGGCGGTCCCAAAACCAATATTTGCTAATGCAATTGCATGTTCGTGATGAACCATTTCGCACTATTTTTATTTCTTTATTTGCACACAATTCTTTCACTGCGTGGTGGCACCAATGCATAAATTTCTTGTTTATTCCCATTACCAGAAGCGGCAGCCCTAATTTTCATGAAATTGGAGCGAGAATTCGGCATCAGTTTCGTCATTTTTAGAACGAGATAGGACGAGAGGATGCGCATGATCATACCAGTAGTCTATAGTATATACCTTGATGTTGCCGTACATGTCCGATTAGGTGTCAGTCCAAAGATTCTGGTTGAGCATGGGTTTGTATGAGGATCATAGGTCATTATCTTGTTGCAAGACCCAATACGATCCTAGCCCCAATAGTTGCGCAGGTTGTTTTAACATGCCTTTAAATTTATCTACATATACCATACGATCCATACGATAATACCATCGATAACAACTAAATCCCTCACCCTGCCGGCAACATACATACACCCTCATACAAAAACGTTTACACCCCCATGTTGCACTGTACCAATTAAATTTCGTTTCTGTCATGTCCGAAAATATTAAACTTACTTTCGTCGCTAAACAAGAGGCTTTTTCAGAAAAATCTTGTTGCCTTAATGAAGTTTTGCGAGTTCGAGTCGTTTTCCTTCATTTGCTTCACTATTGCATGGATTTATCCATGTCGTCCTGCTAAAATAGATCTTGTGATTGAACACTCTACGGACAGTTATAGGTTGTATGCGTTTGTCCATAACCTCCTTGATACTTTTACGATTATTTTGTATTCCTGCGAGTACACTTCTCTTTTCACGATCGGTCAGCTTACGCGATCTTCCACTCCTAGGTTTATTAACTACTCAGCATATGGGAAGTTTTTGTAATCGCCTCGAGAATCAAAATTGAAATTTTCAACATATCTTTACGTTTCGAGGTCTTAGGAGTATATTTAATGTGTTTTCAAAATGAAAGATGTCTGTGTGTGTGTTCGTATGTACGTACATTCGTGGATCGTTTTTTTACGAGCATAACTCACGTAAACAAAGCCGTATCGATTTCTTTAAGGTTTCAATCGAAGCGTCGTTGCAATTTTAAGAGCTGATTAGTTTTTGGGACACTTCGTTCGACGGGGTTTGTTGTTTTGACCCTTTGAAGGCCATTTCTGTCCTGCGCTATATCGCGCAATTCAAACATAGAATTTGCATCGTTAAGGTGTCAATCGACGGGTATGAACTGCAATTCCAAAATATTTGTGCAAAAATTGTTGGAGCCGTTTTTTCATTTATTAGAAAAAGTACAAAAAATTAGGTTTTTTTTCCACAACCAATAATTTTTTAACCTGACTTGCAAAACACAGTAATCAATGTTTGTAAAATTTATATACTCCAAGCAGTTTTTATGAAAAAACCAGCAAAACTTTTGCTCATTATTACCAAAACAATTCAAAATTAAAAATCATCACTTTCTAGGTCATTTATGTCATTCACTATATCTCGGGAACCAAAAACAATTTTTGCATCATCAAGGTGTCAATCGACGCGTTTTAACATGTTTGTGATGTTATCAACTTTATAAAAAAAAATCGTTCGAGCCGTTTTTTTAATTGATTAGAAAAAAATGTAAAAAACTAAGTTTTTTTCATAAAAAATTATAAATTTAATGAATATTTATAAAACTTATAAACTCTTATCGATTTTTGTAAAGAAACTAGCAAACTTTTGTCTAATGCAGTGGTTTTTAACCTTTTCTTTGCTCGACTCAAATTTCAAGTTTACGTTACTCCTGACGACCCTTGCATCCAAACCTTCAGCAATTTGAATTTGTTTATATAATTTTAATAACAAATATAGTCATCAAGTGAATTATATTATATATTCATATATTTACATTTTAAATTAATATAAAAGTTTAGAGTTCGCATAAATTAGTGAAAGTCTTGGCTTTGTTTGACAGAAGAAAGTTGCTCAAATCTTGGTGTCATCTGGGAAAGACAGCAACGTAAATCATCCTCCGGTTGGAGCCTGTTACGGTATTTTGTCTTTATGACAGCAAGAGCCGAAAACCTGCTTCGCACAAATACGTTGTTGAAAATGGAACTAATACTTTCATAGCTTCATTGACTAGTATAGGTTTTCATTTTTCAATTTTATCCAAAACGATGGTAGAGTTATAATGCTGTCCTCAAAATTACCTCGCAATATTTCGTCGTACTGAATCTCAATAAGCTGCTCCTCCAGGCCAATCACGTTTGAAAAATCTTCATGAAGCTTGCCAACGTCAATATCAATTGGTTTTCGTATCCAACTAAATTTGGCAACATCTTCTGGTATATAATTGTTAAATTCGATATGCAGTTTATACAAATGATCAACAATTACATCTTTAACCATTGATAAATCTGTACCTTCATCTTCCAAAAAGAGATTCAGAGAAGGAAATGAAGCAGTTTTATTATTAACGATTTTGGTTTTCCACAATTGCAACTTGTCTTTAAATGCTCTGAATTGTTCGGTCATGTCAATAATATTATGATTTCCTCCTTGCAATGACGTATTCAATTTGTTCAGTTCATTAATTATATCTGAGAGGTAGGCTAATTTTAACAGCCATTTCTTATCTAAGAACTTGGACGCCAACGGATGGCCTCGTTCGATCAGACACATTGTCACAATCCCGACTTCGCGCACAAACCCGAGGATCCAAAATCGAGTGCCCCACCATTTTGGACGCTCCTCAACCCCGGATGCCTCGTGTGCACACGCTCCGCCGGGACTGTTTCAAAGTCGACCGCATATTGGCGGTCCCGATTTGACATTTTTTTTGTGCCGCGACTAGCTCACCGAGTCGTGGGGTTTTAGAGAAAGAGAAGAACAACCACGAAACCCATTCGCACACGCGTCTCCTTTAAAAAAAGAAAATCACATCACTTGTTTTTAAGATTTATTTATTTATATATTTACTTATTTCATTATTATTAATATTGATTACTTTAGTTATACTACAGCCGCACAATTGATGGTGTTATTAAGGTTTCGCCGTCAACGCAGCTTGGTTAGATAGTTACGTTTCCATTTAAATCCTTGTGGGCATCCATTTGCGCCTCGGGCACCGCCTCAATGGTCGCCTTCCAGGTGTTCGTGGTGTTTAGACTCACTAAGCCCATTTCGAAGATGCACTTCTTTGTGATGCGATCCTTGAACAGCAATTTCTGGTGCAACGGAACGTTATCACTAGTTTCGATGATGCTTAATGTGAATTTTCCTTTTTCTTGTGCGACACTGCACGCAAATGCATCCGGCCGGTTCGACCGTCTCTTCGCCACTCTCCCACACTCACGCACCATTTCCAGCACGTCGAACATCGAAAAGCTACTTTTCGCGTAGAGTGACATGATCGTTCACTCTAATTCGCGAAAGCTTGAGCACGATCCGAGGGTTGAAGCGAGACGACGTGTTTGAACAGCTTTTCTCGGAACTTGGCGAGCTTTACACTTTCAAATAATCATTGCCAGGAAGGTATTTCTCGGATTTAGTTATTTCTAGCAAAAAAGGCGCGGATAATTTGAATCTAGTTTTATTATAGGTACGTAACAACATTTCAATTTCATTGCGAAGGCTCACAGCTCTTGACAGCACGTTTCCCACGAGATAACCACCTAATCTCGGAGTGATAAAGTAAATGTGAATACTGTGATCCGATTTCTACACAAAGTTCATGAAATATTCTGTTATTGAGTGAATTTGATTTTATAAAATTTATAACTTTTACAATATCTTTCTTAACATTCAGTTCTTCTGACAATCTTTTGGATGCAAAATTTTCTCGATAAAGCAAGCAGTGTATCACTTTTACTTCAGGGTTGACTTCCTTTACTTTCGCACAAAAACCGTTTCTTGCTCCAAGCATGGCTGGAGCCCCATCAGTGCACACAGTGTGACACTTATTCCACGATAACGCTTCTTCTAGGAAAAAAACGTTCACTAAATTAAACAAAAATTCCTCTTTCATTTCATCCACTTCTACATATCGTACATAGGCTATTAATTGAGCATCAGAACTTACATCAGTTGTTTCATCCAGCTGTAGGCTGAACAAATCGCTACATTTGACAGAAGAAATTACCTGACTTATGATATCAAGTGACATTTCACGTATTCGCATTCGCATTGTATCATTAGAAAGCGGTATGAATTCAATTTTCTTTACATATTCGTTTCCGCATGTCATTCGTACCATATCTATAGCTGAGGGCTTTATCAAAGTTTCCCCGATGGAATGAGCCTTTTTTTTGTTTGGCGATACGCCATGCAACGTAGTAGGACGCAAGAGTAGCTTGCTGCAAACTTTGAGTAGCTTCATTAACTTCCCAGTATATGGGAAGTTCTTGTAATCGCCTCGAAAATCAAAATTGAAATTTTCAACATATCTTTACGTTTTGAGGTCTTACGAGTATATTTTAAGTGTTTTTAGAAAGAAGTGTGTATGTGTGTGTGTGTGTTTATGTACGTACGTACGTGCGTTCGCCGACAGTTTTTCTACGAGCATAACTCACGCAAACAAATTCGTATCGACTTCGTTGTTCCCGTTTGAAGGTCATTTCTGTCATTCGTTATATCTCCCGAACCAAACATGCGATTTTCATCATTAAGGTGTCAATCAACGCGTATTGACATTTATGTGATTCTGTCAAGTTTTTAAAAAAAATCATGAAGGCGTTTTTTAATTTTTTTTGAAAAAAGTGCTAAAAATTAGGTTTTTTTTCATAAACAGTAAATTTTTAACCTGATTTTCGAAACACAGTAATCATTATTTATAAAATTTATATACTCCAAACAGTTTTTGTGCAAAAACCAACAAAATTTTCTCTCATGATCACAAAAAAAATTAAATTAAAAATCAAAAATCATTAAAAGTCATCATGATTTCAAGGTCATTTCTGCCATTCACTATATCTCACGAACCACATATAATATTTGCATCACTTAGGTGTCAATCGACGTGTATTAACATGTTTGTAATGTTTTTATATTTCAAAAAATCGTTGGAGGCGTTTTATAATTTAACAAAAAAAAAACCAAAAAATTAGGATTTTTTCATAAAAAATAAATTTGTTAACCAGATTTGCACAACACGGTAATCAATGTTTATAAAATTTATAAATCCTTATCAATTTTTCGAGACAAACCAGCAAAACGCTTTTCCATGATGTTTAAAAAATATATAAATAATATTTGCATAATTTAAGCAGATTTTTAATAGTCTTCATAGCACCGTGTTTTAATTTTTATATCAAAACCGCTTAAATTTTGAAAATCAAAAAAAATTAATCAAATTTGCATTTGTGGCAATGAACGCTTTGAATGGTAAAATGTTTCGTAGTCATATCATAGATCATATGCTATAAAAAAAGCTTTCATCAATATGAAAATAACAAATAACGTAGAACCCCCCCCCCTCCCCCATTGATCCGGGTGAATAATCAATCAAATCAATCTGTCCCCATCGACCAAAAACCTTACGTAATCAATTGACGCTCCCGTAGATGATACGATTAATATTAAGTCATTCCAGTTACTGTTATGAGAGGTACATTATTATTTAAAGAAGTATTATTTTCATAATTATTATTTTGTTTAGTATTTTTAATATTTATGTAAATATTACTGGGAAGTTGACCGTGTGGTCCTCAAGGGTCGCACCTCGCGGCTTGTTCTTTTTATAATTGATGTTTGTAGTAAGCGATATCACTTTGATGTCTATTTAAGATGAGTCTAAAGGCATGTGATTATCGTCTGCGAACTGTGTATTTTGAATGGTAGCTGATTGGAGTGGTAGATTGGTTGGCGAGTTTTCGTGTAAATTGCGTAAAGTTTGGGCTATTTTCGAGGGATTCTGAATGTTAGTGATTTTTAGTAAGGGTTTATTATGTGTTGACTATTATTTCAAGTGGATTCAATGTTGGTTGTTATATTTTGGTTCGGGGGGGGGGGGGTGATGTGCTTTGGTTTAGAGCTGTTTTCTATATTTTTATTTAAATGTGTTGATGGTGAATTTGTTACGAGGTGACAGGCGATTTGCGTTGGGTTGAAAGGGTTTATTACTGGTTTAATGTTTAAACGTGAGTTCCTTTCTTGAATTGCGTTTGCAATGGGTTCTGTGACGGTATTGTGTGTATCTAGTGTTTTATTAATATGTTCTATTGCATCGGAGAATGTACACTTGTTGAGCGTTTTGTATTCAATAATTTTTTGTTTTTTGGTATAAGCCGGGCACTCCTTATTGAGAGCAGAATGTTCCTGTTTGCAATTAATGCAGATAATATTAGCACAGGGGGAAGGACCATGGGTGGGTAATGAGCAAATGTCGCATGTTGAAGGGGGATTGACAATGTTTTTTTGTGTGGCCATATCTGAAGCAGTTTTTGCATTGCAATGGCTTGGGTATATATGGCCTGACTTTTGTATTTAAGAAACCAATTTTTATTTCCTTAGGTAGATTATATTCATTGAAAGACAGAATATGAATTGGAGTGTTTGTGATTTTACCGTTCAAGAATTTAGTAATTTTTTGGCATTCGATAACATTGTAGTCTTTCAAGCCCTCGATTATTGCTTCGCTGTCGAGTTCGGTTAGAATAGGAGCATAGATTACGCCTTTAGATGTATTCAATTCTTCGTGGTAGGCAATTTCGACATCGCCAATATATGGAATGGATTTTGTTTTTAATATTTTGGTCGCTTGGATATCAGATTTCACGAGCACTAGAATATTGCCGTCTTTTGTGAAAGAGATGGATAACGGGTTTGGAATAGCGGAATCTAGGGCTTTTGTTAATAGAAATATGTTGTATGATTTCAGAGGAATAGAATTTTTGCTTTTTAGCAATAGAAATTTAGGGGAATCATTTTTGTTTAACGAAATAGATTTTAAAGCTGGGAATTCGTTTAAATCGAATAAGTTTTTTGCGCGGTGTTTTTCTTTTTTTGCTGGCGGAAGGGGGATATTGTTTTCATAGCCAAGTATCGAGTAGTAGTTTGTTTTTCGTTTCCCTCCGGATTCAGAGGCCATAATGACCTAACGGGATCACTAAGTTAAATCGATAAGAGTACGTCTACAACTCGCGATACTTAAATTGGGGTAATACTATGCACTTCGAAAATAATACGACCGGTCACCACAAGCACTGGGTCTAAACTGATGACCCACATGTAAAAACTCGTCTTTATATTGTCGTTTGGACATGCTGAAAACTATTGTTCGATACAAACAAGAGACTTGACGAAACTGAATCATTTTTTTCAAAATTGTGTACCGATACAAGGTCTAGTTATTTTTTGTCATCTACAGTGGTATTCTATAATGAAAAAATTCCTTAAATTTGGAAACCCAAAATAAATAAAATCAAATTTGCATTTGTGCTAATCAACGTTTTGAATGGTAAAATGTTTCGTAGTCAATACTTTCCAAGATCATATGCTTCAAAAAGCTTTCCTCAAATAACAAATTGCAGTTATTTGTGGTTTTGTTTTTTAGTATTCGTAAGATTTCAATTACTTACTTCATCGTTTGTAATAGATTTTACTTTTTACTTGCAATTGAACCTGGTTTAATTGCATATTCAATGTTTTCCAAGAAAAACTTAAAATAAGAAATAATTATAAGTCTCATGGATATCAAATCGTGAAAAAATACAAATTCAGTGATTATGCTGAAGTGATGGCAATTTTGAACGCAACTATTCAAAATGCCTGATCATCACGCGACGAAACCTCTTCAGTGGGCGTAATAACAAAAACTGCATTCATTTTTGCAAGTGCTCTTTTGTCCTTCAAGCATCGATATGAAAATAACAAACAAAGCAGAAAAGGCTTTGTAACCTGGTCCCTCCCCCCTCCGATTGGTCCGCGTGAATATTCAATCAACATTTCATCCACCAAAATCCTTACGTAATCAATGGACGCTCCCGTAGATGATACGATTAATATTAAGACATTCCAAAAACTGTTATGACAGGTACATTATTATTATAAGTAGTATTATCTGATAGTTTTTTTTTGTAAACGTTGGGAGGTGGAAATCTTCAAAAGATACCAATCAGCTCCTGCCTCTCGGCATGCCGGATTTCTACCGACTAAAACCACCTCCGTTTCCTTCAATCACTCTTTCCATCAAAATTTAATAATTATCCGTATTTAAAATTTTAGGACATAATACTTCTCAGACGATAAGATTCGGTATAAGGGATAGTACCAAATCTGCAAGTTTGAGTGTCCTTTTAGTTAGATTAATAGTTCAGACTATATGTTTATGAATTATTTTCTTTTGATTACATGTTTGGTTTAAGAGTTTAGTGGAGCTGATTGTACTTGTAACTTACTTCGAAATTTGGTCCTGAACGAGATATTTTTTAAGTGTCGTTTCAAAGGAAGTTGAGTTTGCTATGTTTTTAATTTTGTCGGGTAGTGTATTGTTAAAGTAAGCTGCTTTGTTGAAGAGGTCTTCTTTCAGTTTTGGCAAATGCTTTAGCTATATTATTCATGTTTCTCATTCTGTAAGTGTTTTCTCCCTCAATTCTATCTAATTTCACAGCGGTATGCTCATTACGGTGTAAATTCTTATGTTTGAATTTAGCTCTTTACATCGAAATCATGCCTTGCAAATTCAATTCTTGGGCTGTTTTCTAAACTTCGCACGTTGGAGTTTACATAGGGAGATTTTAAATGATCTTATATAGCTTGGTTACTAATCTGGAGATGATCATGAGATTACCTTTGGAAGTTTGACTCCAATTCAAGATGCCGTAGGAAATTTTGGAAAGGAGTTATTATTGTGTTTAATATTTTTAGTATTTATGTAGATATTACTGGGAAGTTGACCCGGTGGACCTCAAATGTCGCACCTCGTGGCTTGTTTTTGAAAGATTTTGCCATTCGTTCATATTATACAATACTACAGTTTGAACACTTGACCGCGGAGTTTCCACCAGGTTTGCCGATTTCATGATAATATCGCTCTTCTTTTCCAAAGCTAACAATTAATTTTCTTACGTCTAGAGAAACTTATTTTCTAATAGGAGCCATGATCTCTTTAAACAATTAGATAATTACTTGTTAACTCTCCGTCAACTGTTAAATCTACAGCATATTTCACCCTTCAATAAAAACTTGTACAAAGAAAATTATTCAAACATAGGTTATGCTGCATGTAGACTTTTGTTTCATTTCATGTGCAAAGATTTCATTTCTTATTGATGCTTCGATAGAAATAATTCAAATATTTACTTTTATTTTAGCTTAAATTATGTGGATACATGTTTTTGCTGCAAATGCTTAGAATTAAGATTATAGGATTTGAGAGACCGCCCGCATATAACAGGGGTACGTGGACTTCTGTTCATGCCTGTATGTTCTATTTGGTATAACCAGAGCTCAAATAGAGAAGCTAAGAGTCTTCAAGAGACGCAGGTTTTGCGCTTGCTACGTAGTCGCCCCTTCACTATTGTACACTGCTCCTCAACCGTAACCGAACATGTGTCAGTCATGAAGAATCTTAAAATGTGAACAAATACAAGACAATAGCAAACAAATGCAAGTCAACACCATCAGCGATATCCCTGCCTTCCATCACTTTCCATGATCCCATGATACCATTCAACTTATCCTCTACATTCTTTCCCACGCTAGTTTCCCCGAAAATCGCTGGTATATTCAGGTATCACAGTGAACTCGATACTGTGGAATCCATTTGTGCAAGATTGCGTCTGTGCACCTTAGGATGATGTAGATTTGGTAATTTATAAATTTAGGAAAATATAGAAATTTAAGTCAGTTGCCATAGCACGCTTGAATAAATCGCTTCTCTTTAAAACTTGTGTTTTTTTTTGAGTCGCTTCCGAGAAGTTTCCTTAACTGGCGCCCGAGCTAAAGTTAAAACGCGGTGTGAGAGCGAATAGTAAAATATTTTTCTCCGATCAAGTGCAAATTCTACTCTCATATTGAAGTAGTAGTGGAAGTAAAATTAAAGAGTGAAATAATTTTACCACTATTCAGTGCTACCCATAACTGCACCCGAACCGGAAAAAATTTACTGATCCCGCGACGCAACTTTCTCCTCTAAAATCTGTGCATTTCCTTACCCTTAATAATTCTTTTCGAAATGAATTTGGAAGCCATGGAAGCGACGATCCGACAACTCACCGGGCCGGTAAACGCACAGATCAAGCAAGTGAAAAGATTGGAGACGAGACTACTTCAGGTCAAATGTAGATCCCAAAAAACTTCAGAAGAAGCTCAATACATTAGGTATTGAGCTTCCCAAAACGGAAAAAGATCTTGAGGAAATCAGGAAGCTCCCTGATTGCGTAAGAGACTTGCAAGTATTCGTCGGGAATCCTGTTCAATACTTATCATGGATTCACAATGTCGAAAAAATATTGCAGGACTACAAAATAGTTCGCAATAAACCCATATTTCGAGCAATCCTACGCCATATCAGACAAAAGATTAGAGGCCCCGCGGATACTGCCCTAATCTCTTATAACATTTTTGATGATGATTGGTTAAGCATTAAAAAGTGCTTATCGCTACACTATGCTGACAAAAGGGACGTCAGGATCCTAGAACATCAGCTGCACTCAATGGTTTAAGCTCGTAGGAGTCTTGATGAATTTTACGCTGCTGTTAATCATCAGCTTTCACTGTTGATTAATGAAATCAAAACAAAAGACTATTCCCAAGAAACAATTACTGCTCTAACTGAAAATTATCGAAATAGAGCTTTGGATGTTTTCGTTCGCGGATTAAATGGTGATCTCTCAAAAATGTTGATTATCCAAAAACCTCAAACCCTACCTGAAGCCTACACTTCGTGCCTTGAAGTTCAAAATCTGAACTATAGAAACATCTCAATTCACCAAAGGAATCTACCTAATGTTGTTTCAACTCCTATAAACCAAATTTATATTTCGCATAATGGTAGAGAAAAATTTATTCCTATTCAGCCATATAGTCATTTATCGCTCCAAGAGCGAAATAAAGCTTACAATATTCAAACCAATTTCAAAAATCAGCGACCTAATTTTAGTCATAACCCGCCACCCAGACCAACACGACCAAAGCCTCCAGTTCCTATGGAAATAGATCATTCAGTTCAAACACGTAAGGTAAATTACATGAATAGACCAGCAGGTGTTGATAAAACACTCCTCCGAAAATCTAAACCCCAATATTGTGAATAGATTAAAAATACTAGAGCCCTACCTCCAACTTTTACAGCAAATATACAAGGCTAATTTTTCAAAATTCAAGGTCAGAATAACCTAAAGAATTGTAGAAGACCTCAAAAAAGAACATAACTAGTTTAGAATTATTCAATCCGAACATAGAAGAGCCCATAGAAATTGCAGAGAAGACAAGCAACAAATCTTGGAAAAATAATATTTTCCACAAATGGCAAAGCTCATAAAGAAATATACAGCAACTTGTGATGTCTGCAATACTTCCAAATACGATCGACATCCTCACAAACCGGAGTTCCAAGAAACACCAATTCCTCAGTATCCAACTGAAATATTGCATATGGATGTAATCGACCTCAAAGGAGAAAAATTCATTACCTGCATAGATAAATTTTCGAAATTCACAAAAATTTTCCACATCAAAAACAAGTCAGTCTTACATCTTCGTGACAAAATATTCAAAATGCTAAACTACTTCACCATCCCGAAAATTCTTGTTTGTGACAACGAATATATAATCTTCAACTACATCGAAATGTTAGGGATTAACGTATATGTAACACCGTCTCAGAAAAGCGAGGTGAAGGGCACAGTTGAGAGATTACACTCAACCATATTAGAAACTATAAGATGCCTTCAGCGCGAATACCCGAGTCTAGCATTCAAGGAAGTTGTCAATATATAAGTGGACCGATACAATATTTCTTACCACTCGGTGAATAAAGCAAAACCGGCTGACATATTTTTTGGAAGATCCGACAGAATAAACTATCAGAAGCTTTTACAATATCGAAACAAGCTTAATCAAAATTTGAAACAGGAAATAGCCAGGAAACAGCGAAACAGAATTGAAGCTCACAATTTGAAGAGAGATAAACCAAAAAACTACTCGCCAAGTGATATTGTCTATAAATATGATAAGCAAATAAAAGCCAAAAATAAATCAATGTTCAAAAAGGAGATAGTGGCAAAAGACAACCGCGTCACTATAACTACAACTTCAGGCAAGCGAATACATAAAGCCGATTTGAAAACCACATCTCCTATCACATCTACATCCTATAGAAAAATATTCCTTTCCCAAAGACCACTTCAAATTCCATTTCAAGCAGCATCTCCTCCCATTTCATGTTAGCTCTTTTCGGGGCGCAAGCCTCAGTCGACATCTATCTGTATACTACGCCATTTGTGACTATGCGAAACGGAGTCGGAAAAATTTTGAATGGTAATTTTAAAATCATACACATCATAAATCTCGCAGTATTCGACAAGACATGGAGCAGAAAATCAAACATCAAGTCAACCGCTCCAGCATCATTGCCCCACAGCTAGATCACCAAGCTTCGGAGATTGGAATAATGCTGGATCACCTTCGCAGCAAGCCCCTGATCAAACAAAAACGCTCGATAAACTGGTAAGGCTCCACTTAGAAGTGGATTGCAGGATCCCCCGATGCAATCGACTGGGATAACGTCGTCAAAAGTCAAAACGATATAGTTAGTAATAATAATAAACAATATAAGATCAACGAATATCTCCAGTTTCCGCCCAGCTCACCAACAATTATAACAAGATAGTCCTAGATATAAACGCCTGCAACAATGATAAATACGAGCAAATGATGTTAAATCAATTAACGATTTTCAAAACCGAAATTCAGGAAATAATCTTAGCTAGTCAGATGGCAAGGGAAGGTATCGTCGAAACAAATCTCTTAGATAGAACCGACATTCAAGCAATTCTTTCCGAAGTTGAAACTCTCCCTTATCAAAACGATATACAAGCAATCGAATATGCCGAGCCGAAGATGTTACTACGGAACTCTCCCCTACTTTACGTTATATGCTTGCCTTAAACAACAGAAACGCAGTTTAACCATATCCTCATAAGTCCTACTATCAGTTTCAGTTTCAAAAATGGCTTTATTGATATTGATTTTCGCAATTAAAAAAAATTCTTAAGCCTACGAACTATCATCTAACTTAAAAACTAAATGACCACTAGGGCGCTCAAAGCTTGTTAATCTTTATTAATATGCATTTAACAAATATCGCTTATTTTCCAACTTATCAGCATTATTATGAAATTTAAATTGGAAAAACAGAAAAAAAAACAATTAATCGTCACACCTTAACCTAACTTAACCTATGCGAGGTTGTATCTGCCAGCAGATTCGCCCCCGCATTTACCTAATTCAACCTTAAGACTAAGGGTGAGTCCATGTCTGCCAGCAGACATAGACCCACAATGTAGATATACCTACTTAATTCTATTTATAATGTTTCTTTAGGACTAACAGAGTGTATTTAAGACAAAAAATATGTACATCTCATTGAAGGTCTGAATCATGTCGGACTCTTATATCATTCATCGAGCCACCAATATCGATAACGGTCGCGGTCATTTCGATCAACGTCAAACCTCGCGAATGAATAGCGCCACAGCTCGCTCGATCTGCTCGTATCCATTCCCGCGACGTATTCAATCCTCTTGCCGGTTGCCCGCCTATATAGGTTACATATTCTGTCCAACACCCAAATCTCTGTTATTGAAAAATGCACGTTTCCATTCTTAAAATTAATTATTTTTGTTCCCATGAAGCTTCTAGCATCCTCGTAAAGATTTTTGTAAACGTTTGAACACTGAACGTGCAATTTTTCCAAACAATCTTTTCATCTGATCAACATCGAATGTACAAGCATCTGTGGGTAAGTTCTCATGGTTGCTTATCGATCAGAAGCTTTAAAAGGCCGATGTACTCTAGTAATTAGTTAGTTGATAGACAGAATTGTAGCAGAAAACATTAAATATATTATTTTTTCTTAAAAGTCCGCATTGATTAATTTGAGTGGCGCAGTCGGTAGGATCCTTTTAAACGGAAAGGATCCATATGAGAACGGACTAAAAATACGCGAAACGCGAAGCGCGAAAAGTGCAACTAAATAATATAAGTGCTGTGAAACCACTAAAAATAAGTGAAAAATAGCACCTGTAAGTTACTGTTACAAGTGAATTGCGCACCGATAAATCTGTGAAATTTCGGGCCCTATTCACATCTATTGTTTTCAACTCCCGTGATAGTTTTAAAATATCTACCAAACATTCCGTCAAAGGACAGAATTACCAAGCTTTGGTCGAAAGTTATTCGGAAGGAAGAAATGGAGGCAGCCGTAATGGAAAGACTAGTCATCGCACTAGAAAACCTTGCGACGATGAACCGACAAACGGTCAGCAACAGATCGATTCATGTTTTCAAAGAAATTGAATACATCAATCCATTCGACGGAGACAGGCAACAACTTACACAATTTTTAAACTGTGTTGGAACGCATCTAATAAATGTTGAAGATCAAGCAAGAAAAGCGGAGCTGTTCCAGGCAATCTACAATACCAAAATTGTGGGACGAGCAAAGGAACTACTACTAAATAATGCACCTCAATCGTGGGAGGAAGCCAGAGACCTTCTTAAACAACACTACAGGCCAGCGGGTAATTATAAGGATATTTCAAGAAAAATTGGAAACTTAAGAGTAAGTTCAATCTTTGATTTAAACTTTCAAATCGAAAAAAATATTTACGATATTAACACATTTTCGACTTACGAATGTAATTCGCGAGAAACTAAAGAAACATTTTACGCACTCCTTGTGAATCGAATAAAACAGATTGTTTCGGGAAACTTATCTAGAGAAATAAGAAATGAATTTGATCTACATAAAATTAAAAACGTTTTATATTCATACGTTGGTTATGACGACACAAATTTAGACAAAGAATTTCTCACCTCAGACCGAAGACACGCACTACCTAAACAACACACCAATACTCGACATAATCAAAATAACTTCCACCCTAAACCACCTGAATTTAATAATCCCAGATTTAATCATCAAAACACCAATTTCGAGACATTTAGGCAAAATCGAAATTTTCCATCAAATCATAATGGGTTCGGAAATGAACAAAGACCCTACTCTGGTCAGTTTCGAAGGCCAATATTCAATCCATCAGGCCAAGTTCGAAATGCAGCTCAGCATCCTGAACCTATGGAAATAGGGCAAATTAGTCACATCCAAGAACAGGGACTCAGTGAAGAGGTTCATAATATTGAACCTGTTTTTTTTCTAAACTAGGCCTCGGGAATAAACTATTTGTAACTTTAACAATTGATGATATTAGATGTAGAGGGTTGATTGACACAGGTTCCACAATGAGTATAATTAATTCCAGCAAGATTAATTGTCAAAAATTCAGGGTATTTGAGAAAACTAAAATGAAACTCCAAACTATCAATAACGTGACTACAGAAACGGTGGAAAGAGTGATAACAACTATACCCAGAGAGTTCAACTACGACCTCCGAGGGGCAATTAAATGGTATAAGAGGGATTTAGGAGATAAACCATACGATGTTCTAATTGGTATGGATATATTAGGCAAAATTGTCCAAGTGTTAGATTTCAACAATAAATACATGATTCTCAATAATGGGACCAAAATTCTCATGTTTTCAGCTCAAAACGAAGCAACTTTCGATTGTTTCGAACTCAGTTCTAACTCAAACGGAATAGATCTAAGTCACTTAAACGAAACAGAAAGGAAATCAATTAAAACGTTGTTGGAAAAATTTGGAAATTTGATATACAAGGATGGGGATCAGTTAACTAATACTGATTCGATAACTCACGAAATAAGGACAACTACCGATCAACCAATTAACGCAAAATTATATCGACTACCACCAAGGCACGAGGAAGAAGTAAGGCGTCAAATACAAGAAATGGAACAACAAGCGATTATTAGGAAGTCTAATAGTCGCTACGCGTCACCTATAGTAATAGTTGCAAAGAAGCTGGATAATTCGGGAAAACAAAAATTCAGATTGTGTGTCGACTATCGCAAACTAAACGAGAGAACCATTGACGACAAATATCCCCTGCCAAACATAACCAGTATACTGGATAAGCTCGGAAGAGCCCAATACTTTACTACTTTAGATTTAGCTAAGGGATATCACCAAATTTAAGTACATCCGAACGACATCTCAAAAACAGCTTTCGTCACTCCTAACGGATTGTATGAGTATATCCGGATGCCATTTGGTTTGAAGAACGCACCAGCCACGTTTCAAAGGCTGATGAATGAAATACTGCGAGAATATATTAATAAGATTTGCGTCGTTTATCTGGATGACATTTTAATCTTCTCAACAAGTCTGCAGGAACATATTCACTCTTTGAAGTTAATATTCAAGCGACTCGAAGAGCATGACCTTAAGATCCAATTTGACAAGTGTTCCTTAATGAAAAATAACACGGAATTTTTGGGACATATTTTAACTTCTGATGGAATGAAGCCAAACCCTAATAAAATTCAGTGCATTCAAGAGTACCTCCTTCCAAAAACAGAGAAGCAATTGAAGGGATTCCTAGGTGCTACGGGTTATTATCGAAAGTTTGTCAAAGATTACGCGAAAATCGCTACCCCGATGATAAAGTATCTAAAGAAGGATAAAAGAATCAATATAAATGATCCGCAATACATTCAGGCTTTCGAGACCCTCAAACTCAACCTTATCAACCACCCGATTCTCAAATTCCCCGACTTCGGTAAACCTTTTACGTTATTTACCGATGCAAGCAACTATGCACTGGGAGCAGTTTTAACGCAGAATAATCAACCGATATGTTACGCTTCAAGGTCACTGAATGATCATGAAAAGAATTACTCCGTGACTGATAAAGAATTCTTAGCGATAGTATGGGCCGTTGGGTACTTTAGGCCATACTTATGGGGGAATAAATTTAAAATTGTTACCGATCACTTACCAATAAAATATCTAAACAAGAAGTATACGGAAAAAGAATTTAGCCAAAGGACTCAACGATGGCTACTTAAGCTACAAGAGTACCATTTTGAAATCGAATACCTGAAGGGCAAAGAAAAGAAGATAGCAGATTTTCTAAGTAGGATACCTAATGCTGATAACAAGGACGAACGTGAAGAACAACAATCCATCAACGATGTTTCTGGCAACGCCACTGTTCACTCGCAGGAAGAACAGCAACTTGACCATATACCGATCAAGGAAACTATTGTGAATAAGTATAAGACTCAATTAATATTAACTTACGACGTGGACAAGGATATTGAGATAGTCCACAATAGGAGGATTATTTATCTGGACATGACAAGAGATAGAGAAAATTGGATAGATGTACTAAGAAGGTTTATCAAGCCAGGTCTTACAGGAATCTACACTGAGCTATCATATTCTGTCAGCGAAAGCTACCAACGATCTCTTGGGTGACTTATTGAAGTCGAATGAGCTCAGGAGGGGGCTGATGAAGATCGAGAACAATGTCGGCGCAGTGACTGTTCCCTGCTGCAGACCATTAAAGTCGCGCGTTGTTATCAGGTTTCCGTCTGGGCTGACAAATGATTTGCCATACAACAAACTGCACATCGTGGCGACGAGTGGGCACGGAAACTTGGCCTGAAAGAGCCTAAAAATCAGTCCATCAAGCCACACGGAATCAAAAGCCTTCTCTATGTCGATGAGACACGCTCCGACACATTCTCTGTCGTTGAGCCTAAAACACACGTCCAACGTGACCTTGGCTATTGCATGGGTGGTCGAATGGCCAGTTCTAAAACCGAACTGGCCATTCACCATCAGGTCGTTCCTCGTGAGATGCACATTCAGTGCTCGATTGAGTACCACATCAAATACTTTGCTGACATTCGGCAGCAAACTAATTGGGCGGTAGCTCTTCGCGCTGGAAGCGGCCTTGCCTTTCTTCAAAATCGGAAAGACTTTGGCTCGCTTCCACTTCTCAGGAAAGTACGACCTGTTCAACATGTTGTTGAACAAGATGCAATAGCTTCGGATTGTAACGTCGGACATGTGTCGAAGAACAACATTGCGAATGCCATCGAGGCCAGATGATCTCTTGGAATTTACCGATCTGAATATAATAAGCAAGTCTTCATAAGAGATGAAGTATCCATCCAAGACATCATCGGGTATCGAGTCGGCCTTAAGCGTGTCATTAAAATGGAGAAGTGGCGTGCCGTTCAGGCTTGCCTTGAAGTCGGAAACCTTGGCTTCCACGATTTCGGAAAGGCGTTTACTCCCACGTTCCGGGTGTGACCGATGGACCGATTCAAAATGAACTCCAATCAGCTCCAGCTTCTGAGCGTTGTCACTCACGACGCAGTTGCCTTGCGCATCCACAATCGCTGCTTGTACGTCGATTCCTGCTCCAACCAGGAGATCTACTTCATCTGCCGTGACGGTGAGGGCCGGCACATTGGCGCGAGATTTTTTCCGGAACAGGCTATTGACCTGTGCGTACATCTGGTCCGGGTCCTTGTGCGAGATGCCCCGCAATTATCCGACCATTGGCTGTTGACTTCGTTCCTGTAGTTCTGTCGGACTAAGTTCCGGACATTCCTCAGGAGCGATTTCAACAAGCCTAAAGTGGAATGGTTATAGTCCTGAAATCGCCGATAAATCGTGTTGATGCGCGTTAGAAGGAGGCTTTTCAACTTTTTCAGTCGTTTGATGACTAGGGTATCGTATCCCTCCATGTTGTTCCGAGGCTTGATCTTCGGCACCACTCGTCCCATAGTGTCCAGCGTAAGATTGTCCAACTTTGAGAGATAGCTTTCTATCTCATCAACAGTCAGGTTTCTGTTATTGGGCACCATGCAGCGCGGGTTATCACCTGAAGGAGGGCATTCCTTCAGATACTCCCGATCGAACCTCGTTTGGAATTTCTTCCAATCGGTTTTCTTTAAGTTCAACTTGTGATCTCCAGCTTGCGCTGGAAGAAGAAAAACCTCATCTCTTTCATGCTGCACTTCCATAACGATAGCATTATGATCGCTATTATAAGGAAGTGTTTGCAGTCTCCGTTGAGGATTCAATCTTTTGAAGAAGAGTCGCGCATCAGCTATGCACAGATCCAAGTAGGAGTTTGCCCTGGGAAGGGTCGCGCTCTCCGGCCCGTAGAGTCGACACCTGTACTCCACCTGGCACTGTGTTAACCACGATTTCAGGAACACACCTCTCGAGTTGTTAGTGGCGTTCAGCCACGATTTGTGCTTGGCGTTTAAGTCACCGGCAAGCACATACAAATTGTGTAGCCTATCTAATTCGAGTATCTGGAACAGGGAATGGAATTCGTCGCGGAACTTGGGTTTATTGTTTCCGGCTGCGTAGGCAGAGATAACAAACAGGTTATCGCCACCCAGCAGGGGAAACTTGATAACGGAGACTTCCAGGCATTCAAAAATTTTGAATTCGGCTTTCTCAACCACGGTAAAACGATAAGGCCTTCTAACCAGAATCCCGGTACCGCCTTCCCCATCACAACTGGCCCTATCGTTTCGCACGAATTCGAAGTCTTTGAACGTCACAGAATGTCCCGAATTGAGGCGGGTTTCTGTGAGAAAAACAATGTGCAGCTGTTGCCTCACAACAAAGTCGAGCAGATTGGAGCAGCGGTGAACAGTTGCAATCGAGTTGACATTAATCGAAATGAGCTTAAGCTCATCAAACGGTAGAAACGACGCGCCGCGATTAGTGTCCGATATGGTTCAGACCTGCGAGGCTAAAAAGTAAATTTATGTTATTGGTATTATTTCTTACCGTGCTATTTAAAATATTAAGCTAATTAACAATTTGTGAAAGCATATTTACAATACTGTCTGATTGTGCTGTGACGGTTGGTGGCACGGCTGGTTTTTGTGGTTGCGCGTTTGTACCCTTAATCATCGCTGCGAAAGACACTCCTGGTTGGATAAAAGCGGCAGATGGTTGGGGAGCTGCATGACGTATAGCTGCTATATTTGGTTCAACTCTCTTGCTGTTCTCCAGATTTTTGTAGGCTGTGCATCCTCGAAACGAAGCTGGATGTCCAAATGCGCTGCAGTTAACGCAGAATATCTTAGATGTCTCATCTGTTTCTAGAATGCTGCATTCGTTTAACTCGTGTGTGTCACCACATTTGACACAGCGTGGTTGCATTCTGCAGTTAGCTGCAGCGTGGCCAAACCGTTGGCACCGGAAACATTGCGTGATTTCTTTTCTTTACAGTTTCTCCCACCTGACTGCTTGGAAATTTATACACCGAATTTGATGCAGTTCACTGGCGTTACTCTCACTAGCGATTTGTACAATGAATAGTGGTAACGTACGCTTTTCTATAACGGATTTGAATTTGATATCACCATTTGATGCACGCAATGACGCCAGGATATCTTCAGGCTCCTTTTCACTGCCCAGTCCTTTCAGAAGGAAGGTTTGGAACTTTTCTTGTTTTGCAGTGTAAGTGAAGAACGGTGCGTTGACTTGCTCGAGCGCTATTTTGGCAGATTTGTAGTCATCTAGACTCTTCGTCTGGATGACGACTTTGTCACTGGAGATTCGTTTCAGGTTGAAATCCTTAATTCCACTACTCACGTTCAGTAATTTCGCCAAATCACTGCCACTTTGTCCAAAAGCGTTAACTATCAGGGGTTTTGTCTTTTTATTTGCAGTGATGGTGTTAACTTTTTCCACCTGCTGTACGATCGTTTCTTTCGCTGCTGCTTTTCCAGGGTTCAAATTTCCAGCTTCTATTTTTCTGCATTTGGCAGTTTGCTTCACGTTCTTCCTACGCAACACTTACACAAATTCTTCTTCGTCATTCCCGTCACATTCCATGTTCGTTTTTTCATTTCTTATTCCAGTGTTAGCGTCATTTTGCAGTAATTCAGCAGATTTTTCGTTATGGTTGCTGCTACTGGCTACTACCGTTTGCTTAGCTGCACCCACTAAATCGCGGATGGTTTGCTTCAGCTGCAGTATCTCATTGCGCAGCTTCTCAATTTCCGCTTTTGGTTTAGCCCGTTTCGAAGCTACGAGATTCGGTCTCGGTTTCTCCTTCCGTTTTGATAGTCCGCTAACTACACCGCGTTCTGGCATTTTTGGCTTGGGTTAATTCACAATTTTCACAAAATGTCTTCCACGAACTATTTAATGATATAAGAGTCACTGGCTGACTTTCTTATAATAATAAGTCACTATCTCAATAATAGGAAATTAACTTAGAAATGTCCCAACAATCACTTTCAGTTTCCTGAAACTTGCATCCATGCAATTTTCGGTCTTTTCCAAAGTCTATAAATAGCACAAGCAAATGAATCAATTGCTTGGCTTCAGTGCACATGTGCACGTGCACACATGCCACACACGGCGCACAGAGAGTATAATCAATATCCAAGAGCTCACGCTAACACGTCTGCACACCACGAGGGTTCAAAGTCGACTCTCTCTCGTCCTACTATCAAAATGATTCACTTTGGTTTCTCTAGTCTGCTTGTAACCCAAACAGAAAAGTATGGAATTTTAAAAAAAATGTAACAGCATCCAAGGAACAGTAATCTGTCGAAGTAACAGTTAGTCAAGCTCATTAAAGTCGATTGTATTCTGCATCTCTTAGAGATCCAGTGCAGAGTGCGACTATCAGTTCCACGAGGAACCCATAATCGAACTCATTAGCGATAGCACAATATTTCTAACGGGGTTTTCCGGGAAACTTGGTCATGGCAATACAAGCAAAATTTTGAATGGAACCTTCCTTGTTAATTTTCAAAATGATTCCATAAAAATCAACGATGCCGAGTATACGAGTAGAGAAATAGAAAACCTTCACTTCATGCCCTCTATTTTTCAAGGCAACATAGCAGTCAAGGATATGAAGACCTCCAATACTTGCACGAGTTCCATTTGAATAACGTAAAAAAATTGCAGAAAATATCCTTCGACAATATCGTTTCCATCAGTAACGATATTATAATCGCCATGTTCTTAATAATATCTGTTATCCTATTCTTATACATCGCATTTAGGCAAAAAAACAGGGATCCCACCTACTTACCCTGATCCTGTAGCTGTTCCATCCTAACCTGCGGGACGCAGATTCTTGAGAAGGGAGGAGTTAACACCATCAGCGATACCCCTGCCTTACATTACTTCCCATGATCCAAATACCATTCAACTTATCCTCTACATTCTTTCCCACGCTAGTTTCCCCGAAAACCGCTGGCATGCACTTTTCAACGGTAGCGCATCTTCAGGTATCACAGTGAACTCGATACTGTGGAATTCATTTGTGCAAGGTTGCGTCTGTGCACCTTCGGATGATGTAGATTTGGTAATTTATAAATTTAGGAAAATTTAGAAATTTAAGTCAGTTGTGATAGCACGCTTGAATAAATCGCTTCTCTTTAAAACTTGTGTTTTTTTGAGTCGCTTCCGAGAAGTTTTCTTAACTTGAATGTTATATTTCCTAACATGTGAGAATTTGTAAAACGTAAACAAATATAAGATAATAATAAAGAAATGGATTTTACGTCTCCTTACATGTGGGCATTTGTAATAAATAATCTAATAAAGGATAAGAACAAATAAATGCAGGTCCTTTGGGCGTTAGGTATAAAAGTCACTAACAACTTATGACAGATGATTAGTTGTATTTAGAGAGTACGTCCGAATGCTGTTTGAATTTATTAAAATTGGTTAAAACAAAGTACGCTTGTGTTTTCCTTCCACCCAAGGCAAAAACTAAGTTGGCGCAGTTGGTAGGAAAGTGTATTAATTATCCGAAAGTGAAAACGAGCCTCATTGAAGTAGTGAAGTTTGATAAGCCCGCACTAGCTAAAAATAAGTTATTTAAAAACACGAGTGAGTTCAGTGGCAAGTCTTAAAGCCATAACCTACGGAGCGACCGACGTAGGGCTGAATTGTAACAAAAAGTGTTAATCAAGTGCAAAAGACTAAAAATCATACAGAATACAACAATAACAGTGAAAAAATGAGCTTAGGAGCGAGTCCAGTACAAGCAACCTATCACTCATCGCTATAAATCTGCAAGCTACTTTGGTAATTAAATCTAGAAATAAAAATGTCATCCGATCTTCCCACAGCTTACCAGATGACCGAAAGAGCACAAGCACAGGTACCGGCAACTCTCAGTTAACGGACTTCATTACAGATCTATATCTAACGCATAACACTTTACCCCCTAAGAACACAGATCCTTGATATAAACAGTTCTGTTAACCGAAATGCAGCGAATAACAGGAGACGCAAAATTATCGGCAGCTTCCACCAAATGGAAAGATGTAAAGCAAGCCTTAAGGGGGGAGCCTGCTTTAGACGCTTCAAAAAATCGATGTTTTTTTTTGCATAAATGTCATCCTATACTATCCAAGAATGTGTTGTAGTGTATTCCTAGTTCCAAACCCGGAACTAGCCTATACACAACTTATCTTCCCCAGGAGCTTCCATAAATGATCTCCCCCAGAAGTTTTCATAAATAATTTCCCACAGAAGCTTCCATAAATAATTCTCCACATAAGCTTCCTATATCACCAAAGCACATCCTCAAATTAATCCCTTAGCAAAGATCTTAACCTCCATACTAACTACATTGGTATGGTAGTTTAAAATTCCCTTTTTTGTAACCGTGTGAAACTCTTAGAAGATCATTGAACCTAGAGTAAACAAAAATATAATTGGAGCAATGCAAAGTGCATTGGGGTAAGCAATATTGCAAGCGACGAATTCCGTGGGAATCAATTTGAATCGCGTTCGATTGGTTAGGGTAAATTGATTTAAGACTAGAGTAGGGATTTTTATATGATAAGCAATTTTAAATGTACATAACAGTAAGTGAAATTTTGAAATAAAAGAACGGACTGAGCTGAGGCTCGGCACAATAGTGATCTCTTAACGGAACAAGCTAGTTGTCAATAATAACGTTGCCTTCTATTCGACAACCAGTCTGCCTTTACAAATTGGCAGACAGCGAATTGCCTCATACATTGGCAATTCATTCTTACTTAGAATTATCGGCTGCCTGTCTACTCGGACTGCGCCAAACATGTGGCAACCCAAGGGATGCCTGTAGGTGGTAACAAATCTTTTCAACCCTTTCTCTGTTGACGAACTTATATCCTAGAAGAGTGAAGACCATCACCTTAGAAGAATACCAGCAAAGACGCATCCGTGAATCGAGTACGCAAAGCAACCAAACGGATTACCAGCATAGAGAACCACGAAACTCATTACATGGCGATCCAGCATCTTTACATGGCGATCCTGCGACCCACGAACCTGCGACCCACGAGCCTGCAAACCACGATCCAGCAACCCACGTACTCGAAAAACTGGCAGAGGATTTAGAAGAAGGTGAAATTACTGAAATCCAGTCAGACGAAGAATTCCATGGGGTGTTTGAAAGATGTCTGATCCGCAACGCAAAATTTAGCAGGACAGAAGAACGACGTGAAGAATACGTGCCTATGCCGGTATCAAAGGCACCCAAATACGATCCGACACCACTACCCGGACCACGAACAAGACACATTGGAGAATTTTTAAAAAAACAACCCGAAGATCGTCCAAAAATAGTCAAATTAAAGCGAAGGCGACGAGGAGGAAAAACTTTCAATCAACGCCGCGAAAAAGCGACATTAGATCGACTAATATCCATATCGGCAGGAAAAAATAAAATAAATATCACCAATAGGTTAAATAGCCTTAAAAATAAATAACTTAAATATGAACGCTCCCAGAAAAAAAGTGGGATAATATATAATAGAAATTAAATAAATAAATGTAAAATGGGCAATACTTGTAGTACTAATTCTAATATACTTATAGAATATAAACAAACCATAAGTACCACGGTCGTATTTTCTATAATCTTGATATTTTTATATCTATAATCGTTGACAGAAACATTCTAGCGAACAGGGTCAATGTTTAATTTATCGAATATATAGACAGTTTACAGATGCCTGCAAACAGAATAAAATTACTATTAACTGAATAACAGACTATTTCCTTAAATTTAAAAAAAACTAACACCTACACGGTCAAAACTCTGAAAGAAAAACTAGAAGCAGTAATAAATATTCAAAATGAATGTATTAATCTATTCAGCCAAATAAGAGAAGGCACAGAACTTGATCTCAAATTGAATGTGTTCAATGTTTGCAAGGCACTAATTTCAGCATTAATTGAACGATTAAACGCAGAATATATCCCAGTAAAAAATAGAAGACGAAATAACCTATACTGCAATGGCAGACTTCAACATTGAGACGGCCATCAAAACAATACCGAATTTCGACGGTAAATTTTCTGAGCTGGAGACTTTTCTAATAGTAGTGAAACTCATCGGTAAAAGACTTTCACCAGACGGAAAAACAGAACTATTAAATTTTGTCTTACATGCGAAACTTAGCCTTAATGTTAGGACATCGTTGAACACCTCAGACATTTCAGACTTGGACAATTTTGAAACTGAACTGAGACGAAAATACAAAAACCCAAAAACTATTCCGCAAATACACACGCAATTATCTACGGTCACACAAAAACGACTACCCATTTCTGTCTACAAAGACAAAATATTGACTTTAGTCAATGAGCTAAATCAGCTCCAGATAAGTAAACTAGGTCCGAACCCAATCCAGGCTGCAAAACAAGCCATACAAAGCGTAAACGACACATACGCATTAACAGTATTCAAAAACGGTCTGAGCGACCAGATAAGGGAGATCATATTCGCTGCGAGACCTAAGAATCTAGGTGAAGCAATTACGCTTGCCACAGAAGTTGAGAGTACCGAAACGCAGCAAAATAGTGTTTTACATATACACAGATTTAATAGGTATCCAAACAATAGAAATACAAACCATACAAACAGAAATGATTATAACACCCAAAATATCAGACATAGACCACGTGATCACTTCCAAAATAATCAATATATCAATAATCGAAATTTCGACGGTAATAGACCCGCCAATAACCAAAATTTTAACAATAGAAATTTTACCCGCGCTAGAAATTTCCAAACGAATAGAAATTTTAACAACTCTAGAAATGGAAATAACCGCACTAATAGAAATTATTCAAATAATAATAACACTAGGAGAATTCGCGTTATATCGGACCAGGGAAACTCGACAGCTTCCCGAGAGGAGTTAGGCAACCTCCCGGAAGGTAAACAAAGCCAAAAATATTGTAAAAAACAAAACTAACAAAATATATAGGATTACGGGTATTAGCACTAATTACGTAAACATTTATAATAAAAATGAGAATAGACACCTGAAGCTACTAATAGATACAGGTGCAGACATATCAATATTAAAAAGTAATAGTTTAATTCACAAAAATATCGATATTCAGTCCGAAAATAAATGTAAACTCACGGGCATAACAGAAGAGACCACAATGTCTCTGGGAACAACCCTACAACAATTCATCATCGAGAATGAGATGATAACAAATACTTTTCACATAGTAGATAAGGACTTTCCAATTGAAACTGATGGTATATTAGGAAGAGATATACTCAGTAAATATATGTGCAAAATAGATTTCGAGTCTTATACTATTACCTTTTGCATCCTTGACAAAGATGTTACAATACCTATTTACACAAGAAAAATCAATATGGCACATGTTGTCATCCCGGCTAGAACTGAAGCCATGATACCAATTGAAATCGATAGATCCGAAGACAGCATCATTCTTAACAATGAAATACAAAATGGAGTATTTTTAGGAGACTGCATTATCCCATCAAAAGGTGTATGCCCCACTAAAGTGCTTAACACTAACGACCACGGTATAACACTAACAAATTTTAATTTAGAAGTAGAACCTTTGAAAAATTACAACATTTTGAAAGCAAAAGAAACTTTCGACAACAAGCGTTTAAACCGGTTGCTAGACGTCATAAGTACAAATAGCTTAGATGAACAAGCAAAGACGAGCTTGCTAGATATTATTAAACAATATCAAGATGTTTTTCACCTTGAAGGGGAACAACTAAGTAAGAATAACTTTTACAAGCAAAGGCTCAATACCACTGACGATACACCGGTATACATAAAGAATTACCGATTACCACAAACGCAAAACGAGGAAATACAAAAACAAGTCCAAGAGTTGGAAGATAACGATATAGTAGAACCTTCTATAAGCCCATACAACTCACCACTGCTAGTCGTACCAAAGAAGAGTTCTGACGGTACTAAGAAATGGAGACTTGTTGTTGACTTTAGAAAGTTGAACGACAAGTTAGTCAATGATAAATTCCCATTGACAAGGCTGGAAGATGTGCTCGACAAACTAGGTAGAGCCAAATACTTTTCCACCTTAGATATGACGAGTTCTTTCCACCAGATTGAACTGGAGAAAGACTCAAGACCATTGACAGCAT
Source organism: Oxycera nigricornis (assembly GCA_963942545.1). NCBI lineage: Eukaryota > Metazoa > Arthropoda > Insecta > Diptera > Stratiomyidae > Oxycera > Oxycera nigricornis. The sequence goes on from OZ012661.1 coordinate 73,159,869, forward strand.
TTTCCACTAGCAACGGACACTATCAGTTTAAAAGGTTACCATTTGGACTCAAAATATCCTCAAACAGTTTTCAAAGAATGCTTACCATCGCACTAACGGGTTTAAGTGATTCAGCTTTTCTTTATGTCGACGACATTATGGTCTTTGGATGTAGCATCAAACACCATAATGAGAATCTAACAAAAGTTCTACAAAAATTACGCAGATACAACCTAAAACTGAATGCAAAAAAGTGCAAATTCCTAAAATCAGAAGTCGTATATTTAGGACATTTGATTACAGCTGACGGTGTACGAACTGATCCTGCTAAATACGAGGTGATAAAAAACTACCCAATCCCTAAAAATTCAGATGACGTCAGAAGATTCGTAGCATTTTGTAATTATTACCGGCGTTTCATTCCAAATTTTGCAGAAACGGCAAAGAGCTTGAACTCTCTGTTGAAGAAAAAAGCACCGTTTATTTCGGAAGAAGAGCAGCAAAAAGCATACAATTTACTTAAACAAAAATTAATCTCACCACCAATACTCCAATATCCAGATTTCGAGAAACCTTTCATTTTGACTACTGATGCATCAAATTTTGCACTAGGTGCGATTCTGTCACAAGGAAAGATCGGTTCTGATTTACCCATCTCATACGCGAGTAAATCATTGAACAAACATGAACTGAACAAACCAATAATTGAAAAGGAACTTTTGGCGATACACTGGGGTATAAATTTCTTCAGACCATATTTGTATGGACGAAAGTTTACAGTAGTATCAGACCATAGATCCTTAGTATCATTGTTCACGCACAAAAACCCATCCTCCAAGTTGACGAGAATAAGATTAGACTTATCGGATTATGATTTTGAAATAGTGTATAAAAAAGGTAACATAAACACAAATGCAGATGCATTGTCAAGAATACAAATAGACTCAGAAATCCTAAAATCTATGATACCTCCAACCAACAACAAAAGTATCAGTAAAAAACTCATGGCGATAACAAGAAGCAAAGCGATAAAACAGCAAAATAATAAAAGTACTAAAATCGATAACGACAACGACAACCAAAAACGGGAGACTGATCACCTCTATGCATTCGATTGTACATCGCTATCCGATATAACAGGGGCATTAAAACTAAAATTTAATATGTTGCGCAAAAACAATGAACAAAATATAATAATCTCAAAAGAGAAAGATGATTTAATGGACCACTTTAGTGATAAAGCTCGCGAGAAATACGTTTCCGCCAGCGATAAGCAAAGTGTGAAAATTCGCGATAACCTTAACGATAAATCTAACACGAAACTAGTTTCTGTATTGAGGAAGTTAATGAATTATTCGCAGAATAATATAATAAATGAGTGAGCTCTATCCAACGAAGATATGATATTTAGGTACGTACCCAAAAATGTATTTGAAAAATTATATAATACGTTGCAACTAAATATGGATATCCAATTGAAAATAATGATATATAAACCCCCTAAAAGAATAGATAACATCGCTGAACAGAGCAATCTTATTAGAGAATTCCACGAATCATCACATGGTGGACATACAGGAATATGCAGAACGCTTCTTAAATTAAAACAAAGATACTGTTGGAAGGACATGAGTAGGATGATAAAGCATTACATCAACAATTGCGATAAATGCAAATTCAACAAAATAACTGAGCACACAAGGGAAAGAATGATTAAAACCTATACACCCTCTACTAGTTTTGAAATAGTGAGTGCGGACATCATTGGTCCCTTAAGGAGGGGGGGGTAAGGTTTGTTTCGTCTAAAAAATACCTTTTTTTCGTGAATTTTGTTGGAAAAAATTATTACTGTAGGTTTATTTTACATATTATTATCTAAAAGTACAACATGTGAAGAATGTTTAAAAAAAAATTTGTCCAAAAATAGAAAGAAATAACGGATTTATTGTAGATCTCCGCAGGCGCCAAGAAAAAAAGTTTTTATGCGGTGAACAGCCTACAGCATCACTGGATCATCTGAAACCAAAAAATCAAAATGCTTTCTTCAGTTTATTACTTTATCTCTCCAGTGACGTCGAGTTTTTTTTAATTATTCAATTTTTTAATTTTTGGCACCATTTTTAAGCCAAAATAACGATTCTTGACGAAAAAATCGACCTATTTGTTATTGTAAAATTCTTAGTAATTAATTTTTTTAAAAAAACTCAACGTCACTAGAGAGCTATATATATATATGTTAAATATGTGTACAAAATTTCAAAAGGATCGGTTCAGTAGTTTTTTCTGCAGGCTGGTCACCGACTTTAAAAATTACGTGTTTGGGAAAATCGATTTAGAATTTTGTACACTGAAAAAATGAAAATATCTTGAAAAAACCGGATTTTTTTTATAAAATACGTACATAACACCATCGATGCCGGGTTCATAAAGTACATCACTATCATCCACGTTATGTAAGGCATCTTTTTGCTCCTGTCGATAAAAGTAATACAATAGAGACCGAAACAGTTGCCGCTCGTCGCCGCTCAGCGCAGGTAGCTAAAGGGCACGCAAACCTAAGAGGTACAGTTATTCAACCTACTGTAGCTTCGTTGGTTTTACTCCGAAGGACCTACAAATTTAATACAATATTCTTCAGATGTTGTACTTTCAGAAAAATGAAATAAAAAAAAATGAAAAAATAAATAGTTGCCAAACCCCCCCCCCCCCTTAAGAATCTCAAATAACTATCGATACATACTAACCATACAATGCGAATAAACTAAATATATCACAGCTATACCCATAGAAAATAAGGAAGCTAAGACAGTAGCAAAGGCCTTAGTAAACAATTTTATACTACAATACGGTCATTTCAAAATTCTAAAAACCGACTTAGGGACAGAATTTACCAATAATCTACTAAAAAAACATTTGCGATTTATTACAAATTAAACAAATTTTTTCAACTCCGTACCACCACGAGACGTTAGGTGTAGTAGAAAGAAACCACCGTGTCCTCAATGAATACCTGTTAGCATTCGTTGATGACAATAACTGGGACGAATGGATACCATATTATACATTCTCGTATAATACAACCCCACACGTAGACACTAACTACACACCATACGAACTAGTTTTCGGAAAACTCTCACACTTACCGACCGACACTTTCGAAAACACAGACAAAATTTATGACATAGAACACTATGCGAATGAGTTGAAACTACGATTAGAAATTTCTTCAGCAAAAGCAAAAAGCATTATAGAAAAAATTAAATTAGCTAGAAGCAATAAAGAAGAATATACGAAACCTATTAAGCTAGATATTGGTGATCTGGTACTAATAACAGCCGAAAACCGTAAAAACACCAAAAACCATACAAAGGCTTATATATAGTAAAAGATATAAATAATGTCAATACACTAGTAGAAATAGAAAATAAAGAGAAATGGAAACATAATAATAGACTTAAATTACACAAAAAACTTGTACAAACAAAATAAATACATTTTTATATACCATTATAATGTAAAAACTATTATAATTACACAGCATATAGAATATAAGAAATATAATAATATTGTAACAAGAAAAAGCATCGTTGTAAACTAATATACCACAACCAATCAGTCGTATTTGCTAACAAATACTCTTCTTAAAGGAATGGGGTGTAGTGTATTCCTAGTTCCAAACCCGGAACTAGCCTATACACAACTAATCTCCCTCAGAAGCTTCCATAAATAATCTCCCCCAGAAGCTTCCATAAATAATTTCCCACAGAAGCTTCCATAAATAATTCTCCACATAAGCTTCCTATATCACCAAAGCACATCCTCAAATTAATCCCTTAGCAAAGATCTTAACCTCCATACTAACTACATTGATATGGTAGTTTAAAATTCCATTTTTTGGAACCGTGTGAAACTCTTAGAAGATCATTGAACCTAGAGTAAACAAAAATATAATTGGGGCAATGCAAAGTGCATTGGGGTAAGCAATATTGCAATCGACGAATTCCGTGGGAATTAATTTGAATCGCGTTCGATTGGTTAGGGTAAATTGATTTAAGACTAGAGTAGGGATTTTTATATGATAAGCAATTTTAAATGTACATAACAGTAAGTCAAATTTTGAAATAAAAGAACGGACTGAGCTGAGGCTCGGCACAATAGTGATCTCTTAACGGAACAAGCTAGTTGTCAATAATAACGTTGCCTTCTATTCGACAACCAGTCTGCCTTTACAAATTGGCAGACAGCGAATTGCCTCATACATTGGCAATTCATTCTTACTTAGAATTATCGGCTGCCTGTCTACTCGGATGCGCCAAACATGTGGCAACCCAAGGGATGCCTGTAGGTGGTAACAAATCTTTTCAACCCTTTCTCTGTTGACGAACTTATATCCTAGAAGAGTGAAGACCATCACCTTAGAAGAATACCAGCAAAGACGCATCCGTAAATCGAGTACGCAAAGCAACCAAACGGATTACCAGCATAGAGGACCACGAAAATCATTACAGTGTCCTAAAAAATTTCAGAAGCAAATTCGAAATATTTTCGGAGTTACAGAAGAAATATTGAGCAAGCGACGAACAGGTATATGAGTTGCCAGATCGCTCGGAGCGCGCACGCTGCGCCCCTCGATCTATTGTACGTATTATAATGCAAAGGGACTAACGGTCCTTCGAGACCCTATTAACTGTTCGTAGAAGGTCTTTATCAGAAGGGCAACTCTATGGACCAGGAATCGCTGATTAGCATACTAATGCGGTAAGTTCGAGAAAATTACGATTTTTTATATACGAAAACTTTGACGGGCGATTTCTCGGCTTTTCATTTTTACGATTGTTCCCAATTGGCGGGAAAGATAGAGAAAAGAATAAACGTTCTATCTTAACGGGACAAAATGCATTGTATTTGGGATTAAATTCTCTTCTAGTTGAACCTAAAAAAACTTAAGAAAGTTAAGATTAACCTACTTTTTAAACTATCTAAAGTGAAATTTTTTTTTCCAAAAAATGATTTTTTTTCTCGAAAATATAGATTTTTGGAAGCTTCTTAAGCAGGATCCCCCCTTAATTATTCGATGCAGAGTTCAGGAATCTTTCACACAACTGAGGAATCATGGCTCAGGACCGAAGGTGTAACTTCATTGGCAACAGCATATTCCAAACTGGCATCCATCAACCACATCCATTTGCAACTCAACCAGGCGTTACCCACACCACCTGTTCAACAGTCACAACATCGACAGCAACCAAGCTTTGGACTTAAGCCTTCTTTGTACCCTAATAATCATAACAATCTTTACCGTTTTAATAATAACAGATTTTCAAACCAATTCCAAACCAGAATAACCAATTTAGACCTAGTCAATTTAACAATTTTCAACGGATTCACAAACGCCCACATAATGGATTCCCCAGACATAGCTCACAACAATTGAGTAACAATTTTCTCCCTAGAAATTTCCAAAGATCGATACTTATTGAGGTAGATGTTATAAATAGGAGTGACCCTTGAACCTCCAAGAAGCAAATTTCCTCAGGAAGCCACATCTTCGATAAATTCCCCTTAGTCCAATTAACAGTAAATGAAAATAAAATTACAGCCCTCATAGATACCCGTACATCTCTTAATCTCCCCGATGAAAAATATATAAACCCTAATCTGATTTGCAGCAATAACTGAGAGATAAAAACAATAGCAGGAATAAAAATAATTAAGGAAAAACTACAACAGAAACTTCCAAGACTGGCATTATGACGCTATTTTAGAAACGGATATTCTAAACGGGTTCCACGCCGGGATAAATTTTAAAACTAAAGAATTCGTAATAAATAAAATAGATAATAAAAGGTGAAAATAAAAGAACAAATCCGAAATCCACTACTAGGAAATACTTACAAATATGAAGAAATAAACATTATGGAACCCATAGAAAACCTGAAAATAAATACCGATCTTCTAAATACTGAAGAAAACGTGAAAATAAGAAATTTAATACGGAAATACAAGGACCTATTCTATTTAGAAGGAGATACCCTAAGTGCGACAAGTACAATAGCGCACGAAATAAAAACAACAACGGAAGAACCATTATACAATAAGATGTATTGCAGCCCACAGATACACGATGAAGAAATTGAGAAGCAAATCACCCAAATGCTAAAAGATAATATAATTCGACCAAGTAATTCCCCATATAATTCCCCAGTAGTAATGGTAGTTAAAAAATTAGACAACTCAGGAGAACAAAACTATCGCTGCCATATTGGATACATTAGGAAGAAGTCAATATTTTACTACGCTGGATTTAGCAAAAGGGTTTCACCAAATAAAAATGCATCCCAACGGTATTAGAAAAAACGGCTTTTTCTACAACTAAACGTCATTACGAATATCTGCGTATGCCCTTTGGACTAAAAAGGGCACCAGGTACATTCCAACGTATGATGAATGAAGTGGTTAACAAAATCTGCGTAGTATATCTCGACGACATTCTAATCTTCGGAATGTGACTCTATGGACATCTAGACAGCGTTGAAAAAGTTTTCAAATCATTGCAGCATGCACAATTAAAAATTCAAGCCGATAAAAGCAATTTTCTAACCAAAGAAACGACTTTTTGGGACGTATTATCGGTGAAGAAGGTTTTTATATCCAATCCAGATGAATCGAAAAAAAATTCAAAATAGCACTACCAAAAACAAAACAAAACGAAACAGGCCTCAGGGTGGGACACTTGAGGTCCACACGGTTAGATTCCCAGTAATATCTACATAAATATCAAAAAAAAATTAAACAAAAAAATATTTATGGTGGACATACAGGAATATGCAGAACGCTTCTTAAATTAAAACAAAGATACTGTTGGAAGGACATGAGTAGGATGATAAAGCATTACATCAACAATTGCGATAAATGCAAATTCAACAAAATAACTGAGCACACAAGGGAAAGAATGATTAAAACCTATACACCCTCTACTAGTTTTGAAATAGTGAGTGCGGACATCATTGGTCCCTTAAGGAGGGGGGGGGGTAAGGTTTGTTTCGTCTAAAAAATACCTTTTTTCGTGAATTTTGTTGGAAAAAAATTATTACTGTAGGTTTATTTTACATATTATTATCTAAAAGTACAACATGTGAAGAATGTTTAAAAAAAAATTTGTCCAAAAATAGAAAGAAATAACGGATTTATTGTAGATCTCCGCAGGCGCCAAGAAAAAAAGTTTTTATGCGGTGAACAGCCTACAGCATCACTGGATCATCTGAAACCAAAAAATCAAAATGCTTTCTTCAGTTTATTACTTTATCTCTCTAGTGACGTCGAGTTTTTTTTAATTATTCAATTTTTTAATTTTTGGCACCATTTTTAAGCCAAAATAACGATTCTTGACGAAAAAATCGACCTATTTGTTATTGTAAAATTCTTAGTAATTAATTTTTTTAAAAAAACTCAACGTCACTAGAGAGCTATATATATATATGTTAAATATGTGTACAAAATTTCAAAAGGATCGGTTCAGTAGTTTTTTCTGCAGGCTGGTCACCGACTTTAAAAATTACGTGTTTGGGAAAATCGATTTAGAATTTTGTACACTGAAAAAATGAAAATATCTTGAAAAAACCGGATTTTTTTTATAAAATACGTACATAACACCATCGATGCCGGGTTCATAAAGTACATCACTATCATCCACGTTATGTAAGGCATCTTTTTGCTCCTGTCGATAAAAGTAATACAATAGAGACCGAAACAGTTGCCGCTCGTCGCCGCTCAGCGCAGGTAGCTAAAGGGCACGCAAACCTAAGAGGTACAGTTATTCAACCTACTGTAGCTTCGTTGGTTTTACTCCGAAGGACCTACAAATTTAATACAATATTCTTCAGATGTTGTACTTTCAGAAAAATGAAATAAAAAAAAATAAAAAATAAATAGTTGCCAAACCTTACCCCCCCCCCTTAAGAATCTCAAATAACTATCGATACATACTAACCATACAATGCGAATAAACTAAATATATCACAGCTATACCCATAGAAAATAAGGAAGCTAAGACAGTAGCAAAGGCCTTAGTAAACAATTTTATACTACAATACGGTCATTTCAAAATTCTAAAAACCGACTTAGGGACAGAATTTACCAATAATCTACTAAAAAAACATTTGCGATTTATTACAAATTAAACAAATTTTTTCAACTCCGTACCACCACGAGACGTTAGGTGTAGTAGAAAGAAACCACCGTGTCCTCAATGAATACCTGTTAGCATTCGTTGATGACAATAACTGGGACGAATGGATACCATATTATACATTCTCGTATAATACAACCCCACACGTAGACACTAACTACACACCATACGAACTAGTTTTCGGAAAACTCTCACACTTACCGACCGACACTTTCGAAAACACAGACAAAATTTATGACATAGAACACTATGCGAATGAGTTGAAACTACGATTAGAAATTTCTTCAGCAAAAGCAAAAAGCATTATAGAAAAAATTAAATTAGCTAGAAGCAATAAAGAAGAATATACGAAACCTATTAAGCTAGATATTGGTGATCTGGTACTAATAACAGCCGAAAACCGTAAAAACACCAAAAACCATACAAAGGCTTATATATAGTAAAAGATATAAATAATGTCAATACACTAGTAGAAATAGAAAATAAAGAGAAATGGAAACATAATAATAGACTTAAATTACACAAAAAACTTGTACAAACAAAATAAATACATTTTTATATACCATTATAATGTAAAAACTATTATAATTACACAGCATATAGAATATAAGAAATATAATAATATTGTAACAAGAAAAAGCATCGTTGTAAACTAATATACCACAACCAATCAGTCGTATTTGCTAACAAATACTCTTCTTAAAGGAATGGGGTGTAGTGTATTCCTAGTTCCAAACCCGGAACTAGCCTATACACAACTAATCTCCCTCAGAAGCTTCCATAAATAATCTCCCCCAGAAGCTTCCATAAATAATTTCCCACAGAAGCTTCCATAAATAATTCTCCACATAAGCTTCCTATATCACCAAAGCACATCCTCAAATTAATCCCTTAGCAAAGATCTTAACCTCCATACTAACTACATTGATATGGTAGTTTAAAATTCCATTTTTTGGAACCGTGTGAAACTCTTAGAAGATCATTGAACCTAGAGTAAACAAAAATATAATTGGGGCAATGCAAAGTGCATTGGGGTAAGCAATATTGCAATCGACGAATTCCGTGGGAATTAATTTGAATCGCGTTCGATTGGTTAGGGTAAATTGATTTAAGACTAGAGTAGGGATTTTTATATGATAAGCAATTTTAAATGTACATAACAGTAAGTCAAATTTTGAAATAAAAGAACGGACTGAGCTGAGGCTCGGCACAATAGTGATCTCTTAACGGAACAAGCTAGTTGTCAATAATAACGTTGCCTTCTATTCGACAACCAGTCTGCCTTTACAAATTGGCAGACAGCGAATTGCCTCATACATTGGCAATTCATTCTTACTTAGAATTATCGGCTGCCTGTCTACTCGGATGCGCCAAACATGTGGCAACCCAAGGGATGCCTGTAGGTGGTAACAAATCTTTTCAACCCTTTCTCTGTTGACGAACTTATATCCTAGAAGAGTGAAGACCATCACCTTAGAAGAATACCAGCAAAGACGCATCCGTAAATCGAGTACGCAAAGCAACCAAACGGATTACCAGCATAGAGGACCACGAAAATCATTACAGTGTCCTAAAAAATTTCAGAAGCAAATTCGAAATATTTTCGGAGTTACAGAAGAAATATTGAGCAAGCGACGAACAGGTATATGAGTTGCCAGATCGCTCGGAGCGCGCACGCTGCGCCCCTCGATCTATTGTACGTATTATAATGCAAAGGGACTAACGGTCCTTCGAGACCCTATTAACTGTTCGTAGAAGGTCTTTATCAGAAGGGCAACTCTATGGACCAGGAATCGCTGATTAGCATACTAATGCGGTAAGTTCGAGAAAATTACGATTTTTTATATACGAAAACTTTGACGGGCGATTTCTCGGCTTTTCATTTTTACGATTGTTCCCAATTGGCGGGAAAGATAGAGAAAAGAATAAACGTTCTATCTTAACGGGACAAAATGCATTGTATTTGGGATTAAATTCTCTTCTAGTTAAACCTAAAAAAACTTAAGAAAGTTAAGATTAACCTACTTTTTAAACTATCTAAAGTGAAATTTTTTTTTCCAGAAAATGATTTTTTTTCTCGAAAATATAGATTTTTGGAAGCTTCTTAAGCAGGATCCCCCCTTAATTATTCGATGCAGAGTTCAGGAATCTTTCACACAACTGAGGAATCATGGCTCAGGACCGAAGGTGTAACTTCATTGGCAACAGCATATTCCAAACTGGCATCCATCAACCACATCCATTTGCAACTCAACCAGGCGTTACCCACACCACCTGTTCAACAGTCACAACATCGACAGCAACCAAGCTTTGGACTTAAGCCTTCTTTGTACCCTAATAATCATAACAATCTTTACCGTTTTAATAATAACAGATTTTCAAACCAATTCCAAACCAGAATAACCAATTTAGACCTAGTCAATTTAACAATTTTCAACGGATTCACAAACGCCCACATAATGGATTCCCCAGACATAGCTCACAACAATTGAGTAACAATTTTCTCCCGAGAAATTTCCAAAGATCGATACTTATTGAGGTAGATGTTATAAATAGGAGTGACCCTTGAACCTCCAAGAAGCAAATTTCCTCAGGAAGCCACATCTTCGATAAATTCCCCTTAGTCCAATTAACAGTAAATGAAAATAAAATTACAGCCCTCATAGATACCCGTACATCTCTTAATCTCCCCGATGAAAAATATATAAACCCTAATCTGATTTGCAGCAATAACTGAGAGATAAAAACAATAGCAGGAATAAAAATAATTAAGGAAAAACTACAACAGAAACTTCCAAGACTGGCATTATGACGCTATTTTAGAAACGGATATTCTAAACGGGTTCCACGCCGGGATAAATTTTAAAACTAAAGAATTCGTAATAAATAAAATAGATAATAAAAGGTGAAAATAAAAGAACAAATCCGAAATCCACTACTAGGAAATACTTACAAATATGAAGAAATAAACATTATGGAACCCATAGAAAACCTGAAAATAAATACCGATCTTCTAAATACTGAAGAAAACTTGAAAATAAGAAATTTAATACGGAAATACAAGGACCTATTCTATTTAGAAGGAGATACCCTAAGTGCGACAAGTACAATAGCGCACGAAATAAAAACAACAACGGAAGAACCATTATACAATAAGATGTATTGCAGCCCACAGATACACGATGAAGAAATTGAGAAGCAAATCACCCAAATGCTAAAAGATAATATAATTCGACCAAGTAATTCCCCATATAATTCCCCAGTAGTAATGGTAGTTAAAAAATTAGACAACTCAGGAGAACAAAACTATCGCTGCCATATTGGATACATTAGGAAGAAGTCAATATTTTACTACGCTGGATTTAGCAAAAGGGTTTCACCAAATAAAAATGCATCCCAACGGTATTAGAAAAAACGGCTTTTTCTACAACTAAACGTCATTACGAATATCTGCGTATGCCCTTTGGACTAAAAAGGGCACCAGGTACATTCCAACGTATGATGAATGAAGTGGTTAACAAAATCTGCGTAGTATATCTCGACGACATTCTAATCTTCGGAATGTGACTCTATGGACATCTAGACAGCGTTGAAAAAGTTTTCAAATCATTGCAGCATGCACAATTAAAAATTCAAGCCGATAAAAGCAATTTTCTAACCAAAGAAACGACTTTTTGGGACGTATTATCGGTGAAGAAGGTTTTTATATCGAATCCAGATGAATCGAAAAAAAATTCAAAATAGCACTACCAAAAACAAAACAAAACGAAACAGGCCTCAGGGTGGGACACTTGAGGTCCACACGGTTAGATTCCCAGTAATATCTACATAAATATCAAAAAAAAATTAAACAAAAAATATTTATGAAAATAATAATACTTTAACTCATAATATTGTACTTCTCATAACAGTAATTGGAATGACTAAAGGAGGCAAGTACCTTTAGAGGCCGAAAAAAGGTCTTTTTGCAACTGATTTGTGGGGAAATGAAGACAGTTCTTATTAAACCAGTATAATATTTATTTTAGGCGATGTTTCAGGTTGAAAAAAAACATATTCTACAAAAGTGAAAGTTGAAAATTAACAAATTTTTCAAGGATCTTGAAAGCCATGTCGTCGCTGACGTCGTAAATTACGTAAGCGATGCTGGCTGCAATTTTCATCTGAAATCAACAAGCCAAATATTTTCTTACTCGAGAGGGTTTTTTTAGTATATAGACTAAAATATATGCGAAATTCGAAAATTAACCCTTCAAAACAGGCTCAAAAAAAATTACGATTGTGACGAAAAATTTCGTTGTACTTCCAGTCAAAAATAGTCCCAAAATAATTTGTTTTTTATCTTTAGTTTATATAGAACAGTTTTTATGCTCTTTAAAATGAATGCGAGATGATGAAAATCGATTCACTGGTTTTTCTACTATCAATTACGCAATTTTAAAAAACATGGTTTCGAGAATAGGCCGTTTAAAGTTTGTGGTCAAGAGCTATGCGGGCTCGGCGCTTAACACTTTCGGAATGCATCTCTTCCAAAATTTTGAGAATTAGCTTTTGAAACTGTGACATGGTATTCTTAGGCGATATATCTATCGATTATAAGAATTTTAAAAAAAATCGATTTTTGAAGTGTCCCCACTTAATATTAATCGTTTCATCTACGGGAGCGTCCATTGATAACGTAGGTAAGGGGGACGATTGAATATTCACGCGGATTAATAGAGGGTGGGGGCTGCAAAGCTTTTTCTACGTTATTTGCTATTTTTATATCGATGCTTGAACGACAAAAGAGCGCCAGCAAAAATCAATGCATTTTTTGTTATTACGCTGGAGAGATTTTATCGCCATTTTGAATAGTTGTGTTCAAAATCGCCACGACTTCGGCATAATCATTAAATTTGTAGAATTTTAAAATTTTACATTAATGAGATTAATCGTCTTTTTTTTTTTATTTCCAGTTGATCTTGAAAAACATTGAATATGCAGTCAATAATGAGTTTAATTGCATGTATAAAGTATAATGTTCAACACATGATGAAAGCTTTTTGAAGCATATGATCTTGCAAAGTATTGACTACAAAACATTTTACCATTCAAAGCGTTGATTACCACAAAAGCGCGTTTGATTGAAATTTTGTTGGTTCTCAAAATTTAAGCAGTTTTTTTATTAAAATTAGAAAACTGTGAGAACTATTCAAAATCTGCTCAAATTATGGAAATATTATAAAACATTGAAAGTTTTTAGAATGAAAGATATAAATTAATATCATTCGTTCGAACACTTTTTACATGGTAACTTTGAATGATTTTTGATTCTTAATCTAGTTTTTTCATTATCATGAAAAGCAGTTTTGCTGGTTTCCCATCAAAAACTGATAAGAATGAATAAATTTTATTAACATTTATTACTGTCCTGTGCAAATCAGGTTAAAAATTTATTATTTATGAAAAACACCCTGATTTTTCGCATTTTTTACTAAATTAAAAACCAGCTCGAATAATTTTTTAAAAAATTCAAAACCATCACAAAAATATTAATACGGGTCGATTGACACCTTGCAAATATTATATTTGGTTCGCAAAATATAGTGAATGACATAAATGACCATTAAGGTATTGATGACTTTTAATGATTTTTTAGTTTTTATTTAATTTTTTTTTGTCATGAGAAAAAAGTTTCTACAAAAACTGTTTGGAGTATACAAATTTTATAAACATTGGTTACTGTGTTTTGCAAATTAGGTTAAAAGTTTATTGTTTTTAAAAAAAATTGTTTGCATTTTTTTCTGAAATTAAAAAAACAGCTCGAAATGTTTTTAAATTTTTTTTTAATAGAATCACGCAAATGTCAATACGCGTGATTATCACCTTAACGATGCAAATCCTACATTTGGTTCGCGAGATATAGCGCATGACAGAAATTACCTTCAAAGGGGCAAAACAACAAACCCATAGAAGAAGACTCCGTAAACAAATACAAACAACAACGAATACAACACCATTCCACACATAGGCGAACCAGGCTCACAACATATGATGTACATCACAATGCCCTCATAGAAATCTTACGAAAAATTTTCAAACCTATGCAAACTGCTATTTATTGCAACTTCAATGACAATGATTATAATACCTTCCAATTAAAGATTCAAGATAATTTCAATCTTAAACGAATACCCATGTTAAAAATAACCGAACTCAAATCCGAACCTAAAGAGTTAAGTGAGTTAGAAAAAATAATCAAATATTATCATGAATAAGAAACCATCATGGAATTAACGAAAACTATCAAGGTATATCGAAAACACATTAATATCCAAAATTGAAAGATCACATAAATAAATTCATTAATACTTGTGAACACTGCAATTTAAATAAATTCGATCATAATCCAATCCGACCCAAACTTAGTCAACACCGAAACTCCAACAGACACCCGAAAAGTAGTCCACGACGATGTTTTGCACATCAAGAAAATATGCGTTTTGACGGCAATGGATAGATTTTCCAAAAACGCGATTGGCATAGTATTACCATCTCAAAATAATGCAGACATTAGACAAACCTTGTAATATCGTGCTTTGTTTAAAAAAAATATTTTTGTAATCTTGGGTGCACTCAGAAGCGGCAACTCCGCACATCAAGCCAGTCTCGAAAACCAGCTTATAGTGCCCGAACCAGGGAATATGGTTTGGCAGCTACCCGACCCGGTCTTTGGAGAGAACCGTTATCGGATCGGAAGTTGGATCGCTGGCGAGAGAAAAAAAAAGGAGTCTGGTTCATGTCGAGCACCCGGACAGAGGTTTTCGAGTAACGGGTGGACTTTTCGGTGTTGGTCTGGATCGAGAGTGAATGAAAAAAGTGCGCAGCGTGATAAGCGGGTATAAAACTTATAGGATTTGCTCGAAAAAAAGGCAGTACAAAATGTCGTGTACGTGTCGTCACCAATATAATCGATGGTGTCCTAAAAAATTGTTCTTAGTTCATTTAAACATAACCATCCGATCTATATGAAACGAAAATCGAGACCACATATTGCTTACTTTACAACGGGACAAAAAGCTGCACATTGTTAACGGTGACGGGTAGACGGTGGATTCAAGCTTGTTAAAAAAAAATCGGAAATCAACTTACAAAACGTGTTGGATCTGTGCACGCAAGGACCGAACCGGCTGCAAGGCGCGTGTCGTCTCGCAAAGTGTCAATCACGATGTCGAGCGAATCATACTTCGTACTGCTAAACATAATTATCCAATATTATTGCCGCCAAAACGTTTTTCGTTCGTTCAGTGTTATGAAATTAAATTGCCTTCGAGCAACTTAAAGTTCGTTCAATTTAAGGGGTAAGTCCGAAAAAACATGTTTTTTGGGAATTTTTTGTGAAGAGGCTTTTTAATAAATAAATACATAGAATAAATGTACCTATAGCGAATTTAATGTATTTCAAGAATTCGCGATGCATTACAAAAAATGTTCGGTTCCGTTGTTCCTGTAGTATATCTCCTAGAGGACCTCCACAAAAAGGTGTCAGGCGGAGAGGAAGATATCTCGGATCCAAATTATCGAAAATAAAAAAATCAAAAGATTTATTTTTAGGATAGATGAATACAGGTAATGCCCGATGGAATAGTCAAAATGTTGATTGTTGAAAAATGACGGCTTCCCATAGAAAAAAAAACGTTTTTTAAAAAAAAACAGTTTAAAGGGGCTTAAAAAATCGAAATTTTTGTCAGAGACCGTATTCCTTCGATCATTACCTGATACAAGTATCTTAAAAGATTATATGAACATTTCAAGGCGATCGGTTTAGCCGTTTTGGAGAAACTATCCTCACCGACTTTGAAAACACCATTTCGAGAAAAACGCGTTTAAAGTTTTGGGAACCAATTTTTTTTCCAACTTATATCGTGGCAGTTCACTTTAAACTGACGAAATGTACTAACTTTATATCTAAAATTTCTAAATATAGCTTTCAGGTATAAAATAAACCTTTTATATTCTAGTTCCAAGAATAAAAACATTATGAAAAGCATAGACAAGGGCAAAGGGGTAATGAGAAGCAGTTGCTATTCCGGTTTACGCTTCGCCTAATTTCAAACGCTCGGAGACGTCTTTACAAATACGCTAATTTTTTTGAAACTGTTTGCCGGATCAATGTGAAATTTTCGGACGATATTCTCAAACATATGTTCATTCAAAATATGCAAAAAAAGGAAATTCGATTTTTTTCAAAATTACAAGTGGATATAACCCCTTAGGGATGTAGGGTAGTTCGCCTCATTGCGGTGCATCCTGGATAACGCTAAATGATCTACCACGGCACGACTTAGAATGTTTTCTGGACAACTCTCTCGTCTTAACGACTACTTTTGATGCTTTGGGCTGGTAGCTGTGGAATTCTGTCACCTGAGTACGTAAAAGTGACATCTTGCGCAAATGGCTTTCAGGCTAATGTCACTGCTGCCTCCGTCCCGGTAAAACCCTGGCAGGCCTCGCGGTACGTTCGAAACTCGTTGCCACTAGTCTGGCCGTGTAGGTTCAGTTGAGTTCAGACTCCTGATTAGTTCCTGGCCCGGCTCTGAGCACATATCCTCATAAGGGAATGTGCCAACCCTCGCATGGCCTCCCTGCTTCGGCACAGACAACCATGGGGTCTCAGGGAAACTGTACAAAGAGTAGAGATAGCGGCTGCGAGGGAGGACCCGATTGCAATGAATTCAAACAATAGTGATAAAAATGAAAATCCACTCAGCCCGGAAGGGAAGTGGACAAAGGTTACGCGTCCTTCTGGTGGAAAGAAGACCGTGACGTCCAATCGGACAACGACCAGCCTACCCCTCACTTCTTCGAGGGGTGCATGTACCAAGGCAGCTATGCCAGGGACAAGCACCTCCTCAGGTAAGCCAATTGGCGCTAGCGGCAGCACCAAGGCAACGGCGAATAAGCCGACCCGTACGGTTGTCGCTGCGCCCTTCAACACCGCCTCCACTTCAGGTGTTAAGAAGCAGCAAAACCCCTCAGTTTCGGCTTACAGGGACAGAAGATCTGCCTTCAAAGTCCTTAAAAGGCTGAAAGATTTATCCCCTGAGGGGCTCTCCCACAAGGACAAAATCTCCCTTGAATGGGCAACAGCAACAGTAAAGGCTCATAAAGCCTCTTTAGCAGAGCAAGAGGCTACTCACAAAAGATGTAGGTCTAGTGAGGCAGCCCAAAGTCAACCGAATGCCCAACTGCAGGTCACCAAAAGACCAAGATTGGTTGCGCCCAATCCTGCCAAAGGCAGGAGTTTTAGCGAAGTGGCTAAGGGCAGCCTGGTATGGGCTGTCATCGACAGGAGTAGCAGCGATGGAACCATCTCACCGTCAAACTGGAAGATGGTAGAAATCGCTCTTCTTCGTGGTACAAAGCCATACTGGAGGCAAACCCAGGCCCTCCACCTAGTTGCCGTGATGCTGGTTGGTACCAGGGTCACGTTAAGCTGATAGCCTGCACGGATCAACGCTCAGTGGATCTATATAAGCAGGTTATTAGCAGACTGGGAGAAGTCTGGCCCGGAGCAAAGCTAGAAGCTGTTTCCAGGGAAGACATCCCGAATCGGCCTCGATCAAGGGCATGGATACCAGCGGAGCCATCCACACCGGAGGAAATTATTGAGCGTATCAAGCTCAGCAATGTTGACCTCCCAGTGGAAAACTGGAAGGTAGCCAAGGTAAGCGAGCCCAGCAATGGACAGCGAGAGTCCCTCATTATCCTCAACGAGGAGGCACTAGCTGCGTTGGAGTCGAAGGGCGGGGTGTTACGAGTATATCGCAAGGACCGTACTGGGAAGGCAGTACGGGAACCGAGCAAGGAGAGTGGAAGCGAGGAAACTGTGGAAGCATCAGTAGACCCGACCGTCGACCTCTCTGAGTCAGATTTTTTCTCCGATGACGGAAGAAGCACCACCTCCAATGCGGGGTTGACTGGGGACCTTCTCAGATCCCTCGACCTGGTCGAGGAGGAGGGAATGTCCTTATCTGACGAGGAGGCGGATAAAACATTGTGTCGCGATGCTGAGGTTTCTGCAGATTAACCTCCATCACTCGAAGGCAGCATCCGCCGCGCTGCTCCTCCACCTGGCTCAAAAAGGAGAGGAGCTAATACTGGCCCAGAAACCTTGGGTTGTTGGAAACCGGGTTTGCGGGCTCAACGTGGAGGGATACAACGCAGTATCCTTCAACACAGCAGGTAAACCGAGAGCTTGAATAATCGTAAAGGAAGCCTTGAAGTTTTTAACACTTTATAATTTCAGTGACCAGGACACCGTTGCGATAGCAGTGGAAAGACAGTCCAAACCCTTTTGGGCAGTCTCCTGCTATATGGCGCATGATGTTCTGCCACCTCCAACTAGCCTGCAGAGGATCACAAGGGAAGCCACTGCAAGAGGCATCCCTTTAATAGTCGGAGTTGACGCCAATGCCCATCATCGCTTCTGGGGTAGCACCGACACGAATAAACGGGGTGAGTCACTATTTGAATGCATCTTATCACATGACTTAGCCCTAGCTAACAAAGGTGAGGATCCTACTTTCATTACGGCAAGCCGTAGGGAAGTTTTGGATATCACTCTAACGAACGAGCACTTGTATCACGCTATCAAAGGATGGCATTTATCACAAGAATGCTCGTTCTCCGATCATTTATATACAATGTTCGATGTGGCTTTTGACCCTCCAAAAAATCCAATCTTCATCAACGATAGGAGGATGGATTGGGTCAAATACCAATCGGTATTCGAGTCTACCTCCAAAGATTGAAGGCATAGGTGGTCTGGAGAAAGCCGTTGGGACCCTTACATTTGCCTTCAATGAAGCAGCAAGATCTGCATGTAGTCCAACGAAGCCTAGAGGGAAATATAAGCCCCCATGGTGGAATAGTGACATTGCGGAGCTGCGGAAGGAATTTAGGAAGTACTTCAATCGGGCTAAAGAATCCAATGACTGGTCTTCCTATAAACTGAAACTGAAAGAGTTTAAATGCTCTATCAGAAAAGTCAAACGCACCTCGTGGAGAAGTTTCTGTGCAGAAATAGAACACTCCAAGAATGTCAGTCGTCTGCGAAAGGTTATGGCAAGCTCCCCCTTATTTTTGGGGTCTGTCAAAGATGCGAATGGGGTCTGGACTAAATCCAGCTCTGAGACGCTAGCCATTCTCATGGACACGCACTTCCCGGGCAGTGAGGATGTGGCTGATGAAGCTATTCCACATACGGCCCCGAACTACCTGTCAGCCGCTGTGCCTGTAGATGACAGGCTCCTACGCTGGGCAATCAGCTCATTTCAACCTTTTAAATCCCCTGGAACGGACAACATCTCACCCGTTGAAATCCAGCAGGGAATCAATATAGCGCTTCCATGGCTAAGAGCCATCTTTAAAGCATGTCTACAGATGGCTTACATTCCACAGCGGTAAAAAGAAGCTAAAATAGTCTTCATACCCAAAGCGGGCAGGACATCCCACTCCTCACCTCAGGACTATAGACCTATCAGCCTCACCTCTTTTCTGCTGAAAACTCTGGAACGACTGATAGAGATTCATTTGAGAGCTAGTCTGAAACCACTCTCTAATGCGCAGCACGCATATACAAAAGGGAGATCGGTTGAAACAGCTCTTCACTCGCTCACCAGCTATATTGAAAAGTCGTTAAGCGTCAAAGAATACACGCAGGCGGTTTTTATAGACATCTAAGGGGCCTTCAACAATATCAGCCACAAGGCTATTAAGAAGGCACTCGAGGAAAATAATGTGGATGGTAGCCTGATAAGGTTTATCGTACAACTGCTAAGCAGCAGGAGCATTAATTCCACACTAGGAGACAGTATCCTAAGAAGGAGGACGTACAGTGGCACCCCGCAAGGTGGGGTGCTATCACCCCTTCTATGGAACTTAGTGTTGGACAAACTCCTGTCAACAATAGAAGCGACTGGCTGCAAAGTCGTAGCTTATGCAGACGATATTGCAATAGCAATTCGTAAAAACCTTATCTGAAAGACTTAACTTTGCCCTGAGTATTCTTACCAAGTGGGGCAAAGAGTGCGGTCTGAAGATTAATCCGCAGAAAATGGAATTTGTGCTGTTCACAAAAAGGTACAAAATTCCACGATTTCTCCCACCCAAACTCGATGAAATAAGCCTCATACCGTCTCATCAAGTTAAGTATTTGGGTCTAATTCTGGACTCCAAGCTCGCGTGGAAAGCGAACATAGAAGAAAGAACGCAAAAAGCGGCATGCGCAATCTATTGCTGCAAAAGAGACATTGGCAAAAATTGGGGATTGAAACCCAAAATCGTATCATGGCTCTATACGGCGATAGTGGAACCAATTCTTCTGTATGGCGCAGTTGTCTGGTGGCCAGCTATTGCAAAAACATCCAATGCAAACTTGCTAAACATGGTCAGAAGGATTGTAGCTATTGCAATCACCGGGGCCTTACGCACTACCCCGACAAATGCACTGTTTATGCTATTGAATTGGCTCCCGACGGAGCTCCTTACGAGACAGCTGGCCAAGTGCTCTGCGATTCGATTAAAAGCACTACATCTCTGGCAAGAGGGAAATGTTGGCCACTTCACCATACTTCCGAGGGATAGACCAACGCCAGGGGAAGTAGACCTTGCGCCCCTGATTCCCTGCTTTCATCATAGTTTCAGGTCAGTCATCATAAGCAGGGATGACTGGGCAATAGAAAGAGGAGGGATGCAGGAATCGGTCGACATCTACACTGATGGCTCCAAAATGGACGGAAAAGTTGGCTGTGGTGTTTTCTCAGAACAGCTAGGCCTGAAACTATCCTTCCGGCTTCCAGACCACTGCAGTGTTATTCAGGCAGAGGTCATTGCAATATACAAGGCAGTAGACTGGCTGAGAAATCAGAAAATTTCCATAAGAAACCTGAATATTTTCTCTGGCAGTCAACTTGCTATCCAAGCATTATCCAACGTGCACACCTCACCCATGATGGTGATGGAATGCCGTACACATCTGAACGTTATGTCACTTCACTGGGTACCGGGACATAGTGATATACCGGGAAATTGCGAAGCGGATGCCTTAGCGAGAGCTGACACTGTGCTCCAGGAGTATACACTCACACCCCAAGTTGGTCAACATCTAGCTTCTATTAAGCTAGGATTTAAGCAGCATTACATCTAGGCTGCAAATAGAGCCTGGTTGTTGGAGAAATGCAGGACAACCAGGCAAACTTGGCGTGCACTGAGTTCCAGACGCACCAAGCAGCTCCTGAACACGAGTCGTGAAACCTTGAGTTCTATCGTGTCCATACTGACGGGGCACTGTCTGATTGGCAGACACGCAGAAAGGTTGGGCGTTGCCTTCAACGATTTCTGCCGGAGTTGCAGATCGGAAGAAGAGGAAGAGACAGTCCAACACTTTCTGTGTGAATGCCCGGCACTGTCCAGCAAACGCATGAAAACCCTAGGCTCACCAATCCTGGACAGCCTCACGGAAGTAGCTGATTTAAATATCGGCTGCATAGCCGGCTTCATACGAGAATCGAAATGGTTCTCGTCATCTCACAGGTTCTAGTGCCGCCCTCGTCTTTTTAAGGTATCACAATGGGCCTATCTTGGCCTAAGTGAGCCATCTTTTCGACAAAGAGGGCTGCCACTACAACCAACCAACCAACCAACCAACCCCTTAATATTTAAAAGTGAGTCCGACGAATGTTAGATGAAATCGAAATCATCGATGCAACCGATTCGTTTGGTCCAGCATAAACATCACGATTTGCTACGTAATACAGAGGATTAGGGAAATATCAAGTATGTGCACTCGGCACGTGGTAGCAAATTGTTATGTTATTTGGAACATCGTTACATTAAAAACAATATATACGGTGCCAGAGTCTATTGGAAATGTACAAAAATGGCATGCAGGCTTTCGATCGCGCGCATTACAAATTTATTTGATCCGACTATTTGTGTATTGAAAAATGTCCATAATCGTGAAACGGATCGACGATTATTGTCGATTGATGTTGATGCATGATAATAAATGAATTAAAGCGAATTGCATCAGCAATTCATTAAAAACAATTGTACAATTACAATACCTTAACCTAATTAAGGATCTCATGTGAAGTAGCTCGTGAGTGTATATTTAAACATTACAATATTTAAATACCCTCCGTACGACAAAACCATAGGTCTTTAGAAATATGAAGTAAATATCTTAAGAAATACGACCTTCTAGAATAAATCAATTACTTTTCTAACAAAGACGTAATTGCAATTGAAATATAATCACAAACTGTATCCCATAGCGTTGACATTAAAAGTAGATAATTTTTACAAATATTCACGACTGAAAAAAATAAACATGGAATAATAAACCTAATCAGCGAGAGTTTCCCTAAGGTTCCTCCCTCCTTTCCGTTTCAGGGAACAGGGTTCACCCCGGCTAAGGTAAGTATAAAGGGGCTTAAGGCGCTACACAAGCCTACTTGGCAAGCGCTAAGCTAAGACAGGAAGGACCCGGACAATAACACCGATTTCCGGCGCGCCTCCGGTGACGTCTCCTTCCCTCGAGCAATGACTCAGCCGCCTGAGAGTTAGTTTGCTTGCGCGGTTTCCCTTTCGCTCGCTTTCCGTCAGTTTTCTTCGGGTCTTTCGCTGCTAACGTAGATTGTAATTTATCTTTCGGGTTGCCGTTGCATTCGCGGTTTTTTTTCGATGCGCGCGCGAGAATAATCTTAAAGTAAAGTAGGAGGTCGAGCCTCAGAAAGTTTTGTTGTTTTACTTGAAGTCCGCTAAGACTATTTTTGTCGAATATGTAAATCGGGCAATTTAGATAGCTGAATCTCTCAAAAATAAGATTCGGGACTTGGTTTAGGCAACCGTACACACGACATGACGCGCCGAACAGAGCAGGCCTGCCAGCGGCCATCGCCATCTAGCCAAGTAGAGGCCGAATCCAATTTGTCAACACGACCAACGGGTTCGTTGCCTCGTCCCAGGACTTATCGTTCTATTAGGCCAACGAGACGAGAGACTCGTTGCCTTGAAACATCATTACAACCTTACGGATAATTTCCTCAAACATAGGACGATCAGAAAATATTATAGCCAATAATGAGTTCAACAAGGTTTTATTAAAAGAATATTTTCAATCCAAAAACATGAGTACACACTTTACCCAACTCAACGTAGAAAGATTACATGAAACACTTTTTGAGAAAATGAGAACATTAGATCCAGAGAATTAGTATCGATAATTGATATAGAAACCGCGAGAAAAAATCCATCATTAATAAATCAAAAGACACAAAAAGTAATTTATCAACTGAACAAAAAGCGAGAAACCTATAAAGATCAACGTAAAAATGTTCCTTAAAAAAACTTTAAAGCAGCCCAAAACAAGTTACAACCCAAATTCATCAATAAACCTTTCGAAAAAGTTAATCACGCAGCCCAACTAATCAAGCGACCTAAAAAGAAAATATTTATTACAGACTAAAAACATCCCAAACGTAGTACTGACTATAATCCTACCACTTACTATGATCCTGCCGATCTATCAAGTAATTCTGACGTTAGAATCAATTAACAACCCAACAGGATACAAAGAAATAATAGTAAATCAAATGAATGTTAGCAGAAAACGAATTCCAGAAATCCAAAATACACACTCCCAATATCTTAACACTATTTCAATCAAATTTACATTTGTATTAATCAACGCTTTGAATAGTAAAATATTTTGTAGTCAATACTTTGCAAGATCATATGCTTTAAAAAGCTTTCATCAAATAAAAAATTGTAGTTTTTAGTAGATTTATTCTTTAGCAATCGTAAGATTTCAATTACTTCCTTTTTAGTTTTTACATGCAATTGAACCTATTTTTGACTGCATATTATATATTTTTCAAGAGCAACAGAAAATAAGAAATAATTATCAATCTTATTTACGCAAAATCGTGAGAAAATATAAATTCTGTGATTATGCCGGAATGATTTGAACGCAACTATTCAAAATGGCCATCACGCGACAAAATCTCTACAGTGGGCGTAATAACAAAAACTGCTTTCATTTTTGCTAGTGCTCTTTTGTCCTTCAAGCATCGATATGAAAATGACAAATAACGTAGAAAAGGCCCCCCCCCCTGATTGATCCGCGTGAATATTCAATCAAATGAATATACCCCCATTCACCAAAAACCTTATGTAATCAATGGACGCTCCCTTAGATGATATGATCAATATTAATTCATTACAATTACTGTTATGAGTACTATCATTATTATTATGCAAAGTAATATTATTTTCAAAATTATTATTGTGTTTAATTTTTTTAATGTTTATGTATATATTACTGGGAAGTTGACCGTGTGGACCTCAAGGGCCGCACCTCGCGGCTTGTTTGTCAGGATCTCAAACACATACTTCAAATCAATTAACTTTTAAAGAACTAGATGAGATCCAAATCAACAATTTGAATCATTACATGCACATACAGGCCTATCAATAATTGTAATAAAGATTGTTGTAATTTAAGGTCTCCTCCTTCATTTTAAATTCAAAACCTGAAGTTTAAAATTTGAATTTTTTTATTCAGTCCCTCAGACTAAGAATAGTCTTCAGATTTCTGGGGGAGGTGTTACGTGTCGTCGCCCTTTTACTCTTGTACACTGCACCACGACCATAACCGAACATGTGGGGAAATGGATTTTACGTTTCCTTACATGTGGGCATTTGTAATAGATAAACAAATAAAGGATAAGAACAAATAAATGCAGGTCCCTTGGGCGTTAGCTATAAAAGGTACTTATAACTTAAGACAGATGATTAGTTGTATTTAGAGAGTACGGCGGAACACTGCTTGAATTTATTAAGATTGTTAAAAAACAAAGTACGCTTGCGTTTTTCTTCCACGCAAGGCAAAAGCAAATGTCGCTTGCACCGGATGTACAAGAAAACTGAGACGGGATACAAACACTACTCCTTCAACCAGGAGATCTGCAATATCGCTACGATTGCAAGAGTTGACATTGTAATAATAGAGTTAATCCGGAATCTTATCGCAAAGTCCGAATTGTCGTGGAAGATTCATTCGATATGGCAGCCATAATACCTGTACGATATCTTAAACAATGTTTCACATCGAGCGTCATACCCTTGAAAATTTCTTGGGTACCTATAGACTTGATTCGGTATATGAGGAGTGGCTATTTAATAACGAGACTGATGCTACTACAGAAGAAGTGCACATGTGCCAAACGCAAACGACCAACAGGTGTTTAGCGTGATAACTTCTCTTTCGAATACAGTACCTCTCGCTTCTGCAACAAAAAATCCATATAGAAGTAGTCTTGGTTCGTATTAGAGTTTCTTTTTGGTCGGTAAAATGTTACGTGTAACAATATCGTAATGAAATGTTGTGAAGTTTCTCTTTAAATTGGAGAAACCACTACTGAAACTTTAAAGTTATTGTAAGAAGTGTATGGCAATGAATGTTTATTGCATGCACGTATCTTTGAGTGGTCTAATAGTTGCTAGTGTCCGAGCAAACGTTGAAGATTATTCACGCCCGGGTCAGTCTTCCACGTCAAAAACAGATGTTAATCGATATTCGCTAAAAAATCGGTAGTCTGATTCGATCTGACAGTGATTTTTACTTATGATCCTGAAACAAAGCACTAATCAATGCACTGAAAGACCTCAACCGCACCGAAAACCAAAAAACTCGTATGAGCCAATCAAAATTCAAAGCAATTATGATTGTTTTTTCAATATTTATGGGATTACCTTCACTGTGATCCTGACTATTTTCCAGTAATACTGCCTTCACGTTATTGCTGAGCTCCATGTAATAATAAAGAAAAAACGACCCTAATTATGGAAGGACTAGTTATAGTTTGGCCACCAAGATAATGCACCGGCTCATTCCACATTGTCCGCCAAGAGGTTTCTAGCAAGTACAGAGTTTTACCATCCGGCTTATTTGCCAAATATTGTGCCGTACTACTTCTATATGTATTCTAAGGTGAAATCTGTATTAAAAAGAACACGATCTGAGTCCGTTGAAGATGTGAAAGAAAAAACAGGGTTCTCAAGGAGCTGACAAAAGAAAACTTCCAGCACTGTTTCAAACAATGCAGTATTCAGCGTTGTAAAATGTGATGAAAAGTAAATATAGATGAAATCAAAATAAAATGTTTCACGACATCAGTCTCATTATTTAATAGCCACATCTCGTATTATGGATCGTCAACTAGGCAGGAGATGAGTTCATCAATTTGAGCGCGCTATGGAGATATTCATTTGCGAGATGTGCTTTATGTGAGAATCAGGAGGTTGTGTATAATACTATTTATAATATGCACTTAAACCAGAGATACATAAAATTATTTGTCAAATAGAAATAAGTTATACTTTTAAAATTAGTATTTACGCTATTTTTATTTAATTTGTACTTCATTATAAATAATTTATATCTTAATGTAACATTTTGCGCAATACTTGCAGTAGTAGAATCATTTTGAAATGAAGTGTTCAAAAGTATTATAATGTTTGCCTATCCAATTAATAATTTGAATTTCATATAATCGATCTCTAACTTCAAATAATTTTAATAAATATTTTTTTAATAATTTTTCCTTATTAAAATAAAGACAGTATTACACCGTAATACTGCCACCGCCTTATAGGTGTGTGGGGCGAAAACTCGGAAATGACATCTCGTGACGTTTCTTTTGAAGATATGTTCTCAAGTCAGACAGAGTGTTCACTGTTGCGGTATTACACTGATAAACAAAATACAATTCGGTTTTTATTTTTCGAAGTTATTTCAGTTGTGGTCGGGGAAAATGTAAATTGTGCATTATTTTCGGTTGAAGAGCTGTGTTCCCGTCGTGAGCGCTTAGAGAGAAGTGCGGGAAAGTGTACGCTAGTGAATGATTCGGTGTTTTTGTTTAGCCTGCAAAATGTGAAAATATTCGAGTTTGCGGCCGGCGGTGGCGTCTAAATTAATGTGCTCGTGCAATATGTGTCCTTAACGTTTCACGCAATGAAGCTCCGCTGGTGAAAATTGCGATTGCAATCGGTTAAGTCAAAATGCAATTTGAAATGACACTTCCGATTTGTTGTGGTTTGTATGGCGAAAAAAATTCAGTGGAGCTACGGATAAAGAACTTTTGGTCACAATTTTACAATTTTATAAACGTAATGAAGTCAGGGTGTATTTTTTTGTTTTTAAATGTATTTGGGTTGCTTATGCCACAATTCCGCCGAAGCCGGTCCCAAGCCCGGTTGAAAAAGGAAGAGGGAGGTATTGCATTTTGTAGTTATAAATTCTGTTGCATATATTTATCGAAAAATGTTTCAATTTTTTTTGGTACTCATCTCATCAAGCAAAGAGTGCGTTATGTGAAAATAATGTTTCTGCTGTTTACATTCTGGCTGACGGAACTATCGAATGTTTATTCAAATTGCGTTTAGTTAATGGGCAGAGACTGATTGATTAAAAAATTTTACCTAAAAGATTCATTGCATCAAACATTTTGAAGTTCCTGCCTCTTTATACTGAACGCAGACCACATTGAACTGTTCTTTTCTTCGATTCGCACTGGTCTTGATTATAATAACAGCACCACAGTAAGGCAATTCATAGCGCGTTACAGAAGTCATTTCAGAGACGTAGGGCTCGGTAACTGCATTACGTTAGAGGAAACTGCAATACTGAATTCTTGCCAAACCTGTCCATTAAATGACATTATTATTAGTATTGACAGTTTAGACAAGCTCTTACGACCCAATTTTCGCAGAAGAGCATTGCTACGCTTCCAATCTTGCAAATCTTACTAGGAGAGGCTCCGACTTTGTAGTCTCAGATTTGGATGGAATTCGGCACATAAGTAGAAGACGTCAAGGATATTCGATCCTTAAAATATTAGACCCCAACACTCCCCCCATTTTGAGAAAAACGCCTCTAAAGTTTTTAGCGTCGCTTATCGATTAGTAAGTTTTTGCAACTGACAGAAGCGGTGCAGTGTAGGTAGCAGCGCTACTAGCTGGTGATCTAGGGGTCATGTGTTCGATCCCCGGCCGGGGTATTGTTTTTGTTTTTGAATAATTGTCGTTGTCGCGTGTTCGATCACCGGTGAGTATTGTTTTTTTTTGAATAATTGTGGATGTAATTAGTTTAAGGTTAATCAGCAATGTTCAACTGCATATACATTTATTTAAAGAAATCATCAAATTATTCCATCATTTATATATGTAAATTATACTAGAAACTCGTTGTTGAACGGTTGGATAATGAAAAACGGTTGTAATCGAGCAATATCATAGCTTATGGTAGGATCTTTCCTTGTTTCTAGAATCAATCCTACATCCTCTATGTGTCTCATAGCCAATTCGGCAAAAAGCAATAAACCTGGGTGACGCTCCACGTGGCTAGCTATGAATGCTATGGTGTAGAGTAATTGTGGCATAAAAGTAATTATTTTATTTATTTCGGATTGCTGTGCATCACGTGAAATTTTTGCCAGATGGTCATATATTTCTTGGTTTCTAAAATCCTATCATTGTTGGGTCCTTGCTTCAGTGCCAAATTGGGCAATAGGGTAGCAATAAGAAAAATAAAGAAGGGTGACTTCCATCTTTATTTAATTAAAATTAAAAGGTACTCGACAACTTGCCGTCAATATTGCTGCGTTTACCATTGTTCACGCTGCACCGGTAATAGCCTTCGAAAATTTCTTAAACATTACTCCCACTTTGACTTTGAATTTAACGATGATGAAATTGTGAATCTATACCGGAAAATCTATAAAACACATTTACTGCTGGTGGCAACTGCATTCAATCCTGCAGAAGACAGATTGGAGGTTTAAACGCAGAGATTTAACAGCTTAAGGTACCAATTCTGATTCAATTACCGGTAAAAGTAAAATGAATTCATTCGTTAGTAACGAGTTAAAGAAAAGAAGCCGACCAAGGTGTTCATTAATACATTAGAGAAGAAGCAGAAGTATTTTTCTTTACCTACAGAGCTGGATGGAGATCATACCGATAAAGCAGCTGTTCGGAATATCACGATACATAAAAAAAAGCTAGAACAAATGTTCAAACTCTCGAGTGCCGTCTGAAAATGTCTTGCTGAACTATACTTACTACCTTGATGGATGTCGGATGTCGGAAAATCGTCCTTGGGTTCGATGTGTCAACATTCGAAGCAAAAATTGTTTTCGGTTTGCACGAACGTTTTCCATACGCAGGGTGGACTTCAAAGTGTGAAGACTTGAAAAGGTTGAAAAACGAAGAGAAGCAATATCCGCAAAACCAACCGGATCTTCCAGATACGCGTAGGTAAAGGCAGAATCAAATTGCAAACCGATGATCTATTCAAGCTGTTTGAGGTGATGGACTTTTTCAATCTTGTGATGCTCCACAACAATACCGCTTCGGGCGGCATAAAGAAGTTTCATCGATATTACGTGAAGCGCTGTAAAGAAAATAATGTATTAAGGGTGAAGTACTGGTTAAAACACTGAAAAATAGCCTTATATATCAAAAAAAAATTTAACTCCTTTATTGTATACAAATTTTAAAATTTGCATGGGTGAACACTCATTTTGAAGATTTTTTCATTTTCTACTCATTTACAGAGGGCGTCAAGGTTAATGTCTCGAAAAATATCTCGTCACATGATAATCTCAGGAATGAAGAATATGAAACACAAAACCACACCGCATTTTAAAGAGAAATTTTTCTTACGTGGTAATCCATCAAAATATTTTTAAAAAACGATAAGGAAAACAATGATGGTTTGATTTTTTTTTTAAAATTGCTTTTTCCATTCAGTGGCAAATCTATTTGGATTGATTTTCCGCCTATATTGAGGTGGACTACCACACAAAATACTTGAGTAAAGTAGCAAACCAAATTTGACTACACTCCGTTTGGCCAATCCGGAGAATAAGTGTTCGCCGTTCGAAAAACGTAATTTTGAGAAAAACGCGATTACCGAAAATATCGCTTACAAAGCGAAAAGGGCGTGCGTCTTCAAACTGCCTTCTTCTTCTTTATTTTCGGAAATTTCTTAATAAACTTTGAGACGTGAGTTCTGTAGGTATAATGAATTGAACAATGAAAAATTAATTTTTCAAAATTATAACCGGTACTACTCCCTTGAAACTGGACAGTGACGATTTTTTCATATCATCACGCGCTTCTTATGTGCACATCAATTATTCGCGTTTATTTTGTGAAAATTTATTTTTTGGCGATGTTGTTTTGAATATAATGGGTTAATAATAAAATTCTTTTTTTTTATTTCAAAAATGTATAAAATTCATAAGTTAGTACATGTATACAATTCTGTGTGGTGCATCTAGTTGTAGAAATTGTGCCATGAACTGGACAAGCTGTCATAAAATTTCTGTGTTCCCCCATTTTCGATAGACGATACTGGCCGTAGATAAATATTTTCTAATAAATTTCTCCTTCACATCAACTTGCACATATATTGTACAGTTAGAATATTCCTGCATCCTCTCAGGCAGCGTGATGTAATTCACGTTACCATCACTCAAACTTAGCGCGTTTATGTGCGCGAACTGATTCTGTTTTCGGGCCTCCGCTTACAATTCTTGGTATGGGTATGGCGGTGCAATATGATGCACATTTGGTTGCACGGAGCCTCATTTATGAAGTATTGTTAACTTCCCAGAATATGGGAAGTTCTTGTAATCGCTTCGAAAATCGAAATTGAAATTTTCAACATATCTTTACGTTTTGACGTCATTAAAGTATATTCTAGGTGTTTTTAGAAAGAAGTGTGTATTTAAGTGTTGTGTGTGTGCGTATATACGTACGTACGTCCACGTTTGTGGACAGTTTTTTCTACGTACATAACTCACGTAAACAAAGTCGTATCGACTTTGTTGAGGTGTCAATCGAAGAGTCTTTGCAATTTTAAGAGCCTATTAATTTTTTTGATATTTCCGTCGGCGAAGGGGGGCTGTTGTTTTGCCCCTTTGAGGGTCATTTCTGTCATGTGCAATATCTCGCGAACCAAACACACAATTTGCGTCTTTAAGGTGTCAATCGACGCATATTGACATTTGCGTGATTCTGTCAAATTTTTCAAAAATTGTAAGAGCTGTTTTTTTAATTTAAGAAAAAAGAGTGCAAAAATTTAGGGTTTTTTTCATAGACAATAAATTTTCAACCTTATTTGCAAAACGCAGTAATCAATGTTCAAAAAATTTATATAGTCCAAACAGTTTTTGTAAAAAAAATCAACGAAAGTTTGTCTCATCATTACAAAAATAAACAATCATTAAGAGTCATCATGACCTTCAAGTTCATTTCTGTCAGTCACTATATCTGACGAACCAGATATAATATTTGCATCATTAACTTGTCAATCGACGTGTATTAACATTTTTGTTATGTTTTCAACTTTACAAAAAAATCGTTGGAGCAAAAAATTGTAAATTGCAAAAAAGCGGTTTTTTCACAAAAAATTATCTTTTAACCTGATTTGCAAAGCACAGTAATAAATGCTTATAAAATTTATAAATCCTTATCAATTTTTGAAGAGAAACCATGAAAAAAAAATTCCATGATCGCAAAAAAATTATTAAAAATAAAAAATCATCCAAAATCACCATGTAAAAAGTGTTCATATGATTGATATTACCTGACTACTCTTATTGTAAAGACATTGTTGTTAAACCAATCAAATTTAATTGATATTTGCATAGTTTAAACAGATCTTGAATAGTTTGTACAGTACCGTGTTTTAATTTTAATATAGATGCTTAAATTTTGAAAGCCAAAAATAAATCAAATTTGCATTTGTGGTAATGAACGCTTTGAATGGTAAAATGTTTTGTAGTCAATACTTTGCAAGACCATATGCTTTAAAAAGCTTTCATCAAATAAACAATTGTAATTTTTAGTAGTTTTGGTCTTTTGCGTTCGTCAGATATTAGTTACTTCCTCAATCATCATTCGTAAAGCTATATAGTTTTTACATGCAATTAAACCGATTATTGACTGCACATCCTTTTCAAGACCAACTGAAAATAAGAGGTAAATATTAGTCTGATTGATGTAAAATCGTGAAAAAATACAAATTAAAGCAAAAAC
Source organism: Oxycera nigricornis (assembly GCA_963942545.1). Taxonomy (NCBI): domain Eukaryota; kingdom Metazoa; phylum Arthropoda; class Insecta; order Diptera; family Stratiomyidae; genus Oxycera; species Oxycera nigricornis. The sequence goes on from OZ012661.1 coordinate 73,192,189, forward strand.
TATTCAAACTACCTACCACGCGACAAAATCTCTTCAGTGGGTGTAATAACAAAAACCGCATTCATTTTTGCTCGCTATCTTATGTGATGCTTGCATCGATATGAAAATGACAAATAACGTAGAAAAGGCTTTGCAGCCTGCCCCCCCCCCCCTCGATTAATCCACGTGAATATTCAATCATCTCCCTTAAATACGTAATCAATGGACAATTCCGTAGATCAGACGATATTATTAAACCATTCCAATAACTGTTATGAGAAGTACAATATTATGATTTAAAGTATTATTATTTTCATAATTATTATTTTGTTTGGTATTTTTAACTTCCCAGTATATGGGAAGTTCTTGTAATCGCCTCGAAAATCGAAATTGAAATTTTCGACATATCTTTACGTTTTGAGGTCTTACGAGTATATTTTAAGTGTTTTTAGAAAGAAGTATGTATGTGTGTGTGTGTGTGTACGTACGTACGTTCGTGGACACTTTTTTCTACGAGCATACCTCACGTAAACAAAGTCGTATCGACTTCGTTTAGGTGTCAATCGAAGCGTCTTTGCAATTTTAAGAGCTGATTAGTTTTTGGAAAACTTCGGTCGGGGGGGTTTGCTGTTTTGTCCGTTTGAAGGTCATTTCTGTCATGAGCTATATCTCGCGAACATACGATTTGTTTGAACAAGGTGTCAATCGACGCGTATTGACGTTTGCGTGATTCCATCAAATTTTTAAAAAAAAATCTTGGAGCGGTTTTCAAATTTTTTAAAAAAAAGTGCAAAAAATTAGGTTTTTTTTCAAAAACAATAAATTTTTAACCTTATTGGCAAGTCTTAGTAATCAATGTTTATAAAATTTATATACTCCAAACAGTGCTCGCAAAAACGTCATCAAAACCTTTTCTCATGATTACGTAAAAAAATAAATTAAAAATAAAAAATCATTATAAGTCATCATGATTTTCATGGTCATTTTTATCATTCACTATATCTCACGAACCAGATATAATATTTGCATCATTAAGGTGTCAGTTGACGTGTATTAACATCTTTGTGAAATTTTTAACATTATAAAAATTCGTTTTATCCGTTTTTTTAATTTAATAGAAGAAAATGCGAAAAATTATGGTTTTTTTCATAGAAAATATTTTTTAACTTGATTTGCACAGCACAGTGATCCAATTTATAAAATTTATACATTCTTATCAGTTTTTGGAGAGAAACTGGCAAAATTTTATTCTATATGAAAAAACTAAATTAAAAATAAACAAATCATTCAAAGTTACCATGTAAAGAGGGTTCATACGAGTGCTATTACTTTATATCTTTTGTTGTTGTAAATTCAATCCAAGTTTTAAGCTATTTGCATAATTTGAGCAGATTTTTAATAGTTTTTATAGTCTTTTAATTAAAAAAAATTGCTTAAATTTTGAAAACCAACAAAAATTTTCAACACCAAAAAGGCCCCCACCGATTGATCCGCGTGAATATTCAATCTGTCCTCATCGACCAAAAACCTTACATAATCAATGGACTCTCCCGTAGACGATATGATTCATATTAACTCATTCCTGTTACTGCTATTGTAACATTTGCTCATTGTTGGAATGTTGTTGATGTTTATGTAGATATTACTGGGAAGTTGACCATGTGGACCTCAAGGGTCGCACCTCGCGGCTTGTTTTACTAGTATTCCTATCAAGTCATCATATTGTTATTTAACTCATATCTTCCAAATTATACATATACGCTCCATAGATGTGTTTCCCAGTTAAAAGTGAAGATTAACGATCCCTACAAGAAGCCATTCAACGTGCTGATAAAAATCCATCTCGACACAAGTCTATGATACAGTGGAATTACTCACGTACACAATATTGACACCTTTAAAGTATTTTTCAAGAGCCTCTTAGAAATTATTCCAGTCAACTTGTAGATAAGATCGGTGTTTTCTTCGAGACTCCATAAAGACAACATGATAAGTATTTCACTTTAATGCTTAAATCCCTCCGTTGGATCAATAGGTAGAACTATAGCCTCTCAACTAAACATACCATTAACATTTTTTATTGAGTATTTTTAAAATTCATTTCCCTTTACGAAAATCGGTACTCTTTTTTTCAGGATACATTCGAGCTTTTAGTTTCGGCTGTAGGTGGAGATGGCGACACAATGGTTCCCACTAGCTTCTTAGAGGACGGGAGGGAACACCACATAAAGTTTTTTTCGCTTCGTTAAAACAAAGTATGAAGTTAGGCTAGCGGTTCATCTGGACGGATGTGTTTTTTGCTTTCTGGCACCCAGATTTTCGGACGAAATAAAAACCCAGCACCAGGTGGACGAACTGAATAATGCTTCCGATCAAGATTTCGTATTTGACGGCATAAAGAGTCTCGAGGGAGATTTCTTAAGCTACGCTTTTTGAGAAAAAAAGAAGAAAAGATCGATCTGTACTTTTAAAGAACCACTAAACAATCTTCTTCTACAGCTTTTTTGTTGTCCTTTTCTTAATCGTTGATTCCCATGAGGCTATAACAACAGAAAACAACAGGAGACATATTCCACTAAATTCGTTAATTATCAAACAACGTTGATCTTCAAGCAGGTTGCTAGATTAAGGTGTCAATCATTAAAAATCAAATCAAACTTGTATTTGTAGTAATCAACGTTTTGAATGGTAATATATATATATATATATAGCTCAGAGTGTCTCTTTATGCTACGGTTCGGACCATAGCCTAAAGAATACATAGCATGGACACTCCAGCCAATTTACCACATATCTGATATACAACCAAAGTGGCCAGGCTGTGCCAAAGTAAAGGTAAATGGCATATCCGTGTACCCTAGCATGAGTAACTGAGTAAGCAAATTGCATGTGAACGGTTCGTGCACGAGAAACAGAGATGCACATAGAAGCTAGTCTCGTTAATTCGTTGAATCGCGACTGTCAGCGAGAAATGCCATTGTGTATTTGATAGTTCGCGAGCGGAATATCGTGTGTAATTAGATTTTTTCAATGAAAATTCAAACACATCAAACAACGAGTTCGGAAAATCACCCGTTCAAAACATATGGTCATTGGTGCTCCATTGAGCAACGTGTAATCATCGGAAAAATGTTTTATAGCCGTTTCTTCGAATAGTGGGAAAAAATATCTGATGCTATACAAAAAGGAAATAAAGCTCTTTTTCGGTGATCTATTTATTTAGGAATATAAAGCGGCGAAAAAGGGATTGAATTTCCTTAGATCTGCAGCACAGAATCAATGAAAACTTCTTGCTAGTCAACGTGTGCAGGTATCAATATTTGGGTGAAATTAGAGTGGATGACTCCACGATAACGTTATGTTTGTATGGTTTTTGCGTTCGTTTCCGATTATCAGCTTTGAGTGATGGGTAAATCGCGCCACAAACCGTTAATTTGCAATTCAGTGAGTGAAAGAGATTACAAAGAACTTTAAAAACCCAATAAAGTGTAAAATAAGCATTTAGTTGTTCTGCTAGAACACCATTATTTTGTTCTCCAATATTTATATACAAAAATTTTCAAGAAAATTTATTGCTATTTAAAATCACGATGTCGTGAAGTTTCGTTGGTCCTGTTGATCGGGCAACCCTTAATGCTTCGATCAGTCGCGTATTCGCATCGGGTCCTCGCGGCATTCGTTGTTTTTACGCACACTTGCATTAAGTCAGCTGATTTGGCATGTACACGTACACGGATAATTTATATAAAATGGATAGCCCGTCTCTTTACATATGCACATCAGGGCCTGGAGAAATTTGAAAACGAGTTTGGACCTACTGTTTCGAGCGCGAGCTTGGAAATGAAAGCCAGAGCGCTCTCTCTGATAGGAAGGGTAATTTAGGCATGTTTCGCCTCAAGTTGACTTTGACAGCTCGGAGTGTCCGTGCTGTGCTTTGGATCGGATGTCAATTGTGGTCAGACCTATTAACGTCCGAACCCACAAGTCGAGCTGACAAACTGACATCCGGTAGGCTAAGTAGCTGTCAAAATATGATCATATCATCATCAAACATAAGTTCAACTATAATAACGTATGAAGTGTCTTTGATATGAAGGGTGTCTTGGATATGAAATGAGTTGTCATCGGTGACAGCTGCCGTTGCAATTCAAAAAATTTAATTCGAAAAGCTGATTGTCCCGCATCTGTAGAAACCTAGCTGGATAGTATTTCGATCGTGAAAGATTGTTTGGAGACTGTACGATTTTTGTCTTCGATTGACTTAACTCATTCATTCATCCACCGAATTCATAAAATTTCCTAAGTCAGGCATTTTACAGTCCACCATATTTAAAACTCACTTTCTTCTCACTTCGAGTGAACACTAACCTCACTTGCAGCACGTCAGCTAAAGTTCCTCGGGTCCGGTCCCGAGAAACTCAAGCTTAACGAATATATCAGCTTCGACGTGCGCTCGAACGAAACGTTCCACACTTTGGCGGAACGTATGTAGAATTTAGCATAGGTGTCAGTGAGAGGGTGCGTACCATCCCAGGCCGACTTGCGGGCTCGAACGTCAATTGTGGTCAAACCTATTTTCGGCAATCGCTTCTTGCGGGTGACTTTTGACAAGTGGTTTGCGCCTGGGTTTTCGAACATGAAAGTAGTTCTCACATACATAAAACATTTCTGTTGTATTTGTCACTTACCGTAACGTCAAATTCTTTTCGTAGCTCATTTGCTATTTAATGCGTACTGGTTCTAGGATCCTCTTTGACCTTGTGTACTTGCCTGGCTGTTGCACTCAAAATTTTTGGGTGTCCGGAACGAGGCTTACTAACGTCTAACATTACAATAGTTTGTTAAAATCGATGTTGCCAATTATTCGTGCGTAAACGTGTTTGATGTTAAATTTTCAACAATTTTCTATAATGTTTTCCGTAATCAAAGAGAGTGAATAACATTTTTCGTTGTTTCTCATTTTTGTAAATCACGAGTTGTGGAAGGCAGATAAATTTTTAAAACAAAAAATTATCGGTATATATTAGTTATTGTTAAAAAAAATAAGAAAATAAAGCTTCGTACGGAGACTTTTCCGCTCCTCAACAAAAAGCTGAAGGTGACAGCCGCAAGATCAGCTGTTTGCAATAGATGTAAATCTTTGATGCCAGCAAATGTTTGCAATCTTGCAGATATCACCGCGCCTTTACAAGTTCCATCTTGAACGATGACCCCTTAGCCGAAATGCACATTTGAACTACTATAACTCGAGCACAAGGAAATACGTGGAAGAACGATAATTTTCTTATTTTAATCTGCTTAAGTAAAGGAAACCATTCCGTTGTTCCTCATATGAAATGTTCTCCAGAATAATTTCAAACAAATATAATATATTTTCGCATTTCACGGAATCTTCGGTTGGAATGAAAATTTATCGAAAGTTCTGGTGTAGTTGTCGTGTATTGGAGTTTTGTGTTGCCTTGGTGTAGTTTGTGTCGCGCAAGCAATCAAATTATCGATCAAATACTAGCTGTTTGCATGTTGCATCCGAAAACCAAAATGGGTTTCGGTGGATCCGCAGATGCAGAAAGTGACTTGGGGAAACTCGCCATTTACCTGGATCAATCGTTTGTTGCATGCGGAAGAAGTACTACGAGCGGCAAGTTCGATGCACAGATTGCAAGCTACGAATCAAAATTATCCTCAAAGCGCAATCATTGTTTGATATGGAATTTTCATTGATTACACCTGAATATTTGATACGGCATACGAAGAATCGGAGTTATATTGGGAAGACCACAGAGGCCGCTTACTATGCACAAGCGCGCAATACGTAGTGTGAGTTACAAATTGCGAGTGGTCGGCAATACTTTGCCTCGTTCTCTATGTCGGGTGGGCTTTAAGAATGAAATCACGAATACACACGCAACAGTGCCAGCAAAGAACTTAAGCTTTTTCCTGCATGTGGTACTTGCTCGTTTCAATCCCAATTAAATCGAACTTTAATACCGCCTTCGGATTTTCACAATTAATTTTAGGCACTGCACAGCACAAACACTTGCGTTAACGTTCAATTTTCCCGATTGGTACAGTTCACTCGGCAACACGTCCAAGGAGTCGCTTATGGACCGCCATAATACGGCGCTTCTCTGTCCGTTCGGCTGAAGCTCATTGTCTGATTTTCACTGTCGCGAATACACTATCGATTCAGGATACAGCGACTAGATTTTCGCTGTAATCTTTACACGTTACTACTCGGCCCGCCAAGAACTCACAATCCACGCTGCAACGAATAAAGCTCAGAACGGAACTGTTTGTATTGCCAAGATTCCGCATATAGGGAATATGTTCATATGCTTAGCAAGGAGAACTGGAGTGTTAAGCGCAGGTTACGAGAACTGGAGTGTTAAGCGCAGGTTACACATTATGACTTATCGTACAGTTTTATTGGTTCAATTAGACCACAGTCGCAACATATAGTTTGGAAACAGCGCCTTCAGAAATAAAATTTCTTTCAAGAAACTTTCACGTCAATACATCATCGCGAGCTGTGTAGAGGATAAAAAAATGCGGCAGCATATTAAATTAAAAAAACGGCTAAAACGAATTTTTATAATGTTAAAAATTTCACAAAGATGTTAATACACGTCAACTGACACCTTAATGATGCAAATATTATATCTGGTTCGTGAGATATAGTGAATGATAAAAATGACCTTGAAAATCATGATGACTTTTAATAATTTTTTATTTTTAATTTATTTTTTTACGTAATCATGAGAGAAAGTTTTGATGACGTTTTTGCGAGCACTGTTTGGAGTATATAAATTTTATAAACATTGATTACTAAGACTTGACAATAAGGTTAAACATTTATTGTTTTTGAAAAAAAACCTAATTTTTTAACTTCCCATATACTGGGAAGTTAATAAAGGATTTTTTTGTAAATAGTAAAAAAAATATAAAAAAAATCGATGAATGTCATTTTCACCGTAAATGTAACATAAATAGGGGTATAACTTTAGAGACACGTTTTGCACCCACTCCCACCGCCTCTGGTTCCCTCAACCTTCCGCGCGGGTGGGTGAAAATGATATTCATCAATTTTTTTCAATCAATTCATCAATTTTTTTGATTATTTTTTTCTTTTTTTCATATTTCTTACTTGTTTTTATATTTATTTTTAACAAAAACAATTCCTTTATTTTTTAATTCTACCGACTTCCAAACAAGTCTAAATATTATCACTTTGATCAATTTTACGGTTTCATATAATTTTTGGAATTAGGCATAATAACCCTTTTTTAAGTGGGGGAACCTCCATAACTTTTTATGCCATAGTAGTATGAAACTCCTCTCTTTGAACCTCCTTACTTCCGCCTCCTTGCGGGTAGGGGCCATAATCTTAACCTTTACCAAAAAATAATAAGATAACATTGCAAAATGCTTTTGATTACACCTCTTGTTTTCCGGTTGTACATCGTGTTTCCCAATTTACAGTTTTATTATCCAACCAAACAGACAAACTCGGGTTTCCGAAAAGACTAAAATAAAGGATGCCAGTCGACAGTTGAAAACAGTCTTAAACTAAGTTTAGGTAAGTGTCAGAAGATACATATATTCACATGTATGTGAAAAGAATTTACTCAAATATAAACAAAACTTTTAAAAAGCTAGCAAAATAACAGAAAAATATCTAAAGACATTTTAATACTTGGTTGGTTTATTTTGCAAGTACTATAAGTGAATAAATTGATTTTTAAAATTCGGAAAACTAAGAAAAGCATAATGCGAGCAATGAAGGTAGTAAATGTAAATCAATTATTAGATATGTTTTATTGTTATTCCAATTCAAAAATGTTTCTCTAGCTTAAATTCTTTTAAATTCGTTTTAAACTTACTTCTGAAGTACAATTTCATTTATTGTAAATAATTCGTATAATTTTCTTTGATAAAATCTTATTGATACTATGTATAAATCGACATATGATCATACTATTCCGGAAACCCCAGATTATACATTTTCCTTGCGTAGAAAGAACAAATCGTGGCTTTGCTACTTTTTCTAGGGGAAGTAGCTTTCCATAAACGAGTCTATCTGCTGTATTCTCATATGCTCTAAATGATATGTATGTCTTCTGCAAGTTTATCTACGTAGCGACTTTTTATCGACCATTCAAATTAGATCCAAGCTTTGTTTCAAAAATATCATGTCGAATTTTAACCGATGGTCAGAAAAATGCCCATGATGTTAAGCTTCGCTATTCAATACTCAAAGACATTTTACTTCCATAAAAACGAGTCGCTGTTCTCACGCTCCGTTATGCTTGATATGATTTGTTGAATCGGGAAAAATGTAGTATATCCGTACGTGTAAGCCACACTTTAGAGATTTGAATGAGTAGGAAACATTTCGTCTGCTTCGCATGTCCACTGGAAGCATTTCTGGGGAATTCCTTCCAAGGGAAATGAGAAAGTGCCAGGCTTTCCCATGTAAAGGTGGTATGCATCTTATTAGAGAGCACTGGAACATTAATTTTGAAGTCATTGGTGTACAAAGCTTGATTTTTGCTTTAAATCTTCTTTGGTCGGTGTACTGTGCGTAGGCCATTCGTTTGTAAATGTGGGTACAGAGACTCTAATAATTCCATACTGCCATACTGCGTTGTAAATTAAAAAATAACCGAATAATTTATCAATTGCTGATTACTTTCGATGGTGCGTGCCATCCAAGGTATATTCGTATGGACTGTGATGGTGGGCACATGTTTTTTTAATATTTCTTGTTCACATCTCTTATTGACAAGTAAGATTATTGGAACTACATAATATGGTCAATTGTTTTTTTTGTTTTATTATGATATATTCGAGTCGAGTCCTCCTTAGTCAAAGCATAAAATGTCTAACAATAATGAAATCTCGTGTTTGAATATTCAGGTTCAGGTTACAAAGCGTAAGTTATTTGTTATTTTCATATCTATGCATCAAGGATAAAAAAAGAACGCTAGCCAAAATGAATGCAGTTTTTGTTATTACGCCCACTGAAGAGATTTTGTGGTGCGGTGGCCATTTTGAGTAATTGTGTTCAAAATTGCCATGACTTCGGGATAATCACTGAATCTGTATTTTTTCACGATTCAACATCAATGGGACTAATAATTGTTTTCTTTTTCAGTTGGTCTTGAAAAAAATTGAATATGCAGTCAATAATTGCGTGCAAAAAGTAAAATGTATTACAAATGATGATGGAGGAAATAATTGAAATCTTACGCATACTCAAGAACAAAACTACTAAAAACCACAATTTTTTATTTGATGAAAGCTTTTTAATGCATATGATCTTGGAAAGTATTGACTTCAAATCATTTAACCATGATTATAAATGCAAATTTGATTGAAAATATGTGGTTTTCAAAATTTAAATAGTTTTTTATGAAAACTAAAACACGCTTCTGCGAAAACTATTCAAAATCTGCTCCAATAATGCAAATATTAATGAACTTTGATCTAACAACAATGTGTTTAGAATAAGATAAAATGGATATATATATATATATATATATATATATATATATATATATATATATATATATATATATATATATATATATATATATATCTATACTGAGAAAAGCCCGATTGGTTAACAAATCCTTAAATATAACAAGATTTCGAGTGGAAATGCTATTCGAAGCACATAAAAGTTATATTTAAGCTCATTTATTTGAGCAAATGTTTTACCAAATAAAAACATTAAATTAAAAAAGTATATCACCAACGTGTCGGGAGCCCCTTTCTGCCTCACAACTTCTTGGTCATCTTAAATATATTGACAGATGTGGCCAAATTATAACAAAAAGCGCACTCTGGGCTTGTTATCCCTAGACAGAGGTGCAATAAGAAACCTTGTGGGTATACTGACGGGTCATGTGGCTTTCGGTGAACATGCAAGAAGAATCGGGCTCCCAGCGAACGACCTGTGTCGAAGCTGCGGTGATGAAGAGGAGACAGAATCTGTAGAGCATCTTCTCTGCAGTTGTCCGGCTCTAGCGAATAATAGGAAAAAACACTTAGGTGCTTTCTTTTTCGTGAAGCTAAGTGAGCTTAGTGTTATGAGAATGGACCAGTTCCTGGATTTCCTCAAGGAATTGGGGTGGTTCATGGAATAATATGGTAGTTTTTCTATGTCTTCAGGGCACAATGGGCCAACGGGGCCTAAGTGAAGCGGAAGCCGTGCGGCTTAGCACCCTTCAACCTAACCTAACCTAACCTAACCTAAATATATTTTGAAATTGGGACCAAGACGATTTCGTTTTTTTCCGTCGCTCCAGGCATGAATTTTCACTCATTATTTCAGGTTAAATGTGCGAAGTGCATTTTTTTCGGCCTATTAGTTGCCGTTATCAGAGGCTTCTCCTTGGTATCACGTATCATGTTCTCACCGAAATATCGTTACTTTCCTCGAAAAGCTGGTGGGAAATTTCGACAGCTGATCTATTTGGGCTCCGTTTGTTCCGTAAACCATTTTTGTGGAACACGACGTGGCTGAGAATTTGTCGATATGACAAGCCTAGCTCTGCCAAGTCTACAATCTTTTGTCTAACTAGAGGAGTGCAACCTAAGGGTTGCCTTTTCTACCATTATTGAAATTAAAAACTTTTTTGAGATTTTGAAAATTACGTTTAAACTGCAACAAATGATACCGGATTTTTGAAAGTGATCATAATGAACTTGCAAGCCATCCATTTTATAGTAGAATATAGTGTTTCTAATTACATGTCCGCTCCAAGTCTTGGGTTTTCCAGGCCTTGTTATCCTTTCGTCCTTATGGAGGTAGCATCGGCTTTGGTTCTCTCAATTGTCATTGAATCAAGAAAAAAAACCTAAGGTAAATGAGTAATATAAAAATTCTGCCCGATTACCGAACTGATGAAGCTGGTTGCTTCCACATCAGAGCTGCAAGAGTCAAACAAATGGTTTTTTTCCTCACACTTTGCCAGAAACGGCTTATCTACCACCGCCGACAACACAAACTTGTTGATCACAGTGTATGGAGACACAGTAAATAAACCTTCATATGATGGCTTCCTATGGACAAGCGTTCCATACAATCCGTGGTACCGCATGCGAAACGCACATGGTTTCCCATATGATTTCTGTCATTCGTCATGTGATGAGTTGGTTTACGCACTACAGTGCTGTGATAGTTTATGGATATTATTTTCGTTTATCGTGTGGGAAAATACGTGGGTCTCCGAATTCAATGATGAAAGATCGAAAAAATAGTTGTAACGGGGAAACCAACCATTTAAAATATCGAAGAAAGTGCCTTAGCACGGAAAACTGCCACATACACTCAGAGTCATAAGTCTAAAAGCAACCAATAAAATAGGGTTCGTAAAAATATATATTTTAAATATCAATCAATTTATTTAATTCAATTTTCATTTTTCTTAAACAATAATAAAAGTAACATGTTGACGCCAAATTTCTTTCAACGTGTTAGCAAAATAGCCGAGATAACGGTACTTTTGTTCTTCTGGGTAGCAAAACAAAGAATCAAAAGTCTACAAGCAACAATTATAAAGAAGTTTTAGAATGTTAAAATTAAATTTTTCATATAATTTAATAGCCAGTCGGATAGCCGCAACGCTTAAGAACTTCCAATAAACGGTTTTCATCGAAGTTACAAGTTTGCAGGTCTCCAGGACGGTTATTTCCGCCCACTCCTTTAATATTATGTTTTTGAGCTGTTGTTTTTTGAAATAGTATGTTTGCGTATTTTTCTTTCCAATAGCGCAATGGGGCTTAAACCTGGTGATTGTGGAGACGTGTGTAATTGTTTGGGGGCCCTGTACAGTAACCGAGTGCGCACAATTTTCGCAGTGTGCTTGGAGTCGTTATCGTGTTGAAAATAAACAAATTGTTTGTAGTCCCAATTTGTCAGCACCGGATTGCATATTACGTTTTAAAATATTTAAATATATATGTTTATCTATCGTTGTCTTCATAAACTCCAGGTTGCCCGTACCATTGGCTGCCATACAACCCCAAACCACCACTCCACCACCTCCATGTTTTACTGTTGGGTAAAGATTGCTCTTATTGTATGCTTCTCCTTGCTTACGCCATATTAATTTGCGTCCCTTTATACCGAAAATACAGAACTTCAATTCATTGGAGGAAAGCAGGTTATTCCAGAATTCTTCAGGTATATTTAAGTATTACTTTGCGGAAGCTATTCGCTTTTTTTCGATTGATTATAGAAATAAGCGGTTTCTTTCGTGCTACCCTAGCCTGAAAACCAGATCGTCTCAAAATTCGTCGTGCAGTAACGACAGAAATACTTTTGGCAAATGTTTCCTGAACATCATTTGCAATTTGCATTACAGTCAAGCATGAATTCTTCTTCACTGTATTCAATATTGAGCAGTTTTCACGGGACGTCAGCTTCGGTGGGCGACCAAAACGAGGTTTTGACGTGATAATTCCGGTAGTTATGTTTTTTTTTATTACGGTATAGACTGAGCAGTGCGATCTTCCAACCAATTGTCCAATTTCTCGGTTTGTCTTTCTTCCTTCGAGAGCTTAATGATGATTTCCCTCTCGCCGACACTAATTTTTACCTTTTCGACTCCATAATAAAAAATTTACCTTTTTTTACCAAAAAAAAAACAAAAGACTTTATTCTAGCTATCTGATCAATTAATATATCAATAAAATGCAATCAAAATTTTAAGCAAATTACCTTTTGCACGCTCGCAAGATCGAAACAATAATGACTGCTTGTAGACTTTTGATCGTTTGTTATGTTACGCTGAAGAACAAAAGTACTGTTATCTCGGCTGTTTTGCGAACACGTGGAAAGAAATTTGGTGTCGACACTGTACATTGAATATTTCATCAGGAAAATAAAAACTGAGTTTGCTAATTTGTTAACTTTTGGGAAAATATTCTAAAAAAACATTTTTTTATTGGTTGCTTGTAAACTTATGACTCTGAGTATATATATATATATATATATATATACATATATATGTATATATAATGTGGTACTCAAGTAGAATTCCATTCTCACTTCGCATGAAGACAATTTTTCTTTTTCCAACAGGGAATGGAGTGCTGCGATTGATTTTCTGCTGCTAAATGAATAAGTGCAGTTGCTTAAAAACAGCTTACGCTATCAAAATGAAATAAAAAATTACAATCCTGCTATTATTGTTAAAAATTTCTTCAAAGGACTTGCGAAACTAACTAAGTGACACCAACTGAAATTCTCGATCGCTTTGAAATTGCTCGCCTCTTCAACTTAATGGCATATGATTTTAAGACTAGCTCTGACATGTAACATTTACCATCGCTTTTATGTCTATTGTGAAATATATAATGAGATGAACAGGTCTGCTCAAATATTTTCCAACCTATTTTTCAAAAAGGATGGCGTGTCTATGCGATATTACGTCACTCGTAGCGGGATCTGGCGACGATAGATCATTATGTTTGGTATATATACCTTACTCGCCTGGCAACTATGAAAACATCTAATAGAGCAGATAATGCTGCTCAATGCGGTGGACTCCATTCATGAGAATTCGGGACGTATTAAGCTTCCTGTAGCAAGTTGAAGGATATGATGGAATACTCATCACTAATCACAAGTTGCTATGTATGTATGGTTTAGTTTACAGCACTACCATGGAATATTTTGCATTACAACTATAATATTTTCGGCATAAAGATAACTACAAATAATTCACCGCTGTGTGCCAAAATTTGGATATAAATGCATAATATGTTGTGGTGCAATTAAGTTCCTTTGGTATACAATATTTTGTTTTTCAATGTCTTATCTGTAATCACCCGTAACAAGCAAGTGATTTTCTAAAAAGGTTCTTACCTTTGCAATGTATTCCGATTAAAACCCTGTTTGGCTTAGGTAAAGTTAAGAAAAATAGATACAGAAAATCAACGGGAATTTAGGATTCAATTTGTCATAAAATCATTTTCTAAGGAACAGCGATGGAGAGGCCTCCTGAACAAAAGTGGAAACATTTAATCAATTTAACTCGACATTTTTTCTACTTTTCTTCAAAAAATCTTATTTTTTTAACGATTTAATGAGACCTCAGGCATAGATGATAGAGCAAGGACCGGTCGTCCACGTAGCGTTAGAACAGCCAGTGCCATCAAGGCTCTCCGAGAGTGCATCCGTAGAAATCCACTGCGCAAACAAAAAATTTTGTCGAGGGAATTGGAAACCTCCACAAGATCGATGAGTATACTTATTTGAGATGATCTTCATATGAAGCCTTATCGTCGGTCAACAGCCCACATGTTGACTCCACGGTTAAAGGAAGTAGGATTGGAAAGATGCAAGCATCTCTTGCTTTGGCACGCAACTGATGGGCTTGAAAACATCCTCTTTACCGATGAAAAAAATACTGTGGAGGAAGTTTTTAATAAACAAAATGATAAGGTTTATTCAACATCATCAACAACATCATCATCCAGCTTCTGTATTGGTTTGGTGGGGTGTATCCCATAAAGGTGTTTCAACACTCTATTTTTGCGAAGAGGGAGTCAAAATTGGTGCGGCGGTGTATCAAACCAATGTGCTAGAAGGTGTTGTGAAACATTTATCGTTCAGTCTCTTCGTTGGACAACATTGGGTCTTCCAGCAAGACTCTGCTCCTGCTCACAGAGCAAAGAGCGCACAGGAGTGGCTACGCATCAACATTCCTGTTTTTATTGCACAAGAAGATTGGCCATCCGGGAGCCCAGATTTGTGAACAGAGTTAGAGAACAAGGCCTGTACAACTCCCCACGGTAATTTGGACAGTCTGAAAAAATCCTTGGTGAAAGCAGTAAATGAAATGTCGTTGGATACCGTGCGTGCCGCAACAGACCAGTGGCCAAAATTTTAAGAGCTTGCATAAAAGCAAAAGAGGTCATTTTGAATAAAGTTTATATTATTTAATAAACAATTCCATTCAAAAATAAATTTCTTTGAAATAAACATATTATTTTTTATTTCTTAGATTTCATGCAACTTGTTGTGACAGAATTTATGGCACGACTTAGTATATGAAGAATTAGTAAACAATCTCTCATTTTGTTCGACAAAGCCCAAAAATATACATATATACAGCGATACACTAGAGCGTGTTTGCGCGCGCTCTGCAGGTGTTTCAGCTTTAAACGGTTTTGGACCTGTTTGACACGATTTTGGAAAACCTATTTGACTGATTGGGCTAAAATTTCTTCAGTATAAAACAGTTTAGTCCCAACTAGAATCATAGTTTTTTTTATGAATTTTTAACCCTTGCTTTAAACAGTTTTCGGTGCCAAAAAGGGTTCAAAAATTAAAAATGCACTATAGTGCTTTTTTCAATCAAATTGTTTAGTTTCAGTTCCGATCATAGCCACCCATTTATGTTTCAAAATGCCGTTGGAATTTGTTTAGACTTACCTGGTCCAATAAGTTGCACGGTCATCAGACAAATTATTTGCTCGCCCAGTTCTATCGGTTACCGTTACCGTTTTATTTTATTGTTAGTCAAAGTTTAGTTCGCTCGGCTTTGCTCACAGTCTTTTTTGGTGTGTGATGTACTAGATGTTTGGATTTTTTTAATTGTTAACTTCCAATCAAATATTGTAATCAGGTTCTTAGATGGCTGTATCTCTAGAAATAAGTTTCGGGGCCTGCACTAGAGAGCTTAGTCACGAAATTATCCGTCGAACTCAGTCGGCTTGTCAGCAGTCATGGCATCTTCAGCTAGATGAAGGTCGAAGTAGTTTGCACGACAAATGACTACGTTGTCTCAGCCCTGGAAATAAATTCCACATATTACATTACATGACAACGCACACTGGAGTATTCGTTCTCAAAATCCGGTAAATATTGTAGTGGAATCACATGTTCAACCACTTGTCCATCTGCACTCATTCATGCGTATTATGCCACGCATGCCCGTTCATCTCACTAATTTAAATTCAGCCACGCGTGCCCACAAGATGCCCACGAACAGTATTAACACATAACACATAAATCACAAGGGTCATTTAATATGAATTACATACGGAGCAATGCCATCCCAAACATGACTAAAAAGTGTCAAGTAGACACGGCGCTCCTTTTGATGACCACTTGCAAGGCGTTGGAATCCTTGCAATGTGATTATGGGTCAACATGTGAAATACGGAAAACTAATGAAATAAATTATAGATTTACTACTAGCATATGCATTGGTCCTGTGGGAAAATAGTTTTAAGTCAATGTTTAGTAAATAGAAATTAGGCTAAGATTTTGTATAAAAGGAGAAAGATATTTGGAATAAAACAACATTCATACAAGTGAATTTGAACTGCCTGCATCGGCACTCTTTCATTTGAATGTTCATTGCGGCGCTTGCGCTGTATAGGAATATAGGCAGCTCACGCTTGCCATCAGCTTTGGCGCTAGACGCCGATATTTAGGTGAGTCCCTCCTTCCTCTAATTGTTATCATAATGGCCCCTAACGAAACTTATTACATGGCGATCCTGCCACTCCAAACTTATTACATGGCGATCCTGCCAACCTATTTGCCGATATTTAGGACCAACAATGGAAGGTTTTGAGGAATTATGGGAACAATACTCCTCTGGTACACCAGCAAGAGCACCAGCATACAAGGCGACAGGACGAAAAGAACTCGCAGCAATCGGACCGAAGCCACTCACAATAGAGGACTACCGCAAGAAGATAGCGAAAAAGCAACCACCACCGCCGATCAACAAGGAGAAGAGGAAATATAGGGGTGGAAAGAAGGTGCGATTCAGGATCGAACGGGCGAACCTATACCGCTTGATAGCAATAGCAAAGGGCGACAACAGGAGGAAGCTGTTCCAAAAGCTAAAAGAACTAGAGAGATCGCATGTCGACAACATACAAAAACACGAACATGGGCAACTGCAAGTCGGTGAACCAGTCGACGTTTCAAGAATACCAGCAGGCAACGACCACGACCATAATCTTCATAATAATAGCAATTACATACAATAAGTAGAACAAAAATTATGTTAAGAAACAGTCGAGTAGGAATGTAGATGTATAAAATCTTATAACGTTAAGTGAAAAAAAAAAAAAAAAAAAAAAAATTTTTTTTTTGATTAGTTGATGGACAAAATTAAAGAATTATTAATTGAAACAGAGAAACTTTTGTCTAATGCAAGAAAAGGTTTAAAGAGATCATATAAACCAGAGACAATACAAGAAAAACTAAATCGTTTGGAAGAAATACAAGAAACCTTAAGGAAAGAATTCGCAAAATCAGATTCTGATAAATATTTAGACTTGAAAATACGTTTCGTCAAGTCATCAAAAGAACTAAACCATATATTAATAAGTATGCTAACTAATGGTGTGGACGATCAGACAAACGACGACAATATGGCTAATTTCGAACTTCATATGGCGATGAAAGTCATTCCATCCTTTGAGGGTAGAGCAAAGGAATTAAACGCATTTCTAAAAATTGTCGAATATATAGACAAGAAATTGAATGATGCATCAAAGCCGGAACTAATCGACTTCGTCTACAATGTTAAACTTGCGGACAATGTGCGCACTTCATTTAGCGCAAACATCCCTAACACCTTTGATATTTTAAAAACTCAACTTTTGGCTAGGTACAAACCCTTGAACTCTGTCGCGAACATTCACACCTCGCTAAGTACCGTCACACAAAATCGTTCATCTGTTACACAGTACAAAGAACGAATTTTGTCCCTTCTTGGCGAACTTAATCAGCTCCAAATAAATGATTTAGGGACCAACGCATCAACAGAGCAGAAACAAACGATTATCAGTCTGAACGACACTTATGCTCTGACTATATTTAAGAATGGTCTGCACGACCAATACAGAAATACCATTTTTGCCGCTAGACCACAAACACTAGCCGATGCCATTAACCTGACAATGGAGTTAGAGAAGAGCAATGCAAACACCGCAAGTAATATACTACATTACAATACGCGAAACGAGCGAAATATAATGTCAAATAACAGATACAACACTTCGAATGGAAGACAACACATCCAGGCATATGGCCAGAGCAATAATAACAATAGAACGAATAGATTCGGTAATAATGGTAACAGAAACTTCAGTCCAAACAATTTTAATAATAATAATAATAATAATAATAATAGAAGGTACGACGCCAATCAGCGCAGTAACGGAAACAACTTTAATAGAAATAACGCGAATAACAGAAATAATTATAACAGAAATAACAATAATTTTAGAAACAGACAAAGCAACAATCGGTTCAACAATAGTAATATGAACATAAATAGACGAATCAACGTCATTCACGAGCAGGGAAACGAAGAGGGATCCGGAGAGGAATAACCAATAAAGAAGTAACAACTCCTACCGGATTAACAGGATACAAAACCGCTAAAATTTACAAAGTATCCGCATCTAGCCCAAGTTTTATCAGGTTATTTTGCACGAATACCAAAACATATCTGACTTTTCTGATAGATACAGGAGCAGATATATCTATATTTAAAATAAATAATACAATATCGTACATAGATGAAAATAATATATGCAACCTTACTGGAATAACCAAAGAAACGATAAAGTCCATTGGTACAACTTGTTTAAATCTGAGTTTTGGCGAATCTAAACAAATTAACACATTTAATCTAGTAGAAGAATCGTTCCCAATCATTACGGATGGGATTATAGGAAGAGATATCCTAGAGAGATATCAATGCAAAATTGACTACGAAACATACACAATCACATTCATAATCAACAATGATGAGGTCACAATACCAATGAATACGAAGCCATTAAAAATGTACAATTTTAGAATTCCTGCAAGAACTGAGGCTATAGTACCGATCGACCTAGACCGAAGTGAAGACAGTATAGTACTCAATAAAGAAATACAAAAAGGAGTTTACGTAGGAAATTCAATAGTACCGTCTAAAGGTATCTGCCACATTAAAATACTAAATACAAATAATGAACCATGCAACATCAAGAATTTCAAAATAGATACTGAACCACTATCAAACTATAATATATTAAAGAACAGCAAGGGATATAAAAATAATCCAGATCGTTTACGAGAGCTACTACAAACAATTAGATCAGACTACGAGGACGAGAGAACAATGGGTAGCCTAATGAAAATAATCGAAGAGTACCAAGATGTGTTTCATCTCGAAGGCGAAAAACTCTCAGTCAACAATTTTTACAAACAACATATTGAACTTTCTGACAGTACACCCGTATACATCAAAAACTACAAGCTACCACACGCTCAACTGGAAAAAATTAATGACCAAGTGAAAGAATTAGAGCGAAATGACATCATAGAACCATCTATTAGCCCGTACAATTCACCACTTTTAGTAGTACCTAAAAAGTGTTCTAGTGATAAAAAACAATGGCGATTAGTTGTAGATTTCCGTCGTTTGAACAACAAAATAATAAACGACAAATTCCCATTGACAAGGCTAGACGATGTTCTAGACAGATTAGGTCGAGCTAAATATTTTACTACTCTAGACATGACCAGCTCATTTCATCAGATTGAATTGAATGAACATTCTAGACCTTTGACAGCTTTCTCTACAGGAGACGGTCATTTCCAATTCAAGCGATTACCATTTGGACTCAAGATTTCGTCCAACAGCTTCCAAAGAATGCTTACGATAGCACTGACCGGTTTAAGTTCAGAAGCATTTCTATATGTTGACGACATTATTATTTTTGGTTGTAGTGTCGATCATCATAACAAAAATTTAACAAAAGTACTACAACGACTACGGAAGTACAATTTAAAACTGAACGCACAGAAATGCAAATTTTTGAGACCAGAAGTTGTCTACTTAGGCCATCTGATAACTGATGAAGGTATAAAAACCGATCCTACTAAAGATAAAATCATACAAAACTATCCTATCCCGAAAAACGCAGATGAAGTTCGTCGGTTTGTTGCTTTCTGCAATTATTATAGACGCTTCATCCCGAACTTCGCCGAAATAGCAAAATGTTTAAATGAACTGTTAAAGAAGAATGCAAATTTTGTTTGGAACGAAAAATGTCAGAAAGCTTTCGAAACTTTAAAGGAGAGACTTATCTCACCTCCCATCTTGCAATATCCCGATTTTGAGAAACCATTCGTATTAACAACAGACGCATCTAGTTATGCCCTTGAAGCGATACTCTCCCAAGGTGATATTGGTTCAGATCTACCCATCTCGTACGCAAGTAAATCATTAGGTAAACATGACATCAACAAACCTATAATTGAGAAAGAGCTACTTGCAATACATTGGGGAATAAATTTTTTTAGACCCTATCTATATGGCAGAAAATTCATTGTGGTTACTGACCACAGACCTCTGGTATCATTATTCACGCACAAGAATCCATCATCTAAACTAACTAGGATTAGATTAGATCTCTCCGATTATGATTTCGAGATTGTGTTCAAGCAAGGAAAAATAAATTGCAACGCGGATGCATTATCACGCATCAAGCTAGACTCAGATATTTTAAAAACAATGATTCCTCCCGAAATAGACGAAAAAGTCAAAAAAGTGTTGGCAATAACAAGGGGTATGTCTACAAAACAAAGAACAGACAATATAAATAAAAATACTACGATAGATGAACCCGATACACCAGTAAAGTCTGATCAACTTTACGTATGGGATTGCACATCAATATCAGAAGTAAGAAAAGTTATGAAGTTGAAATTTATATTGCGCAAAAATAATAAATTCGATATCGTCAGAACAAGCGACGAAGTCATTGTATACTGTAGTGATAAAGTTACCGAGAAATACGTTTCCGCTAACGAAAAGCTATCAGCGAGCTCAAATACAATTAGATCGAATGTTAGAATCTGCAACGATAAGTCCAGTGCGATATACGTATCCACCATGGAAAAGTTGTTAGATGGAATTCTCGAGATGAATTTATATGAATTAGCGTTATCAAATAACGATGATATCTTCAAAATAATAAGTAAAGAAGATTTCAAAAATATAATTAATATGTTGCAACAAAGTAAAAAATACGAAAGTCGCGCAAAACTAAGTATAATGTTATACGAACCCCCGAAGAGTATAAAGGATACAACAATACAGAATCAGTTGATACAAGAATATCACGACACGCCACACGGAGGACATTTAGGAGTGAGAAAAACCCAATTAAAACTTAAACAAAGATATTGCTGGAAAAACATGAACAGCATGATAAAAAACTATGTCAACAATTGCAAACAATGCAAAATAAATAAACAAGTACGGCACACAAGAGAACACATGATAAAAACCGACACACCTACCACCAGTTTCGAAACAATAGCTATCGATATCGTAGGACCATTAAGAATCTCGAACGACTATAGATACATCTTGACGATGCAGTGTGAACTAAGTAAATTCGTGATAGCATCACCACTAGAATCCAAAGACGCCAAAACAGTCGCGCACACATTGGTGAACGACCTTATATTAAAATTTGGACATTTCAAAATATTAAAATCTGACCAAGGTACGGAATTTACGAATAATTTAATGCAAGAAATTTGCAAATTGCTTGAAATTAAACAGGTATTTTCGGCTCCATATCATCATCAGACACTAGGCACGGTAGAACGCAACCATCGAGTGTTAAATGAGTATTTTCTAGCTTTTACCGAAGATCTAAATTGGGACAAGTGGATCCCGTATTACACGTTCGCATACAATACAACTCCACATGTTGATAATGGCTACACGCCTTATGAATTAGTATTCGGCAAATTACCATATCTACCCAATGATATAGTCAGACAGACAGACAGAGTCTATGATACAGAAAATTACGCAAACGAATTAAAAATTCGATTACACCATGCGTTAAACAAAGCAAAGCAAATAATTGAAAAAGTCAAACAGAAACGTGTCGACAAGATAACAAAAACCAATCCAATTCATTTAAAAACAAACGATTTAGTTCTCTTGAAAAAGGAAAATAGGAGAAAACTTGATAGACCTTATATAGGACCTTTTAGAGTGATAAATACAAATAATGCAAACACAACAATAGAAGTTGATGGTAAACCAAGAAAGGTCCACAACAATAATTTAAAATTGTACAAGATGATTGACTATAAAATATAAATATAAGAGACTAACTAGTAGCAATTTAGAATAAGTCAACAATATTAATTATTTTGAAATTACGAGTATAGTAAATTAAATATTATATGTAATATTAATTACAGTAACAAAATAAAAACACATGTAATGAGACTAGATATAAGCTCACTGAAGTATATTTTGAATTATATAACAATGAAAAGTAACATACTTATCCTATCTTTAGTTGAAAAATCCCATGTAACCCATGCATATGCGGCGCGGATAGCAAAACATACAGATAATTATTTTTTTGTGTTTCGCACTAATTACTCAATTAGTACGCAACACTTCTAAACGGTGAGGGTGTAGTGGAATCACATGTTCAACCACTTGTCCATCTGCACTCATTCATGCGTATTATGCCACGCATGCCCGTTCATCTCACTAATTTAAATTCAGCCACGCGTGCCCACAAGATGCCCACGAACAGTATTAACACATAACACATAAATCACAAGGGTCATTTAATATGAATTACATACGGAGCAATGCCATCCCAAACATGACTAAAAAGTGTCAAGTAGACACGGCGCTCCTTTTGATGACCACTTGCAAGGCGTTGGAATCCTTGCAATGTGATTATGGGTCAACATGTGAAATACGGAAAACTAATGAAATAAATTATAGATTTACTACTAGCATATGCATTGGTCCTGTGGGAAAATAGTTTTAAGTCAATGTTTAGTAAATAGAAATTAGGCTAAGATTTTGTATAAAAGGAGAAAGATATTTGGAATAAAACAACATTCATACAAGTGAATTTGAACTGCCTGCATCGGCACTCTTTCATTTGAATGTTCATTGCGGCGCTTGCGCTGTATAGGAATATAGGCAGCTCACGCTTGCCATCAGCTTTGGCGCTAGACGCCGATATTTAGGTGAGTCCCTCCTTCCTCTAATTGTTATCATAATGGCCCCTAACGAAACTTATTACATGGCGATCCTGCCACTCCAAACTTATTACAATATTATTTTTTTAAATTTTTTATTGGAAATTATTTAAAAAGCTGACTTAACTACTACATCATGTTTTTAAAGTAACAATCGGGAAAGAAAATGAAAATATGCAAGTACACATCATTTATTAAAAAATAAAACAGTAATAATCAAATAACCTCCAACAAAATCACAAATATACATAACCTAGTCATATGCACTATTTTAGGGATGTCTTCAGGACTCACTGCCTCAAACAACTCAATTGATTCGGACAAGAAATCTCCGCTGCTTTTGATCTATTGACCTTTTGCCCTTTTGCCCTTTTCGTTCACAGCTCAGTAATGGATCCAAAGTAAGCAAAAGTATACTAAACACACAGTGCCGGATTAAGGTGGGGGCTAAGGGGGCTACAGCCCCGGGCCCCACTTACTCCAGGGGCCCCGCATGCCTTTGGAATAATCCAAGTAACCCAGGTAACTGAAGTAACTTCAAACGGCCCAGCTAGGGCAATTTTTACAACTTTTAATCTACAAAACCAAGTAACCGAATTGACCCAAGTTGATTCAATTGTTTGGGCCATTGAGCATGCTTTGGAAGTAAGCTAATCGACCCAACTCAATTAACTAATTAGACTTCGGATAAACAATCGTAAGAAACTGAATCAGTGAGAAAAATGTAGACTTCGTCCAGGCTGTTGCAGCACCGGGGTACAGCCGACGCCTATTCACTTGTTTTTCAAGCCCTTGTATTGCTAGGGTCATAATAAATATAACTTTAAAAAATATAGGGATATTTTCGATACAGTATCCTCAGGAAAATATCGAACCGATTCCACAACCCAAAACTGTCTTTGCTAGTACCATTCTTAGATAAATTTAGAGTAGAGTCTTTTTATTTAATAATAGATAAATTGGTGGTTGAATTGAAGAAAAGGAGCGAGACCTCCGCTTATATAATTAGTATTTTTGGTTTTTTACAACGGTTATTATCGATAGAAGAAGACGAACTACGGATTGAAACGAATGAGCTAGTTAAAATTTACGATGGGGATTTAGATGGAATTTTATTGGATGAATTTAGGCAGTTCATTCCTTCACTGAAAGATCAACCGGAAAATAAATTCACCAGCTGAGAGTTCTCTAAAATTAATAGAAATATTCTCGATCCATTAAAGGTATTAGATTGGATTGTTAATTTTGATATGTAACAAATTTTTCCAAATGTTTTCGGAGCATTTAGATTATTATTAACGATTCCGATTGCTAACTGCGAAACGGAGAGATCGTTTTCTGTCTTAAAACGCGTTAAAAATATGTATAGATTTACAATGACTGATTATAGATTGTCGTCATTAGCCAGACTTAGTATTGAAAGCGAAATTCTCCGATCATTCAATTTTGATTATGTTATATGTGAATTCGCTGAATCGAAATCAGAAAAAAAGTATTTTTAATTGTTAATTTGTTTTAGCAAAAATTAATTGTTCTATTCATGCAACGTAAAAATTGTTTTATTTTTTTTTACTTTCGTTCCTCTATTCTACTGATTTACTTATGATGTTTATCTGCTTTCAAGCTCTCTTTCCTATTGGACTACTGCGGTTATGATAGGTTACGTGGCAGTGGCGTAGCGTAGGTTTTTGCCGCCCGGGGCGGATGCGAAATTTGCCGCCCCTTGCATTCTTCACAAAGAGTGGTTATTATAAAAATCAAATTTTTAGAACGAAGACAATAGAAAGCTACAAATTTGAAAACTTTCAATAAATAGTAGTACAATAATTATGATGCTTTGTGTTTAGAAAATTTTGTATAAAATCTATGAAAAAACATAAGTGTGAAAAAGTTTCCAATAAATTCTAATAGAAATTATCTTATATTAAAATAAAAATTACATTTCTCTGAAACTAAAATTTGATTTTCTTCCTGTGGCAGCTACAAATGTTCTTAGACGCACGCGTTCGAGCTTAAACTCTTCTTTGTCAATATCATGAGATGTGTTCTCCAAATTGCATTCCCACTCGTCAAAGTTCAGTAGTTTGATTGGCGTAAGGAAAGCAAATTTACTCGCCAAATTCCGTAGCTGCTGAAACCTTTCATTAATTTCTACAATTACCTTATCTAACGAAGAAAATAACTTTCTCCTCAATTCATTTTCGTAGGACAAAGCTGCATCTTGAAATCCGTCGTCAAACGTTTTCTTCTTCGTTATTCGTTATAATGCCAAGATCTTCACACAAACTTTTGGCATAACTCAAAGCATTGTCTACCAACTCCTCTCGTTTCTCTATTGTTGCGGTTTGCTCCTACAATCCAGTCCTAGTGACTGTTGTAGTCGTCTTCTTGCCTCCGTCTAAGACTTTCTAACTTTGGGGGGTTGGGAACAGAGTAGAGTACACTGAGTCCACTTTTTTCCTTTGGCTGTATTATTTTTTCTCATATTTAGCGATTTCTTTCGGGGTTTCTCAGGTTGGACTATTGTTTATTTTCTTTTTTAGGCGGTTCAGCACGTTTGATTTGGTTTTTTCTACATCCAGTCTTAGTGTCTGTTGTAGTCTTCTTTCTGCCTCCGTCTGAGACTTTTTTAATCTTGGGGGGGCTGGGGACCAGGGTGATGTGCACTTCATTTTTGTTTTAGTGCTTAACGTTTGTTCTGTTTTGGGTGTAACTCATCTGTTTTATTTTATACTGTCTAGCTTACCAGATTTCGTTTTGTTATTATTCGTTTTTTTGGGTGTTTTAGGGTTTTGGTTTGGTATTTTTTCTTGTGTATCTAGCTTGATGTGGTTGTATGCTTTTATTCTGTATTTGTATATGGACGAATTAGAGTGGAGATATCTGTGGGTTTGTTTTTCTTATTTTTTAATTATTTTTTAATTAGTATGGTTTCTTTTTTGTATTTGTATATGGACGAATTAGAGTGGAGATATCTGTAGGTTTATTTTCCTTATTTTTTAATTAATATAGTTTCTTGCGTTTGTTGCTTAATGTGGTTGCACGTTTGTGTTCTGTATTTGTATATGTGCTAATTAGAGTGAAGATATCTATAGGTTTATTTCCTTTTTTTTTGGTTAATATAATTTCTTGTGTATATTGTTTGATGTGATTGCACGTTTGTATTTTGTGTTTGTATATAGGTGAAGTAGAGTGGAGATCTGTTGGATTATCTTCCTTATTTTCTGAATTTTAACCCCAGTGTGTATCGACCTCAGCATTAAGATTTTCATGGGGGGATGGGTAGTTTTTGCGATTCAGGTATAGTGGAGGGTGTTTTGGGTTTTTTGTCTGCCAGTTTCAGACTGCGATACTATGTGTTCAAGAGTATAGTCTTTGAGTTAATGCGTCTGATTGAGTGATGGCATCTTATGAAATTTTGACTTCTCTTTTCAGTGAAGGTTAATCAATGAGAAAATCTGTGTTGTTGGCATGCCTAGATGCATTTCGTCCCTTTGCCAGTAGGACTCTTCAGTAGGCTTTAAATTGGTGGAAGCTTTATTTGAGGTGGAGGTGATTCTAATGAATCTCAATCCCGTTAACTGGTCTGTTCTTAGGTTTCTTACAGTTGTGGTCATCAATCCCCCAACCTTTTTGGGTTCATGGTACTTACGTTTGATTGTTTTGATGATATAGTAAAAAACGAGAAGGGGGTAATAAAAAAGGGGGGTAATAAAAAGGGGAAATCGCAAAACCGCATTTTTTATAAATTTGTGGGCTTACCTTTTCTTTTATTCCTTTTTGTTTCCTGGTTTATTTCAAAGCTCATTTATTTCCTTGTGGCTCCTCGCTGTGGTTATCCCTTGTGTTCACTCTTTTTAAAAGCACTCACTGCAGGATTTTCCTGTCTTTACGATAATTGGCTTTCACTTTTCCCGTCTTCACTGTATTTTTTCACGTATTTTATATTTTCACTGTGTTGATTCCCTTTCTGATAGGGTTCCCGCTTGATCATCGCCGTCGTTTTTTGGGACTTCACGCCTTGTCCTCTTTTATTATTTTTGTTTTTAATATATTTTTTATAAAAACCGTTCCACTGTTCCGTTGGATCCTTGTGCGACCGTCGTTCCGTTAGATCCTTGTGCGACCGTCGTCTTCGGATTTTCAATTGCGACTGCTGTGGTCCTGCATCCTTTGGGACGTTTGTTCCCTGTTGTCTGTTTTTTTCCCTTTTATTTTCCCGAGTAGTGGTGGTTACCAGGTCGTTGGCTATTTTTGTCTGCATTTTGTCTCCTGTCTATGTGTGAGGAAAAAGACTATCTATGAGGAAAAAGACTATCTTCTTGGGTTCTGTGGTTCGTTTATTATACCTATCATCCTAATACCTATTTTATCTTATGTGCTAAGTTCTTTCATTTCTCTTTTTTATAATTCGATCTAAATTTGTACAGTTGTTCTTTTACTCTTTTTTTTATTTTTTAATTAGATCTAAATTTGTACAGTTGTTTTTTTATTATTTTTATTTGTTCCATTGCCACGAGACTTGGCTTTTTTTATATGCTGCTTGACGATGTCCTTGATTACTTTCTCTCTGCTCTCTCGCTTGCGCTTGTTTCTGTGGATTATGTGCCTGATGCCCGCTGTCGCGATGTGGCCTTTCTCCAGCTTTTGGTAGATGATTATTATCTTCATATTTATCCTTGGTGATGTTCGTCTGTTTGAAAATTTGAAAGTTTCTTGTAGGTTTTCTGTAAATTTTCTTTTCTGTCTTATTTTGGTGCGTACTGTAGAGGCTAGTTTCAATCATTGATTTAAATTCAGTCACGCGTGCTCAGGCTATGCTTACGAACAGCGCTGGCGTATAAATCAAAAGGGTCATTTGATATGAATTACCATCAAGGCAAAGTCAACCTAAATCTGATCCCAAAGTGTCAAGTGGATACAGTATTCTTCTTGATGGCCTTTTTCAATCTATTCGAGTCTTTGAAATTTGATTATGGGTCGACGCGTAAACTACGAGAAACTAATGATGATCATTATAGGTTTATTGCAACCATATGCATCGGCGCTATGGGAAAATCGTTTTGGTTTGTTATTTTACCATTCAACATTGGGCTAAGATTTGAATGATCGCTTGGGTGGGTACGGCTCGCGGGTGGTTGTTTGTTTTTTTGGTTGTGTCTCATATCTTATAATGTGTGTGAATTGAGAGAGTTTTCTTTAAGTTGTATGATTTTTATTATTATTGTGCTTACGTAGTGTGTGTCTTTCTGATTCTTATCTCTATTTTGTAATTTATGTTTCCTTTCTAATTCGCGTTTATTCTATTTAGTCTCATAAGTTACATTGTATTTATATTATTATTTTTATATTTCATTGCGTGTTTGCTTTTGATGGGTCCTTTTTGTCTGATCCTTGGTCCTCTCGCTTGATAAGTTTTGATGTCGTTTTGCATGTCGGGTTCTTCCTTCGGGATTTTCTGGTTTACCCCTTTCTTGGCTTTGTTTGGTGATATGGCCTCCTTCATCATAGGGTGGGCGTTGCGTAATATGTAGTTGGACTGTTATGGGTTGTGTTCTATTGCATGGGTATTGTGTTATATCTTGGGTGTTGTATTGTATCTTTCGTCTTACCTTGATGTGTGATGTTTCCTATTTCTAATGTGGTTGCCTTGGATTTTCTTGCTGTGTGTTTATTCTCCTCACACACGGGCGTGGAGGGTTTAGGGTTTTTTGCATTGTCCTGGTTTTGTTTTTGGGACTTTTCTTTGTGGGGGCGTTTCGGGTTTTTTGGGGCTGTGTCTTTTATGTTGGGTTGGGTTTCATTATATATATGGTCGTTATTCTCAGTTGAAGTTTAGTTTCGTAGGGGGTTGATTCTTAAATGTGCGTGTGTTCTGAGTATTCTTTTTATTGACTGCTGTGTCCTTCGTTGTTTTGGGCAATTGTCCGTTGGCCTTGTTGTCCTCCCCTTTTGGGGTCGTTTTTCTTTCTTTTGTATCATTTCTAAGGCTAAACTGGCTTCTGTAGGTGATTCATGATCACCTTTTTTATGATATTGTGTCCCCACATGAGATCCTTGGCTTTATGTAGACCATCTTTCCTGATGATCCATGTTTTCCCTTGTTTTTGCTGTCCTTTTTATTCAGCGCTTCTAGTATGGTTAGTTCTCTGTGATATCTTAAGATTTTTTGTTTGGAGTGGTAGGGTTGTTGTATTGAAGCTTTCGCAACACTCCTCTGTGTGCTTTCTTTTTATGGCTTCTGTGAGTGGGGGGTTTTTTGCGTTGTCGCGCCCTTGTTGTGCAATGAAATATGTGTTTTCACACGACGAACATGACATTTTTGTAATGCCTTCCATCCTGTCTTCTTTGGGGATTTTGTCCTTTGGAATTGTTATGAATTGTCTGTTGGTTTGTGGGTAGAATTTGGTTATCGTCTTTTCTTTGTCTATGATTTGTTTTATTTGTTTTTCTATGTTTGTTGGTGGTTTTTCTATATTTGGTGTTTAAAACACATTTTTGTTACACAATTCTCACGAGAATTTTCTATAAAAATCGAGTCTATAAGACCGAAAATGTTTGTTTCTAGCTTCAGTAGCCTCCTCTGAGAGTTGACCGATAGGCAAAAAGGGCGTGATTGATAGTTGCAGAGCCATGCACAAGGATTTTGTGTAATGTTGGTGCCATTGGATGCCAACTATATACTTCGATCACTCTCAATTTTTGTATGAGACGTACATATGTCAATTCTTGTAATTTCAGCAGCAGCTTCTGAATCGCTGAAAAATCTCCTCGATGTGTTTCACGAGTTCGATTTGCCGAAGCCGGCCTTAGGGATATCTATTATAAGTTCTGTTTTTTTCTTGAATTGTTTTTGTATTCTTTCTTTTGTTTGCTTTAAAATGGTTTTCTCATTTTGACTTCTATGTTGCCATTTTTTTCAAAGGCAATTTAAAGTCAAGGTTCTGCTACACTTATTGACACACTCCATGTAGCAATGCTATTTTGCTACTTTTATTAGCGAATATCATGAATATATACTCTTGTTAGATTAGTGTAGTAGCTGGTATTATCATTTTGTCAAATCATACTCAACGAAGAAGGTTAGCGTCTTTGAAGCTGAATGTCCTTCACAGAATATTTTTGAGCCCCCGAAAGCGCTTTCTTTATCTTTTTCGCTCTTGTAGGAGATGCGGTGGCTTTTTATATTGTATTAGTTTTGATTTTTCCATATTTTCAGATTTCTGTTGGCAGACTGGCAGCGAATGTTATTTCCTGAGCAATCACATTCGCCAGAAGTTCTTTTCTTTTTGCCTCTCGCTACGATTAATTGTTAAAACGGCTTGTTCGGTCGTCCTTGTTTTGATGCTGACATTGTCGACCGGGAACGCATTTTTATAGTACTGTTTAGCTATTTTTAATTTTCATTAGAAAACGTTCTCCTGTATTATTGACTGAGCTGCATGCATCTTTGCGTCAAATCTGATTTGAAATGCCTCAGATCATTTGCTAAAGTTCGGAATTAACATTCGGGGTATTTCGTGATTTCTTGTACTTTCGGCTCATGTCCGATAAAAAAAGCATTTATAATGGTTTTCTAGACATTTGGACATTATTTGGAACGAAACCTGAAGTAAAATTGAACTTTTAAGTAAACGTGCAAAATTATGAAACAAAACAAGATGAAACATGATCTGCATTAAAAAACAGTGGGTGGAAAGTTGACATGTTTGTTTTGATAGCTTCAGTAAGGTGTAAAGTTAGCTATTAGCAAAATAAATAACATAAAATTAGGGGTTTTCCATTAAAAATAAATTTTTCAGCCGACTTGCACAACAAGTAATCAATGCTTAGAAAATTTAAATTCTCTAAACAGTTTTCGAAAACAAGCAGTAAATCCTTTTTTCCTGATCCAAAAAAATCAACAACAAAAAACAAATACAAATCACTATGTACAAATGGTTGATACGAATAATATAACCTGTTGTCTCTTACTTCAAAGGCATTATTGTTATGTCAATCAAAGCGTTTTAATATTTGCATATTTTGAGGAGATGTTGAATAATTTTCACAGGGCCGTTTTTTTAGTTTAATGATAAAACTGCTTAAAGTTTGAAGAAAAAAAATTTCAATCAAATTTGCGTCGGTGGTAACTAACGCCCTGAATTGTAAAATGCCTTGAAGATGTTTTATTAAACGGAAAAAAACGTTTCTCATGATTGCAAAACATATTCCTGCAAAACTATTACATCATTCGAATTTATAATGAAAAAGGGCAAAAAAATAATATAACCTGATTTTACTTAGTCTAACGACATGGTTTCTTAAATAAAGTCTCCTCTATTTAATTTGTACTTCAGTCAATCATTGCTTTTCGACAGCAGATGTTGTAAGTTCCGATCAAATAAAACATCATATTTGTTTTACGTTTCATAAAACATTCACACAGAAACAGTAAACAATGAATATATATAATGAATGAAAGTACGTCCATCAAATATGCAAGGACAGTTTGCCGAATATTTGGAGCTCATTGATTGTGAGAGTTCGTAGGATTTCAGTTACTTCTTCCTCTATCTCCCGTTAGACTCTTCATGTTTTACATAAAATCAGACCTCGAAATTTTCCTGCGTATCACTTGTTATTTAAGTTAAACTTCAAAACAAGCGCTTAACAAATAATAAAAAGTTAATAAGAAAAATATATAAGTGTTCGAAGGTAAAATGGTGAAAAAGTAGATTTACACTGGTTGTCAAAACTTTTAAAAATCATACGATCTAAAACTCTTTCATCAATTGAAAAAATGTAACTATAAGTAATTTAGTTTCAAGGGGCTCGTAAAATTTTAATTACTCCTTCCACATCTTTTTTTAATACTTTTTCAACTTCCCAGTACATGGGAAGTTCTTGTAATCGCCTCGAAAATCGAAATTGAAATTTTCAACATTTCTTTACGTTTTGAGGTATATAGAGTATATATAAAGTGTTTCCAGAAAGGCAGATGTATGTGTGTGTGTGTGTGTGTGTACGTACTTACGTTCGTGGACATTTTTTACGAGCATAACTCACGTAAACAAAGTTGTATCGACTTCGTTGAGAAGTCAATCGAAGCGTCTTTGCAATCTCAAGAGCTGATTAGTTTTTGGAAAACTTCGTTCGGGGGGGGGGGGGGGGGCGGAAGGTTTTGAAAAGAAATTCGTAACAATTTTTCCATGAATATGAAAAAAAAAATAAAAATAAAACAAGCCGGGAAGTGCGACCCTTGAGGTCCACACGGTCAACTTCCCAGTATCATCTAGATAAACATTAAAAATATTAAACACAATAATAATTTTGAAAATAGTACTACTTTAAATAATAATAATGAGAGGTATTCATAGCAGTAACAGGAATGAGTTAATATGAATCATATCATCTATGGGAGCATCCATTGATTACGCAAGGCTTTCGGTAGAAGGGTGATGATGATTGATTACCACAAATGCAAATTTGATTGAAATTTTGATGGTTTTCAAAATTTAAGCCGCTTATTTTAATGAAAAGACTGCAAAAACTATTGAAAATCTGCTGAAATTATCCAAACATTTTAAAACTTTGATTGAATTTACAAAAAAGTCTTTAGAATAAAAGATATA
Organism: Oxycera nigricornis; assembly: GCA_963942545.1. Lineage (NCBI taxonomy): Eukaryota > Metazoa > Arthropoda > Insecta > Diptera > Stratiomyidae > Oxycera > Oxycera nigricornis. The sequence goes on from OZ012661.1 coordinate 73,224,856, forward strand.
AGGTTATATCATTCGGAAGAACCCTTTTCATATGGTAACTTCAAACGATTTTTTATTTTTAATTGAATTTTTTTCAGAATCATGAAAAAAGTTTTGCTGGTTTCTCCTCAAAAACTGATAGGAATGTATAAATTTTATAAACATTTATTACTGTGTTGTACAAATCAGGTTAAAAAAAATTTTTATGAAAAAAACCCTAAGTTTTCGCATATTCTTCTATTAAATTAAAAAACCGCTGAAACGGCTTTTTATAATGTTAAAATAATCATGTTGAAATATGTTAAAACACTTTGATTGACTCCTTAATGATGCAAATATGATATCTGGCTCGTGAGATATAGTGAATGGAAGAAATGCCCTTGAAGATCATGGTGACTGTTAATGATTTTTTTTATGTTTTATTTATTTTTTATTTAATGTTTCTTGTTATCATGAGAAAAGGTTTTGATGACGTTTTCATTCCTTGAAGTATATAAATTTTATAAAAATTGAATACTGTCTTCCGTAAATCAGGTTAAAAATTTATTGTTTATTAAAAAATCTTATTTTTTCACTTTTTTTTCTTAAATTAAAAAATTACTACAACGATTATTTTCAAAATTCGACATATTCACAAAAAAGTTAATACGCGTTGATTGACACCTTGACAATGTAAATAGTATGTTTGGTTCGCGAGATATAACGCAGGACAGAAATGACCTTGAAGTTTATGATGCCTGTTAATGATTTTTTATATTTTATTTAATTTTTTACGTAGTTAAGAGGAAAATTTTTGATGCTGTTTTTACAAGCACTGCTTGAAGTAACTAAATTTTATAAAAATCGAATACTGTCTACCGCAAATCAGGTTAAAAATTTATTGTTTATTAAAAAAACCTAATTTTTTGGACTTTTTTTCTTAAATTAAAAAACGGCTCCAACGATTTTTTTTCAAAATTTGATAGATTCACAAAAATGTTAATACGCGTTGATTGACACCTTAATCATGCAAATCGTATGTTTGGTTCGCGAGATATAACGCATGACAGAAATGACCTTCAAAGGGGCAAAACAACAAACCCCCCCCCCCCCCGACCGAAGGATCCCAAAAACTAGTCAGCTCTTAAGATTGCAAGGACGCTTCGATTGACACCTTAATAAAGTCGATACAACTTCGTTTACGTGAGTTATGCTCGTAGAAAAAAGTGTCCACGAACGTACAGACGTACGTACGTACACACACACACACACATCTCCCTTTCTAAAAACACTTTATATATACTCTATAGACCTCAAAACGTAAAGAAATGTTGAAAATTTCAATTTCGATTTTCGAGGCGATTACAAGAACTTCCCATATAGTGGGAAGTTAAAAAATACAAATTTAGTGATTATGCAGCAGACATTAAAATTTTGTAGGCAACTATTCAAAATGGTCATCACGCAAAAAAAAAAACTCTTCGGTCAGCGTTAAAACAAAAATTACATTCAATAACCCTGAAATCGTGATTTCACCTACATTTGTACTAGCGCCCATATATATTTCAAGCATCGATATGGAAATAGAAAGTTACGTAGAAACGGCATTGTAACTTATCACTTCTGCGCTTGATTCGCGTGAAGATTCAGTCCAACACCGTCCCTTTACGTTCAACAAAACGTTGTGTTATCACTGAACGCTTTTTTATATAATATAATTCACATTAACTCGTTCCAATTTCTGTTGTGACCACTTATGATCATTATTATTTAAAGTAGTAAACTAAAGTATTTCTATCATTTTTATAGTGTTGAGCATTTTTAATATTTATGTAGGTATTGCTTTGAAGTTGACCGTGTGCATGTTTCTTTAAGTTTTCTATTCAATGCATGTAATTCACTTTAGTACTTCCAGTTGTATGGAAACAAGTGTTGATGATACCAATTCTTAAATCTTTCAAAAAGTCCTAGCTACACTGGCAGCTACCAGCCAATTAGAAGTCTGTTCGCAATGAGGGGCCATCCATATATTACGTAACAATCCAAGGGGAAGGGTTTTGGCAATAGTTTTTAATAACCGTAACGAAACACCCTTCAAAAAAAATTGTGGCTGTGTTTGAATAACAAATTGTGGGAAAATAAATATCATTGGGCTACAAAATTTAATGTGTCTCGCGCTCTCTGCAAATTTTCGAAATCGATTATTTCAATAAGCTACGATGGCATTTACTCATTAAAAGTTCATTAAGAATCTTAGTAACGCAAAGAATTTGTTATGGTGGCGAATTTCACACCAAATTTGAATACTTCTCAATCCAAAATACACTCAACCGAGCAAAAAAGTAGCGGTAGTTGAGTCTAGCAACATTTTTCATGAAGCAAAACATCAATTATCTATTTATTCGCCGAATCGCGTTGCTAAGTTTTAAATAATATTATAACTAACTTATCAGTGCATGCATTTTTGATTTCGATCGTGTTCATTCCTGTTCTTTCAGAAACTCGATCGCGAGGTTTATAACCTTTGTATATGATGTTACGTAGCTTTGTATGAATTCTTTTGTAGATTCACCGTCAACGAACTTTCCAGACCAAGTATCATGTTGGATATTTTATACTCATTGAAATACTGCTACGATTTAACTAATGACGTGTTAGTTTCAGTGAGAGATCATTTCAAAAGAGCTCAGCCGCAGGAAGACCGGTATGATATATTGGGGAAAAGTATAGCTGTGAGGATTACGGGTCTTGAAAAACGTCAGCGTTTGATAGAAAAAAAATGAATGACATATTATTTGAAGCAGAAATCGGTTCTCTTGACTCACGGACATTTCAAGCACCTGCAAATGGTTTAAAGGATTGTGAGTGGTCTTCACAACATCATCATTCCACTACGGCTCCTGAATGCCCTGCACCACGAAACAATGACTTACATGAAGCTGCAATACTCAATAGATCAACAGCTGCATCCTTTATATCTACCAACACTGACCTTTGATTAGGTACACCTTGATATAAAATTAAAAATTAACTTTCGAATTATCTTATTTTTTTTAAATTACCAGTTTAATTTTTGTATGTTTTCATTACCTATATACATTAAACAGCAAGTCGAATGATGGTTTTTTAATTGCACGTACCTGTAGATATTTTCTTCGCAGAACTTGGTACATAGCATCACATGTCTCAGGAATGATGCGCCCTAAAGCTTGAGGTGATATTACTGTTGAGTACTTGAGACATTCATATGACCTTCCTGTTGCAAGGAATCGCAAGGTAGCTGCTAGCCTTTCATGCGGAGAAATAGCATTTCTCATTACAGTGTCTTTTTTTTAATTAGTGGAGACACCATTGCAAGTAATTTTTTATAAATTGCTTCAGTCATCCGTAAGTAATTACGGTAGTCTTCATGTTCAACTACCAACTCTCTTATCAGATTCACGTGAGTAAAACTATTCCTTCTCAACTACCACTCTTTGGACCATTTTCCGCGTTTCTTCCTTTCTTTTTTCTTATTGATGGCTACGCACAACCCATCAACCCGATATCATCGTCGGATGCCATGATGAAGAAGACTGAACTGAAAACCTTTCAAGTATACCGGAACGTGTATGAGCTCAAAACCTGTACAGGTATACCTGCGCAAGTATACCTGCGCAGGTATACCTGCGCAAGTATACCTGCGCAGGTATACCTGCAGGTAAACCTGCACGTCTATGGCCGGCCTTAAATATCATATTTTAGTGGTATTTATACTAACAATTGGTATATACATACGTTGTGATTCTTGTCAATTTCAACACCTAAGTCAAACTCTGCGTATACAATACAGATGACGCTTTTCTTCAAATTCTTACCACATCGTACTGTCCGCAGTTGAATTGAATGCTGGCAGGAAACACTCAGTATTCAAGAATTTTTTGAATATCTGTTGACCTTTAACAACGCCGTTGATGCCAGTACCGTTAAAAAGATACTCTTTAGCTCTAATAAGCTCTTCTCACGAATAAACAAATTCACGTCGCTGATTTGGTACTTGAACGCTATCAACTGACTGAAGTTGTTATGTTTAAAGTTGAAAGGATTCTGTGTACGCAGGTTGCTTTTTTCCAATATTGCAGGTCTTTTAAAATAACCGTCGTTTAACTCGGTAGGACCACCGCCAGGTCATGGGTGTCCAATTACTTCCCATCCCAGATTGATCGAAATGCCAGCCAACTGAATCTCAATGGGAAGGAGTTGTGTCTTTCCCATAATTCAGTAAATTTTAAATTTTTCGTTAATCTTTCTCAATTGACAAACGTGTAGCAAAAGTCACCATTTTCTTTTATGTTGCTTACGTCGGGAATAAACTTTTCGTCTTAATCCTCTTCGATGCGGTCATAAATTGTTCGTTTAATTTCAGTCATGTTAGGGTTATAATAGTAAGATCTAATTGCTTAGAAGAGCGCTCAAAGGAATGTTAAAAAGTTGATTTTGTTTTCTTCATAACATGAAGAAGATGAGTTATTGATTCTTCTGGTAGTGGTGAACGTCGTGGTCTTTTAAAGATGTTTTCCTCTTCTTTTGTTTCATATGGAACATTTAGAAACAGCACTTCCGGCTGTTTCACTTTTTTTATTGCGACTTTTTAGTTGTGTGGTCTCCGTGAGTGCAGCACGCCAATTACTTTCAAACTTATACGTACGAGGGGTGATCAAAAAGTAGTGAGAAACGGTTATTTCCAGTCCGCACAAAAATCCAACAAATTGTTTTTTCGCTTGCTTATAGACTCACTAGGTCAGGATGAAAAAATCATATAAATAGACTACGATTCATGGCAGGGACATTCAGTTGAATAGGAACCGGTGAAGAGATAACATCAAAATCGAGAAAAACGAAATTAGAGCAGTCATTAAGTACCTCTGTTTGAAAAAATGTCTACCAAAGACATACACAGCGACTTAGAGGAAACATCGGGGAACTCTGCTCCTCCGTATTCCACAGTTGCACGCTGGGCCAAGGAGTTCAAGCTGGGAAGAACATCCACTGAAGATGCACACCGCGAAGAACGCCCATATACGTCCCAAACTGAAGATAACGTGAAAAAGGTCTAAGATGTTGTGTTGGCAGATCGAAGAGTGGCCGTCAGAAATGTAGCTGAGGTTACGGGGATCTCATACGGTAGCGTTCGAACAATCCTTGTGGACGAATTGCAAATGAAAAAGGTCTCTGCGCGTTGGGTACCGCGAATGTTAACCGACGAGCACAAGAAAAAACGAGTCGATATTTCAAGGGTGAATCTCCAAAAGTTCCAAGCAGATCGGAAAAAATTTCTGTCACGTTTCGTGACCATGGACGAGATCTAGATCCACCTTTTTGATCCTGAAACCAAACAACAATCGATGACTTGGAAGCGAGCCTCCTCACCAACATCGAAGAAGTTCAAAGTGTCAAGTTTGGCGGAAAAGGTTATGGCGTCCGTTTTTTGGGACGCCGAAGGAATAATTATGGTGGAATATTTGGAAAAGGGAGCCACTATTTCGGGCTCTTACTACGCGAACCAAATACGAAGATTGCGGGTAGTCATTAAGGCAAAAAGACGCGGCAAACTGTGAGCGGGAGTGCTGTTTCACCAAGACAACGCTCCGGCTCACAACGCCGCAGTTGTGATGGCTGCCAATCAAGGAACGGGATTCAAACTGCTGGAACACTGACCCTATTCGCCAGATCTAGCTCCCAGTGACTTCTACCTTTTTCCTTGTCTCATGCAACACCTCCGAGGCAAGAAATTTGAAGACAATAGTGAAGTGATGGCCGGCTGTTGAGACGTTTTGGGAGGGTCAAGACAAAAAGATTTTTGTCAGAGAATCCTGGGTTTAGAAAAAAAATGGACTAAATTTATTGCCTTGTTAGGAGACTATGTAGAAAAATAAATTATTTTTGTAACTGTCATAACCGTTTTTTATTGTGATTGGGTGATATTTTTTCGAAAGAAGAAAGTGTGTTGCCAGAGTAAATACGTAGAAAATTGTTACCCAATTCTTGCTTAAATTCTTTAAATTTTTTATCATAATCTGACGCCACAGCATCATCCGCTATCATATATTTAATCCAAATCATTGAAAACATCATCCAGTACATATACACTTATATCCTTCAGAATTGTATGTTGTGGTAATTTGCAAATTTTATAATTTAAGCATTTCTGATCGTTTGATCATTCAGTTATGATATATTCTTGTTTTTTTTTTAGATTTTTATAAGAATTCTTCGAATCTTGCGATATTTTTGGTTAGCATCGTACAATTTTCTGGTTCATTTAAGATTTGTCCTATACGATAATAGGCTTTGATTTCTTTTCTTGAATTTCTTTGTTGGCTACGAGTTTATTGTCATCTGAAATAAGAATTTTCGAATACGGTGCCACAAGTTCTAGATTATATTTTATTTGGAATCGGAATGATTGATAATTTATAATATTGTTTGTTTGTGAAGTTTGTGATTTGAGTTATCATTAATATTGATTTTGCCATTGGAACCATTGAAACTATGATAGTTTTTATTTATTGACATTTATTTTGAAGTGTTCTCTTTTTACTATTAATTGGTCTTTACTGAGAACTTTTAATTCCGATAGTAATACTATGCCTACGATTTCTATTACTGAATTCATCAGAGATTGTAAATTTTTGATATGTTTCTAAGTTTAACAATTGTTTTCTTATTTTGCTATTGTCTTCGTTCGATGCATTGACTTTTGTGATTATTGATATTGAGATGTTCAAGAAGAACATGCTGATACCTGTGTTTAAGACTTTTTAGAATATCTTTCATTTCATGAAAAGTTTTTTATTCGTTTTATTATGATTATTTTTTTCAGTGAATTTAAATTGATTCATTCACAGTGTTATTCCTTCTATTTGGAGGAAATTTTCAAGATTACTAGTGAAAGCACTCGTTATCAGTTATTATGTAATTAGTTTTCCACAAGAAGCAAAATGTTGATTGGGGGTGGATTGAATGTCCATCCAGTTTCTAGATTTTGAAGGTATCGATTGACCGAATTCGGAGAATTTGTCTATGATGGTTACGAAGAAGTGATTTTTGTCTACAAATCATATATCCATATGAATCGTTTCAGGTGGGTTTTCGGGTATATGGGTTTTTTTCAAATGGGCTGCTTTTATTTCATGGTTACTTAATTGGCATACATTACAATTATTTATTACTTTAGTTATTTCGGTCTTTACTTTTGGTTAATAGTAATTACTTTTCATTTATTCATATATTTCCACGATTCCTCTGTGGTTGTTGCGTTTAAGTTTTTTCAGAATTTTTTCTTGAATTTGTCCCTTATCGGTACAATCGAAAAATAAATAATTACATTTAACTACTTTAAGTTTCGCATGTCGACTTTTCTATATAAAATATTTATTTTGAAATTGAGTAAATATATATCGCGACGTTGGGGATATATACTGCCGCTAGTCTTTTTCCAGGATTATGATTATTTAATATATACTGGAAATACTTTTCGTTTAATTCTTTGGGTATGCATATCGTTCGTAATTTAATGAAATATTTTGATTTCTTTATTCTATTTTCCTTTCCTTTTTGAATTATTATTTGATATACAAATATACTCAAGAGACTTTGGAAATAGGTATGTATTCTAAATTATCTTCGTTCGCATGTCGTTAATGAGTCGTTATCATTATTTACCTCATCATCTATTTCATTGACATTTACTTGTTCTATACATTCTGCAGTATTTATGAAAGGGCGAGATAATGCATCTGCTACATGATTCTCTTTTCGCTTTATATATTCAAAATCATAACTAATTTCTTCGAGTTTTATCTTCCATCTTTCAAATTTAGAATTTAGTTCCTTTAGATTAGCTATAGTAGTATTAGTATAGGTACAGCCTGAAGTATTTAGTAGCCCAAACAATGGCTAATAGTTCCTTTTCAATAGTGGCATATCTAGTTTTATGGTCATTGAGAGTACGCAAAGCATAGCAACTTGGATGACCATCCTGAGAGAGTACTGCTCCTATTGCATAGTTAGAAGCATCAGGTGTGAGGGTGAAATGTTTTTCAAAATCGGGATGTTTTAGGATATAATCAGATATTATTGACATTTTAAGTTTCTCAAAAGCGTCAGCATAATCTACATCCTCGGGGCTGATTTTGGCATTTTTCTTCAACCGAAGAGATAAAAGTTGTGCAACCTTTGAAAAGACCTTTATAAATTTCCTGTACAACCCTGCTAAACCTAGAAACGATTTAATTTGTTTAGTTGTTTTTGAAATTTGGAAGTTTAAGATGCCTTCTATTTTTCGCGGGTTTGGTTTGAGACTCTCAGTGGTCAGGATTTGGGCAAGAAATTTTGTTTCCTTTTTAAAAATTCGGTTTTATCGATTTGAATATTTAAAATTGCAGATTTAAGAACATAAATTTTTTTTTAAAGAAGAAATATGCTCTTCTAAAGAGATACTAAATACTATGATGTCGTCCATGTAGACAAAGCAGATTTTGCCTATGCATTCGTATAGAATACCATTCATCAACCGTTGAAAGGTAGCCGGGGCGTTTTTCAAACCGAAAGACATTCTAGTAAATTCGCAGTGACCTTCATCCGCCGAAAACGCTGTCTTTTCGATGTCCTTTTTCTCGTTTTCTATTTGGTGAAATCCCTTGGGTAAATCTTAAATTGCCTAGTTTGTCCAATATTTTGGGTTAGGAAACTTGTCATCAATGGTAATACTATTCAGCTTACTAAAATCTACCACGATTTGCCACTTCATTTTCCCTGAAGCATCGGCTTTTTATGGGACTACACAAATTGGTGATGAATAGTGAGATTTACTTGGGCAGCATTTCCATGATCTGGGTTGCTGCCTCCTTTTGATGAATATATGGATTCTCTGGAGTACTAAATCTCAAATTTTATATTTTAAAATTTTATATTTCTATTTTGAAGGACTATTGCTACCTTATAATTATTAAATATATTATAACCAATTATTCCATTAAAAAGTCATTAAATTTATATTCCATGAAGGTAAATTTTTCGATTCCGCCGATTTCTCTCAATGGGTTTATTTGCACTGTATGCGAAAAGGAGAATTGATCATTTAACGTATGGATGCTAGAATTTTCATTTGCAACTCGAAGACTCGGGAGGTTGGAATCAGGGTTGCCAGAAAAATGAAGGTTAATTGTGCCAGATACGACATTTAATAGTGCCAGATTGTATGAAGTGAAAATAAAATCATGCCATGACAAATTAATCCAAAAAGTCCATGCCAGTTATCAAATTTTATTTGAAGTTTATTAATTATGTAGTATTTCGTGTAAAGTTAAATAATAATATATATTTCAGATATTACTGACAAAATAATTTGTTCTCCCACAAAATTGAAAAATTATGATAATAATAAACGAAAATTACCCACAGTTTCTTTTAAAAACATTCATAAATTACAAATCGTCATCGTCGCTTTCATCCATAGTTTTATCATATTTTTACTGCTTTTTATTTGATTTAAAAGTATGTGAGGAATGTCATAATTAAAGACAAATTTCTCTTCACGCTTTAAACCTTCCTGGATATGTAAAATACTGGTAAGCAATGCCAATTTGATTTTATTGCGAAGTTTATTTTTAATTATATTCATTGAACTGAATAGACGCTCTACATCAGCATTATATATGGCCAAGACAAGCAAAGATAAAACAAAATCAGATAATTCTGCTTACGGATTACTATTACAACCTTGTAATTTCGAACTTGTATCCAGAACTCAACATTGTCTCTGTAAGTGTCCAATCAACTAGCGTTAGATGTTCCCACTACTTTTTAATTTCATCTAGCTGTGAAAGCGAATAATTAAATTCATTCAAAATTGGTATAATTGGACTTCTTATTATATTCAAGCTTTTTTTCAACGGAAAACAAATCTATTTTTTCTAAAACACTGATATTTTTTGGCAGTCTTAGCCTTAATTGCTGAATTAATGTTTTCAAAAAGACGACTCTATTCGTTCTAATAACTAATTCATGATTAGTTATTTGCCCTTCATCAATAATTTTTTTTGCATATAGGTTCGAATTCAAATCCGAAGTAAGGATGAGGAAGCATATATTTATTCAGGTCTAGATATAAGATGTCTAGATGTGCCACTGTATCAATAGTTGCAATCATACTAGTTAAAGTTTTCAGTAAATGAGTTTAAGTCATAAATACTTTCGTAAAATCTGCATTCTTTAATTGGAAGATATTGTTAACTCGATCTACGTATTTCAATAAATTTTTCAAAAGAACACAATGCAGATAAATGCTTTTATTGGAATAATATTCTTTCAATAGTCTGGCAGTATGACACGTTTCTGTATCTGCTACTATTTTAAAATGTGTCTCTAACTCTAACCATTGCTTTATTATCACATCAAGTGATTTTAGTATAGACATCCATCTAGTTGCACATTGCCTAACTATTTTTATTAGATCTTGATCTGCATTTTTTGCTTTATATAAATTTTTGGAAAGAATTTTTCTTTGCGAGGACTTTGAAAACCAGTTGTATGTTTCGTTTAACATGAACTCTATTTCGAGCGGAAAATGTTCTACTGCAGATGCGGGAACGGCCAATTGTAAAGAATGACATACACACGGAATAAGAATCAGACACTTATTTTCTCTTTCTAATTTTTGAAAGACACCGTTATTTATGCCAACCATTACGCTCGCGTTGTCAGTACCTATTCACGATAGATTTTTAACACTTAAAATGAATTTATCTAATGTAGTTTTAATAGATTTTATTATGCTATCCGCATCGCACTCTACCAATTCAACTAAATCCAAAAAAAAACTTTGAGAAAAATATTTAATCACAATTCCAAACTATTTAACAATTGAGATACCCGTTGACTCGTCAATTATAAGACTGAAAACTCCCGTGCCTATATCGATTTTGAGATTTTTTGAAAGTGAGGGCCCCAACCATTTTTAATGATTGCCGTGGATTTCATTATACAAAGCGATATATTGCTTGCCATTTCGGATGCTTTAAAATTTTCCTTGTGACAATTTACTAAATCGTCAACTGGATTGATAGAATAGTGAACTGACACGTATAAAGCCAGGCGTGCCTCAGCTTTACTTGTACTGTCGGATCGTCTGAAATAACTTGTGTCAATTTGCCTCTCAGTACACATGTTAAATTTTCTTTGGTGCTTCTCAGACTTCCCATGGGCTTTAATCACTGATAATTTTGCCCTTATTTCACCTTTACAAAATTTACAGCTGACATGGCTCGCATCTTCTTGTAATACAAGCCATGTTTTAAGATTAGGAGCATTTAGCCAAGCCTTCCGCGCTTTTTGATTATAGGCTCTGTAATAAGTAATTTTGTATCTACTTACAATACTGATATATTATACTTAACAAAAGAATTTACAATTTCTTAGACCCGCTGGAACTCGCACAAATATCGTCCTTCTTGTCTTTGGAACTGATCAAAAATCTATTAGACATAATAATTTGTTTTTGTTACTTCAATTTGCTTCTACTTCTGAAATTTACCTCTTCATTTAAATAGTTTTTAAGTTATTTAAGTTTTTATCATGGGTTAGAACCTCCTGGTCTATTCGACAACTTTTGTCTCTTAGTGTGCTTTTTGGTTAACGACTTGCTAACACTATTGTTGCACATTAGTGGAGGTTCTTGTTTCCAGGCTTTGGCCCGTACCATTGTTAAATGGGAAGTGTGGTTTCGGCGTAACGAGTGGCTCCTCTTCAGGTGCTGCCTTTTAGCCACTCGGTACGAGACAGCACTACCACCGCTGGCTTGTTGATGGATCAAGCTCGCTATATTTCAACTATTTATAATTTTTACATGTGCGAATTATAACGACTGTCAATTAAGTTTTTAAATAAAACTCTTTGAATCCTAATTTCATGAGATCGTATGATCTCGTTTAATGCAAACTTAAGACTAAATTTCTTAATTCTATTATCCACCAGGAAACCTTCTGACGCGCAGGTCAGGGTGGACGGAAAATTCCATTACATGGTGTTTGATCTTGTTCAAACAATCAGTTGAACAACAACGAGTTCGCACCATGTGTGATTTGAACAACAACGAGTTCACACCATGTGTTGTTTGAACAAGATCCTTAACAATTCGAATGCAGAGTTCTTAACTCTAAATGCATGCGGCAAACATCTTGCATGGCTATTATAATAATGCAAACATGTTGCATTTTATGCGTGGCTGTTACTACCCCTCCCCTTAAACTGATTCGTCCCGAATCTGTTGACGATTGAAGGCAGTGTTGTTTATGATCTTTTCGATTTTATTCTCCATGTTGAACATCGTGATCTGTGTGGTAGTCGGTGTGACAATCATTGGCTTACAGATTTCGTTTACCGAGTTTGCTTCCAAACAATACTTTTCGATGTTCAAATTATTTGGCGTTTGTGGGCTCATTAATGGGTAAACCGTGGCATTATGTTCCTGGTTTTCTCGGAGATCGTGGCAGTGTCGTCATTTATAATGATTGTATTTTCGTCGATTCGATAGGAGCGATTTGGCAGAAGGGTGTTGTCTTACTTGTGGCGACGTTGCTATTGAATATCATCGAGAGGCATTTGTCGAAACGGTCGTGCTTGCAAGCTTGTATATCTTGCCTTCTTTACAGTTGAACAATGGAAATGTTTCATTTTTACGTTCGGCAGCATACTTGTCTCTTAAATCTAATATAGACTACTATAACACATCTTTTTATATGTGGTATTTTGATAATACATTTAAACATATTACTGCTTATAAAACTTTTTACATTTGATGATGCAATTAATTCATTAGTCGTTATAGGTAATTCATCCTTTTTTAACAGGATTAACAATGTTTAGTTGTGGTAGTGCAACCGAGCAGACAGCGTTTATTAATAGTAATATGACCCTTTCTAAATGGTTCCTAAATGGAATTGTTTGGAATAAATTTGGGAATTTTGTATTATTAGTATCATAATAACCATGTTTCATTGAGTTAAAATGATTAGTTAATTCGTTTATTTTACCAGTTAACTCTCAATTTATTCCTACCTGCTGATTTTCTGCATCTATTAATCTAGATTGACGTTCGCCCAGTAAAAGAGAATCGTCATGATCTGACGTACCAGCTATAAATTTAATAACAGAACCGATGAAGTCAATTGACCGCTTTTGCCTACCAAGTCTTAATGATTTAAGTAATCTAGATATTGCGTTTGCATCCGCGTCCAGTGACTCCTTTTGTTCGGATACTCCAAACATGTTTCCTAAATTAACTATGTCCGCCCCAATTTCTTCAGAATCGGTTAGGTTATGTACTTTGAGGAAGTATAATCAAAAATTTTGCAATTGGCGGTGGCGAGTAGTGTCATTATGGAAGAGTGAAATTAACGGATGTTATCCTTGTGTACCTCCTTACCATCTACTAGTACTACAGTACCTAGATCTTTTTGCACTACTTTTTTATCGTACTTGTTCGATAATTTATTTCCGCAACGCTTATTAGTTTTTACATAGATTATCTGTCCCTCCCTGAAGGCTCTACTAAAACGTTTTTTGTTAAGGTGTGCGTTCTGCGTCCTTTGCGCATGTAATAACAATTCCTGGGTATTGGATCTACTCGACTCAGAAATTTCCCACAGCGAGTCAATTGGTCTTTTTTTCGTCACGGAGTGTATAGAACCATTATACCTTATTACAGCTATTTGTATGATTTCACTAATATCCGTAAGCAGCATCTCCCTTTTAATTGCCCTAGATATCTCACTTAGAGTTGAATGGAATCTCTCGACCTGTCCATTGCTTGTGCTGTGCATAGCTGGAACTTTATGATGGGACATTCCAAAGTGGTCCCTTATAAGAGATTGTATAACACTAGAACAGAATGATGGCTCGTTATCCGTCACTAATACTCTCGGATTTTTAAAGTGCCCAATTATTTTGATAATAGGTATTTTCAGATCTACTATAGAACGTGAGGCAATTTGTTCTATTAGCGCAAATTTCGAAAACTTGTCCACACATGTTAAGAAATAGTGGTTCTGTGTGATATAGATATCCATGTGCAATATTTCGCCTGGATATTTGGGTATTGGTGTAGGCTTCAATGTTTCCCTTTTCGGATACCTTTGGTATTTGGACTCTGCACAAATTCTGCAGTTTGCTACGAATTTCTTTATATCGCTGCGTAGGCTTGGAAAGAAATACGCGTCGAGTATTTGGGCATAATTTTCCTTGGATGACCGATGTGCTCTATTATGCTCCAACGCAATCGTTTCAAGCTGGTCATTCTCATTAATTAAGTCCAGGACTAGTTTTTCAGTATGTCTGAAACGAGCTGAAGGAAAGTGTTGTACAATTTCCTTTTGTACTTTCCCTAGAATTTCGAGTGGACAGTGAACGCCATTTACTACCTTGGTATCAACTACTTTTTCCAATTTGGGACATAAGTTGTCGAAGTCAGGAAATTGAATTTCATGACGTAAATAACCGTTAAATAGCCTAATTGTTCTCAATTTTGTTCTTTCGCCCATTGTAAGAATAATTTGATTCTTGAAACAATTTATAGGTGTCGGGACTGACCTCATGGTTTGGGACGATGAAATCTCGCTATTTGTGCAGTTCTCGCTAGAACTACTATTACCGGTAAGGTTTTGAATATATTGGCGGGACAGTGCATCCGCGACCAAATTTTCGGACCCAGGTTTGTAATGAATTACCGGTGCAAATTCTTCTATGAAGCTTTTCCAACGTTTTAGCTTCGTGTTCGGATTTCGATCGGATATCGAAAATGTCAGTGGCTGATGATCAGTGTATATATGGAGGTTATTTACTCCATAGAGATAGTTTCTCAGAGACTGTAATGCCCATACAATAGCGAGCATTTCTCGCTCGTTGGTTGCATAATTCTGTTCTGTAGCGCTAAGTGTTCGTGACACAAATGTAATTGGGTGTTTCTCTTGGGACAACACGGCACCAATGGCCACTGATGAAGCATCCGTTGTGAGCTCGAAAGGCTTGCTAAAGTCTGGAAAACTTAAAGTTACATCTTCTGAGGCTAAAATATGTTTTAACTTACCAAAAGCTTCCCTAGCATCCTTTGATAGAGTAATTTTCTTTTTTTCTGAATTTTTTGAACTTACATTACCATTTTCTCCCCGTAATATTTCAGTCAAGGGCTTCGCTATTCTTGCATAATCGCGTATGAAGCGTCGGTAATACCCCGACAATCCTAGGAACGATCTAAGGGCTTTGACGGAAGTTGGCTCTTTAAAATTTAGAATAGCGCTCACCTTGTTCTGGGCTGTCTTAAGTCCGTTCTCGGATACGATAAAACCCAAAAACTCAAGTTCTGATTTGAAAAATTTACATTTTTCTAATGAAATGCGCATGTTCGCATCGAGCAGCTTTTTTATTACGATCTGTATGTCCTTTAAATGGCTCTCAGTATCGGGGGAAAAGATTATGACATCGTCTATATAGACATGACAACGAACACCTATGTCGTCACGTAATATGTCATCAATTGCTCTCTGAAAAATACTTGGAGCGTTTTTTAACCCAAATGGCAAACGACAATATTCGTACTTGCCATTGTTGACTGAGAAGGCAGTCTTTTTCCGATCATCCTCGGCTAACAGAATTTGATGAAAACCAGACTTCAAATCAATGGTGGAGTAATATCTTGACTTACCCAGATTTGATAATATGACGGACGTATCCGGGATAGGATATCTGTCGGGAGTGGTTTTCTCATTAAGCTTCCGAAAATCTACCACGAGGCGAAGTTTAGGGTTACCTAATTCATCTACACCTTTTTTACTCACTACCCATATGGGGTTGTTGTATGGTGATGAACTTTTCCTTATTAATCCATCGCGCAGCATTGACTCTACTTCTGAGTTAACAAACTTCGTTGCGGTCATTTGGTACGGATAGCTTCTCGAATAAATTGGTTCGTCGGTGGTGGTTTTTATTGTAGCCACCACGTTGGTGTTATACGGTAATGCCTTGCTTGGATCCGCAAACACTTCCCGATTTTCCGTCATAATTTTTTGAAATTTATCTAGTACCTTTTTGGGAATACAATTCTGATCAATATTCTGAAGAAAATTTATTTGGTAATTAGTATCGAGAACAAGTTCTTTAATTCCATCTTTATAGCGTAGAGTGCTATTGGAAGAGTCAACAATTCCGTTAATTTTCTTCAGAAAATCGTAACCTATTATTCCATCGATATCGTTTATTATGGGAAGTATATAAAAGTCAGAAATTTGACCCAAAATACTTATTTGGCATTTTGATTTAATGCGAGTTTCCCCATGGATAGAGTGCACACTAAAAGCATTTTTTATCCTTGATATGCCAACTAAAAATGGAAGGTTTTTAATGTAATTCCTGTCGGCTCCTGTATCCAAAAGGAGTTTAATTTTATGTCCGTTGATCAAATCATGCTCAATATAAGGAAGGCATGCTCCCGATTCTAAAATCCTAACACCGTTGTTACTTTTTGGTTTTCCCGTTGTAAATGAATTCAACTGGTGTTTTCTTGAGAAATTGTGATTAGAAGGTTTTGAGCGGAAATTGCTATTCCTTTTAGAATTTGGCCTATATCCAGATAATGATGGATCTACTTCCATTGGTTCGACTGGAGGTTGATTTTTATATTCCTGCTCTTTGTGGACAACTTTATATTGTGGATTTTTTCCTAAACCCTGTTCCCTATTAATATTAGAATTAGCGAACGCTGTAGCGAAATTGTACCTTTGTCTATTGGATTCCAGTTCTTGTGCGAGGGCTAACGCTGATGGTAAATCTGCTGGTTGACTCGCGAACAAGATATCCCCGATTGGCCGTTTAAGCCCAGAAACGAATATGCGCAATGCGTCGCTTCGATATTTTTCGTTCAGGGACTTTAGAACATCGCTATCGTCTCCATATTGCATGATAGCTTTATTTGTTATGGAGGTCAGCTGTTTCTCAACCACGTCGTAAAATTCAGATATTGACATTCTACCTTGTCTAAGAGTAGACAGTTCCTGCTCCAACAAATATAATGGTCTCTTGTCGGAATATGTATGGTCTAGTCGAGCAATTATGGCCTCAAAATTGAGCGGAGTACTAAATGATGACAAGACCATATCAGCTGAACCAGTAATCTTATTGCGGATTATAGCAACAGCCTGGTAATATATATCAGAGCCAGAGTATTCTTGGTATGGCTTAATCGCAGCTCTTGCTGATTGTCGCCAAGATGGATATCTTTCCATAATGCCACTAAACTCCTGCATTGATTTAGGAAGATCAAGTCTTAGGTTACAATCAACTCTTCTAGAAATGTTGATTTCCTCATATCTTTGGACGGAAGGTCCTGGCTGTTTTAGCTCCATTAACGAAGCTTGAAATTCTTGTCTTAGCTGAGTGG
The DNA here is from genome assembly GCA_963942545.1 of Oxycera nigricornis. Taxonomy (NCBI): domain Eukaryota; kingdom Metazoa; phylum Arthropoda; class Insecta; order Diptera; family Stratiomyidae; genus Oxycera; species Oxycera nigricornis. The sequence continues at coordinate 73,242,284 of OZ012661.1, forward strand.
CTACGGCGCTAACTTCTTCAGACCTTTGGACGGACGAATCTGACTGTCTTAGCTCCCTTAACGAAGCTTGGAATTCTTGCCTCAATTGAGTAGCGACCGAAAGGGTAATCCTTTCCATCATCTCGGTGATGGCTTCAGCAGTCAACGACATTTTTAACAAAACAAAAAAAAAATTTGGAAACCACTGTCTACTCGGCTTGACAAATTTCAACACGAGATTTTCACACAACACTACAAATATGTTATACAAAGTATATAAATAAAATTATAACAGCAGAATATAAAAAGTAATTTCCTAAAGTACATACATTAATCAATTTTACATTTCCTCGTTCGTTGCCATCTGATGTTGTCTGCCGATGACGATGAATTTCCCAGTTGATGTTCACTATTCCGTGTGACTTTCCCTGTAGAATTCCTAATCGCAGCTCCTTCGCACGCTCAGCGATCGAATACGTAAATGTCTGATGTTTGTATGAAGTGAATTAAACTTATTTTTCCACTTTTTCTAGGAATCACTGAATATGTTCGTATTATAAACTTCCTTTTCACAAAAAACTTTATCGCGGGGTTATGGGTATCTTTTGATATACATAGTCCTAGTACTAGGACTTCTGAACTTACGCTGGGCGCCAATTAAGTTTTTAAATAATACTCTTCGAATTATAAGTTATTGAGATCGTATGATCTCGTTTAATGCAAACTTAAGACTAAATTTCTTAATTCTATTATCCACCAGGAAACCTTCTGACGCGCAGGTCAGGGTGGACGGAAAATTCCATTACATGGTGTTTGATCTTGTTCAAACAATCAGTTGAACAACAACGAGTTCGCACCATGTGTGATTTGAACAACAACGAGTTCACACCATGTGTTGTTTGAACAAGATCCTTAACAATTCGAATGCAGAGTTCTTAACTCTAAATGCATGCGGCAAACATCTTGCATGGCTATTATAATAATGCAAACATGTTGCATTTTATGCGTGGCTGTTACTTGTCAATGTGTTTCGTATGTCTGCCTACGTAGCTTTTTCATTATTTAAGTTTTTATCATGGGTTAGAACCTCCTGGTCTATTCGACAACTTTTGTCTCTTAGTTAGTGGCTAAAAGGCAGCACCTGAAGAGGAGCCACTCGTTACGCCGAAACCACACTTCCCATAGTTTTTAAGCTTATTTTCACTTGGCCACAGAAATAAGCGACAGTTCAGTTGAGTCCTGACGTTTTTAAATATCTGTCATTGTCAATGGGTGATTCCCCGAAAGATGCTTATGGATAGGTAGCATACTAGATGCATACTATATGAAGTTTGCGTTGTTTGCTCGTAAAAGGTGGTTGGCGAAAATTTTACTTCAAGTGTAGTATAAAACCTAAATAATACGAGAAAATTTTCTAAATGAAACTTTTGGAAGAATTTATGCCAAAATTTTTTTTGGCACATTTAGCACTTGTAAAATTTGCTAAACTGAATTAAGATATGCCAGATTTGGCATAAAATGTGCTAAAATGGCAACCCAACTTGGGATCAATAACGCTTATTGCGGAGAATGCGACTTTAAAGTGAAACTTTGTTAAATAGAGCTTTGCCGTAGTTGAACTGGTTTTGTTGGAACTGATCATGGATTAGGATTATGGCTATACTTGTTTTAATGATATTGACTCGTATGTGACAATTGCTGATTTGGATTCGAAAAATAATGATTTTTATTTTGGAAATTTTGGTTGTGATTATGATAATTATTTTGGAAAGATTTGTATTTATTTTTAAATTTGGAATGGCTGGTTTCCCTTTTGTGACAGAGGTATCCTGTTTCGGTTAAAATATATACTGCCTTTTCTAACGTATCGGGATTTCTGCAGAATAAAATAGTTTGTATTGGTTCTGGGACATTTTTCTTAAGGAGGAATACCACAGTAGAGGTAGAAAAAGTCTTTTTTCGGAATTTTTTCCTCAAAAACCAAACAACTTATCGAAATTTGGTAAAAGACCTACATTTTACAAGTATTTGACATCCTCTTTGAATTTTTTCAGAACATAAAAAAACAAAATGGCGGCTCCCTAGCATTTCTCCAGAAACGCCTTATTAACTTCCCAGTATATGGGAAGTTCTTGTAATCGCCTCGAAAATCGAAATTGAAATTTTCAACTTTTCTTTACGTTTTGAGGTCTATAGAGTATATATAAAGTGTTTTTAGAAAGGGAGATGTGTGTGTGTGTGTGTGTACGTACGTACGTACGTACGTACGTTCGTGGACACTTTTTTCTACGAGCATAACTCACGTAAACAAAGTCCGATTGACTTTGTTAAGGTGTCAATCGAAGCGTCTTTGCAATTTTAAGAGCTGATTAGTTTTTGGGATACTTCGGTCGGGGGGCTTCGCTGTTTTGCCCGTTTGAAGGTAATTTCTGTCAGGCGCTATATCTCGTGAACCAAACATACGATTTTTTAAACAAGGTGTCAATCAACGCGTATTAACGTTTGTGTTATTCTATCAAGTTTTTAAAAATAGCCTTCGAGCGGTTTTCAAATTTTTTAGAAAAAAGTGCAAAAAATTAGGTTTTTTTTCGAAAACAATAAATTTTTAACCTTATTGTCAAGTCGTAGTAATCAATGTTTATAAAATTTATCTACTCCAAACAATGTTCGCAAAAAAATCATCAAAACTTTTTCTCATGATTACGTAAAAAAACAAGCCGCGAGGTGCGACCCTTGAGGTCCACACGGTCAACTTCCCAGTAATATCTACATAAACATCAACAACATTACAACAATGAGAGGTAATAGTAACAGGAATGAGTTAATATGAATCATATCGTCTACGGGAGGGTCCATTGATTATGTAAGGCTTTAGGTCGATGAGGACAGATTGAATATTCACGCGGATCAATCGGGGGGCCTTTTTGGTGTTGAAAATTTTTGTTGGTTTTCAAAATTTAAGCAATTTTTTTTAATTAAAAGACTATAAAAACTATTAAAAATCTGCTTAAATTATGCAAATATCTTAAAACTTTGATTGAATTTACAACAATTTTTTTAGAATAAAAGATATAAAGTAATAGCACTCGTATGAACCCTCTTTACATGGTAACTTTGAATGATTTTTTTATTTTTAATTTAGTTTTTTTCATAATTATGGAAGAACATTTTGCCGGTGTCTCTTCAAAAACTAATGAGAATGTATAAATTTTTTAAACTGGATCACTGTGCTGTGCAAATCAGATTAAAAAATATTTTGTATGAAAAAAACCATAATTTTTCGCATTTTCTTCTATTAAATTAAAAAAACGGCTAAACCGAATTTTTATAATGTTGAAAACTTCACAAAGATGTTAATACACGTACACTGACACCTTAATGATGCAAATATTATATCTGGTTCGTGAGATATAGTGAATGATAAAAATGACATTGAAAATCATGATGACTTTTAATTATTTTTTTATTTTAATTTATTTTTTTACGTAATCATGAGAAAAAGTTTTGATGATTTTTTTGCGAACATTGTTTGGAGTAGATAAATTTTATAAACATTGATTACTACGACTTGACAATAAGGTTAAAAATTTATTGTTTTCGGAAAAAAACCTAATTTTTGCACTTTTTTCTAAAAAATTTGAAAACCGCTCGAAGGATTTTTTTAAAACTTGACAGAATAACACAAACGTTAATACGCGTTGATTGACACCTTGTTTAAAAAAATCGTATGTCTGGTTCACGAGATATAGCGCCTGACAGAAATTACCTTCAAACGGGCAAAACAGCGAACCCCCCGACCGAAGTATCCCAAAAACTAATCAGCTCTTAAAATTGCAAAGACGCTTCGATTGACACAAAGTCAATCGGACTTTGTTTACGTGAGTTATGCTCGTAGAAAAAAGTGTCCACGAACGTACGTACGTACGTACGTACGTACACACACACACACACATACATCTCCCTTTCTAAAAACACTTTATATATACTCTATAGACCTCAAAACGTAAAGAAAAGTTGAAAATTTCAATTTCGATTTTCGAGGCGATTACAAGAACTTCCCATATACTGGGAAGTTAATAAATTAAAAATAAAAAATCATTAAAAGTCATCATGATTTTCAAGGTCATTTTTATCATTCACTATATCTCACGAACCAGATATAATATTTGCATCATTACGGTGTCAGTGTACGTGTATTAACATCTTTGTGAAGTTTTCAACATTATAAAAATTCGTTTAGCCGTTTTTTAATTTAATAGAAGAAAATGCGAAAATTATGGTTTTTTTCATACAAAATATTTTTTAACCTGATTTGCACAGCACAGTGATCCAGTTTATAAAATTTTATACATTCTCATTAGTTATTGAAGAGACACCGGCAAAATGTTCTTCCATAATTATGAAAAAACTAAATTAAAAATAAAAAACTCATCAAAGTTACCATGTAAAGAGGGTTCATACGAGTGCTATTACTTTATATCTTTTATTCTAAAAAAAATGTTGTAAATTCAATCAAAGTTTTAAGATATTTGCATAATTTAAGCAGATTTTTAATAGTTTTTTATAGTTTTTTAATTAAAAAAAATTGCTTAAATTTTGAAAACCAACAAAAATTTCAACACCAAAAAGGCCCCCCCGATTGATCCGCGTGAATATTCAATCTGTCCTCATCGACCTAAAGCCTTACATAATCAATGGACCCTCCCGTAGGACGATATGATTCATATTAACTCATTCCTGTTACTATTACCTCTCATTGTTGTAATGTTGTTGATGTTTATGTAGATATTACTGGGAAGTTGACCGTGTGGACCTCAAGGGTCGCACCTCGCGGCTTGTTACTTCCCAGTATATGGGAAGTTCTTGTAATCGCCTCGAAATCGAAATTGAAATTTTCAACATTTCTTTACGTTTTGAGGTCTATAGAGTATATATAAAGTGTTTTTAGAAACGGAGATGTATGTGTGTGTGTGTGTGTGTACGTACGTACGTACGTACGTTCGTGGACACTTTTTTCTACGAGCATAACTCACGTAAACAAAATCGTATCAACTTGTTTGAGGTGTCAAACGAAGCATCTTTGCAATCTTAAGAGCTGATTAGTTTTTGGTACACTTCGGTCGGGGGTTTGTTGTTTTGACCCTTTGAAGGTCATTTCTGTCGTGCGCTATATCTCGCGAACCAAACATACGATTTGCTTTATCTAGGTGTCAATCGACGCGTTCAAACATTTACGTGATTTTATGAAGTTTTTAAAAAAAAATTCGAGCCGTTTTTTAATTTTTCGAAAAAAAGTGCAAAAAATTAGGGTTTTTTTCAAAAACAATAAATTTTTAACTTGATTTTCGAATCGAAGTAATCAATATTTATATAATCTGTATACTGCAAATAGTTTTTGTCAAAAAAACAGCAAAAGTTTTTTTCATGATTACGGAAAAAAATAAATTAAAAATAAAAATTCATTAAACGTTCAAGGTAAATCATTCAAAGTCACCATGTAAAAAGGGTTCATTCGAATCATTATACCTTAAATCTCTGACTCTAAAAACATTGTTGTAAAGTCAATCAAAGTTTATTAATATTTGCAACATTTGAGTAGATTTTCAATAGTCTTCACAGCACCATGTTTTAACTTTAATGAAAAAACTGCTTTGTAACCTGTCCCGCCTCCGATTGATCTGCGTGAATAATCAATCAAACCAATGCACCAAAATCCTTACGTAATCAATTGACGCTCGCGTAGATGTTATGATTAATATTAAGTCATTCCAATAACTTTTATGAGAAGTACATTTTTATTATTTGAAGTAATATTATTTCCATAATTATTATTGTGTTTAATGTTTTTAATATCTATGTAGATATTACTGGGAAGTTGACCGTGTGGACCTCATGGGTCGCACCTCACGGCTTGTTTTTCATGGCTTCGCGGCCGGACCGTTTTCTCCTAAAATGTTCAGGTTATGGTTATCACACAAATAATTGTCGATAAAGCGTAATAACAGCCAGAGAAGTACGAAGAATTTTTTAAATTGATTTATGACAAAAAGGCGTCATTTTGGAAAAAATAACATAAAATGGAAAAAAACGCTCCAAAATTGTTAATAACAATTGAAATATGCAATTTTTGAAAAAAACCTACGTACGCCTTAGCAAACACTAGTTTTGAATATACTTTAAAATTTTCAAGTAAATCGAACGAAAATTGTTTGAGAGAGGATTCCGGCCACTTTGAAAAACGTTCCGAGATAAACGCGTTTAAAGTTTAAGTTTTTCAAAAATCATGAATAACTTGGATATACTTCTAGTCTGCAAAATGTGTACTTCAGCGTTCTCTGCTAACGTTCAACTAACAAAACACGTGTACAGTTTTGAAAGATTTATATTTAAAATTGTTCTAAATTTCAATACCAACAGCGCGCGGGGATACGCGTGGATTGCGCTCAGAAAGAGCAGTGAGAGGCACCGCGCTAATTTAAAATTTCGAACACTTAGAGATTTTTCCACTATATGAAACTTTGCTACATGATTTTTATGATGGTAAGGTATACTTTAGAGCAACAAAAAAAATTGATTTTTTGAAAATCCTACAGTGCCTTCCCCCTAAAGTATATCTAATCCAACAGTTTGATTGTCCTGAACTATTAGTAAAGTATTTGGACTTTGTTTCTGCTCTCTTTTCAAATTTAAATTTTTCCATCTCTGTTGAATTATATTAATAAAATCCATGACTGATCCTTTTTACTTTGTATTTCGAAGTTCGTTAAGTAACTGTGTACTATTTCTTTGATCTGAAAAGTTTGCGTACGAAATATTTTCATATCCTCTTATTTTAATATATGGGGGCTTGCATCTAAAATTAACTCAGCTCTCCCAATTATGTGATTTTGTTTTTATTATGAAATTCAAAAAAGCTTTCATTACTTCTAGAGTTTATGTCTACAGGTATTGTTGCACAAAAAAAACAAAAAAAAAACATTGAAATATGTTTAAAAACAATTTACAGTCATACGGTGATAGCTCGAATGAAAGAATGCAAAGAGCAAATGCAACCACAATCAAAACATGTAAGCGAAATAAAGATTTCAAATGTGCGCTATGAACCCCGTGAAATCAAACAGAGGCAGTCAGAAAAAGCACCTCGACAACAAAGAGAAAATAAATTGGGTCAAATATCAGTTTGCATTTGGGTATGCGGTAAACATGAACTTCACACAAAGCGGAAGAAAAAATAATGCTCACTACAGAATAGGTCTGACCACAATTGACATTCGAGTCCGCAAGTCGAGCTTGTCAAATTGTATTGTAGTAGGCTAAGTAGCTGTCAAAATATGGTCAAATTGTGATCAAATATAAGTTCAACTCTTGGAACAGAAAACTAACAGGAACGGAACGAACTGAATATGCGCCTTTACGTGTGTGGTATTAATATCGAGCTGAAGCTAGCTGTCAAAGGGGGATATATCTCAAACAGCTTGCATTGATAGGTTTTATCAAAAAGAAAGCAAAACGCGTATTCAGCAAAATTTAGTGGTTTTTATACAAATCCTGACCTTGTTTCGAAGTACTATGTGACAAAAGCCAGTGATAACTTCAGGTGTAGCAGCCCAAAGAAAACAATGTTGATAAATTGACGAGCCAGTTGAAATTCAAGAATTTGTGATATGAAGTGCGAAATTTATGGTTGTGAAGATACATCCTATTAACAGTTTTTGCATTTTCGTAAGATTGAGTGCTTTTAAAAACTGTTTTAATTCAAAATTTTATATTTTTATGTGTTCTGAAATAACCAATACAAAGAATGACATTTCCCAAAATTGTTTACAATTGTCAATCAGTGGCGTTTCAGGAATTAATGAGACGAGATGAATTTTATGAATTATTTATTTCAAATTCGATGTTGGTAACAGCCATAATTCTGCCAAAGCCGGCCCCAATCCCGGTTGTAAAAGGAAGAGGGTGGCTTTAAAATTTAATAAATTAGGTAGATATTGACGAATTTTTAAAGTTTAACATTAACCATAGAAAATCATCTTATAATAAGTCTCGAAGACATATGGTTTTAATGTTTTTTGCTGAGTTTAAAACTAAAATTATAAAAGTTACATGTATTTCAGAACTCATCATGATCAGAATCTAAACGTTATGTGAGTGAGATGTAGCCTTAAAATGGTGCATAATTGATTTCGGTTTCTATTTGATATTCATGCAAACTCTTTTCATTGAAAGTTGAAAGTTGCCGTAATATATTCTTGAATAATGTTTCGATATGTAAAATTTTTGAAATCTTCCGCCAAAATTTCAGTCTCTCGAAGTTTTGATGCCGTCCGCCAACGACAGCCACCACTACATGAAGGTGTCACAAACACATAGTGAAACTACTACCACAAACTCTGTTGATGTTCCACTCCATAGTTACCTCTATTGTTCAACTATAATAACGTATAAAGTGTCTTTGATATGACGGGTATCTTGGATATGAAATGAGTTATCATCGGTGACAGCTGCCGATGCAATTCAAAAAATTTTAATTCGAAAAGCTGATTGTCCCGCATCTGCAGAAACTAAGCTTGATAATATTCAGGGAAAACAACACTTGAGGACCAGATAAACAGGTGTTAAAATGTTTTTTTTCGTGTGACTTGACCCCGACATGGCACAGTGATCGAAACAAGCAATACCACAAACGTTTGGTGATAAAACTGCCAAAGAGTTATTCACGGACGAATTTCGCGGTAATAGGAGAAACAAAGAAGTTGTGGCGCGCGAAAAATGATCCCTCCTTTTCAACGTGGTTTTTGGCGTGTAACTCTTTTAATATTGACAGTACGTGAAAATTATGTATCCACAACTTACTGCAAAATGAATTTTACACAAGTTTTTCATATTAAACTTGTTTTGTGGGAGCGGTGCTTTCCAAGATATGGGGCCGTTTCACTTTTTTTGCTTAAAATGGCGCCAACGGGATTGGAGCTACGATCCCAGAAACTTCAATTTAAACTCACATAAAGGCATACTACTCATTGCAATTAAAACAAGCCGTGAGGTGCGATCCTTGAGGTCCAAACGGTCAACTTCCCAGTAATATTTACATAAATATTAAAAATACTAAACAAAATAATAATTATGAAAATAATACTACTTTAAATAATAAAAATGTACCTCTCATAACAGTAATTGGAATGGCTTAATATTAATCGTGTCATCTACGGGAGCGTCCATTGATTACGTAGGTAAGGGGGATGATTGAATATTCACGCAGATTAATCGGAAGGGGGGGAATAGGCTATAAAGCCTTTTCTACATTATTTGTTATTTTCATTTCAATTCTTGAAGGACAAAAGAGCACAAGCAAAAATTAATGCAGTTCTTGTTATTACGCCCACCGAAGAGATTTTATCGCGTGATGGCCATTTTGAATAGTTGTATTCAAAATTAACATGAATTCGGTATTATCATTTAATTTGTATTTTTTCACGATTACTAATACTTTTCAGTTGGTCTTGAAAAACATTGAATGTGAAGTCAATAATCGGTTTAATTGCATGTTAAAACTGAATAGCCTCACGAATGATGATGGAGGCAGTAATTAAAATCTGACGAATACTAAAGACCAAAACTACTAAAAATTAATTTTTTTTCATTTGATGAAAGCTTTTTAAAGCATATGATCCAGCAAAGTATTGACTACAAAACATTTTACCATTCAAAGCGTTCATTACCACAAATGCAAATTTGATTAATTATTTTGCTTTTGAAAATTTAAGCAGTTTTTATATTATAATTTAAACACCGTACTCTAAAAACTTCAAAATCTGTTTCAAGTGTGCAAATATGAATAAACTTTGATTGGCTTAACAACAGTCTTTAAAATAAAAGATATAAGGTAATATCATTCATATGAAGACTTTTTACATGGCAACTTTGAATGATTTTTTATTTTTAATTTAATTTTTTTTGTAATCATGAGATAAAGTTTTGCATCTTTTTTTGCAAAAACTGTTTGAAGTGTATAAATTTTTTAAAGATTGATTACTGTGATTCGTAAATTAGGTTAAAAATTTACTGATTATCAAAAAATCCTAATTTTTTGCACTATTTTCCTTAAATTAAAAAGACGGCTCCAACATTTTTTTCAAACACTTAATAGAATCATAAAAATGCTAATATGCGTCGATTGACATTTTAGCAAAGCATATCGTATGTTTGGTTCGTGAGATATAGTGCATGACACAAATGATCTTAAAAATCATGATGACTTTTAATGTTTTTTTATTTTTTATTTAATTTTTTTTTGTAACCATGAGGAAAAGTTTTGCTTGTTTTTTTACAAAAACTGTTTGGAGTGTAGAAATTTTATAAACATTGAGTACTGTGTTTCGTAAATCAGGTTAAAAATTTATTGTTTTTGAAGAAAAAACCTAATTTTTGGCACTTTTTTCCTTAAACTAAAAAAACGGCTATAACGATTTTTTTTATAAATTTTCTAGATTCATTAAATTGTTAATACGCGTCAATTGACATCTTAACCATGCAAATCGTATGTTTGGTTCGCGAGATATAACGCATGATAGAAATGACCTTCAAACGTGCAAAACAACAAACCCCTCCGACCGAAGTATGCCAAAAACTAATCAGCTCTTAGGATTGCAAAGGCGCTTCGATTGATTACCCAACAAACTCGACCCGATTTTGTTTACGTGAGTTATGCTCTTTGAAAAAAGTGTCCACGAACGAACGTACGTACGTACGGACGTACGTACGTACGTACATACACATACATACATACTTCTTTCCAAAAACACTTAAAATATACTCTAAAGACCTCAAAACGTAAAGAAATGTTGAAAATTTCAATTTCGATTTTCGAGGCGATTACAAGAACTTCCCATATACTGGGAAGTTAAAAAAATCTTTAAAGCCATTTTTTTAATTTCATAAAAAAAATATTGAAAATTAGGGTTTTTTTTTCATAAAAAAATTAATTAATAATTAATATAATTAACATCGTGATAATAATGTTTGTAAAATTTATAAACTTTTATCAATTTCTGTAGAGACCAGCAAAATATTTTCTCATGATTTCAAAACAAATTGAATTAAAAATAAAAAAAAATCATTCAAAGTCACCATGTTAAAAGGATTCATATGAATTTGCATACCTTAAATCTCTTATTCTAAAGACATTGTTGTAAAGTCAATCAAAGTTTATTATTATTTGCATAATTTGCGGAGATTTTTAATAGTCTTCACAGAACCGTGTTTTAACTTTAATAAAACAACTGGTTAAATTTTGAAAACCAATACAAATCAAACCAAATTTGCAATTGTGATAATCAACGTTTTGAATGGTAAAATGTTTTGTAGTCAACACTTTTTGAGATCATATGCCTTGAAAAGCTTTCATCAAATAAAAAATTGTAGTTTTTAGGAGTTTTGTTCTTTAGTATTCGTAAAATTTTAGTTACTTCCGTCATCATTTGTAATACATATATTTTACTTTTTACATGCAATTGAACCTATTTTTGATTGCATAATCAATGTTTCTCAAAATCAACAGAAAATAAGAAATTATTATGAGTTTCATTGATGTAAAATCGTGAAAAAACACAAATTCAGTGATTATGCCAAAGTGCTGGCAGTTTTGGACGAAACTATTCAAAATGGCCATCACGCAACAAAATCTTTTCAGTTGTCGTAATAACAAAAACTGCATTCATTTTTGCAAGCGCTGTTTTGTCCTTCAAGCATCGATATGAAAATAACAAATAACGTAGAAAAGTCTTTGTAACCTGTCTCCCCTCCGATTGATCCACGTGAATATTAAATCAAACCAATCCACGAAAATCTTTACGTAATCAATTGACGCTCGCGTAGATGTAACGATTAATATTAAGCCATTCCAATAACTTTTATGAGAGGTACATTTTTATTATTAAAAGTAGTATTATTTTCATAATTATTATTGTGTTTAATATTTTTAATATTTATGTAAATATTACTGGGAAGTTGTAAGTGTTGACCTCAAGGATCGCACCTCACGGCTTGTTTTCCTTAAATTAAAAAACGGCTCAAACTATTTTTTTCAAAATTTGACAGATCCACAAAAATGTTAATACGCGTCGATTTCCACCTAAACCATGCAAATCGTATGTATGGTTCGCGAGATATAACGCATGGCAGAAATGACCTTCAAACGTGCAAAACAACACCGAAGTATCCCAAACACTAATCAGCTCTAAAGATTGCAAAGACGCTTCGATTGGCACCTCAACAAAGTCGGTCGGACTTTGTTTAGTCGAGTTACGCTCTTTGAAAACTGACCACGAACGCATATACGTACGTACGGACGTACGTACACATATACATACTTCTTTCTGAAAACACTTAAAATATACTCTAAAGACCTCAAAACGTAAAGATATGTTGAAAATTTCAATTTCGATTTCTGCCCACTAAAATGCTCCGTGAGTTTTGCAATGGGGGGTTTGCCATCGTAAGCCGATTATATGGCCTAAAAATGCGTTTTTCGCGTGAGTTTTCCCCCTTTGGAATGCAATAGCTTCCGCCAGTGTACAGCGATCAAAACGACCAATACAGCAAATGACTTGCGACAAAATTGCCTTAAAGTTATTTCCAATGTGTTTTGGGGTTAAAGTGAAAACAATGAAGCTGTGGCGCTCGAAAAATGTTCCACCCTTTTTGGATTTCGTTTTAAGCTTAACTCTTTTATTGTTGATACCACGTAAAATTTACGTATGGACGACTTGCCACAAATTAAGTACTACGTAAGTTTGCAATATTAACTTTCTTGTGGGAGCCAGCGTTTCGAAGATATGGGGAATGTCTCACTATTTTTTGTTTCCAAGATGGAGCCCAGAGGATAGGGCTGCAACCCCAGAAACTTGGATTTAAGCTCACAGTACTACATACTACGTCAAAAATCGGCTGCCTTCCAAAATGCTCCGCGAGTTTCGCAACGGGGTTCGCCATCAAAAGCCGATTATTTGGCTTAAAACGGGTTTTTCACGCGACTTTCTCCTCTTTGGGATGGAATAACTCTCGTTAATGTGCAGTGATGGGTACAATCAATACTGCAAACGATTTGTGACAAAATCATCTTTGAAAAGTATCCCAACGTGTTTCGCGTTAAACGTGAAATTAAAAAAGTTGTGGCGCTCGAAAGTTGTTCCTCACTTTTTGGGTATGGTTTTTGCATTGTATTTTTTTTAATATCGATACCACGTAAAAGTGATGTATGAACAACTTGCTAAAAATAATATTCTACGCAAGTTTGCCATACACAACTGTCTTGTGGAAGCCACAGTTTCGGAGATATGGAAGTGTCCCACTTTCTTTTGTTTTCAAGATGGAGCCCAACGCCATCATCGGGGACCCCAGGAAATTGAACTTAAGCTAATTATACCATTTCCCACGCATTAAAATAAAAAAAGTGGTCTAAGAGCGACCCTTGAGGCCCACACGACTAACTTCCCAGTGGGGTGAATAAAATGCTATAATTTGCTTTTATTATTAATTACTATTATTAATAATTATTATTATTAAACATTATTATTCTAAATTAATATAATTACTTTTATTATTTTTATCAATTTTTTATCTAACCATAAAAGCTTTGGTAGAGGAAGACGTCTCCACCACCTGCTCATCCTCTACCAAAGCCTCGGTAACCTCGTCCTCTTCGTCCTCGTCATCCTTCTTGTCCTCCACTTCGTCCTCAACCTCGTTCTTCATTTTGGCCTCGGAATCCACAACTATTGTTGAGGGTATTTAATTATTATTTACAATAATCATTCGTTATTAAGAATGTTTGATCGTTACTGAATAGTTATAATTGACTTTATATATACAATATCAAATTATAACTAATATTATTTGATTGTTATTAACAATATTAAATTATTTATAACAATATGCAATTATTAACTGCATTAGCGTCTCTACTCCTGATAATATAAGTTTGGAATTTCATAAATTAATCTTTATTTTTTTTTGAAATAACATTTTTTACAAATTTGATCACAATTTTGCTAAAACGCACAATAAAAACAACATTACTATGACGGTATTTGGTATCTTCACGAATTAATAGTGCGTATCAACAGTTTAAAAATAAGCAATTTTTAGTCGTTTTTTCAGTTTTTTCATCCTAAATAAAAAACGGCTTGACCGATTTTGCTGAAAAGTCATTCAGTTTGTCGTTATGTAATTACACGTCGTCCCATTTCAATCCGATCTTTGGTTCTCGAGATAATCGAGACGAAAAATAATTCCGAACGCCCATACGTACATCCGTACATACGTACATCCGTACATACGTACATACGTACATACGCACATACGCACATACGCACATACACACATACGTACATACACACTCACAGACATCTCTCTAAAAACGATGGATTTGGATTCTAGACGTTAAAACGTGGAGATATGTCAAAATTTGGGATTCGCAAAATCGACCCCATTACAATAACTTCCCATAGGGAACTCAAATTATTCTCGTTATTATATGTATACATGGTATTATTAATTTTTACAATATATTGTTTTTCAAACATTGTTTCATAATCATGCTTGTCAGGTATTGGTAATATTAAATATTTGAAAACAGTTAACACTTTTACTGGAATTTTGATTTCAAATAATAGCTCTTTTTGATTTTTGGTGTTTACCGCGATTGCAATTTCGATTAATCTCAATTTTTCGAGATCAATTTCGTTTTCAGCTATTTCTTCAGTTGTTAACATATTTTTTGACATTATTCCTGTTCTGGCTGACATAACATTGTCCTGGTATATTTCAATTTTGTTTTGTAAATACTGAATATTCATAGGCGTACTTAAATAAGCTATCTCTGTTCTTGATATATTATTGGTATCATTGAAAGCTTTTGTAATAATTTGTCGATCTAACTCAATGATTCTTTAAATTTTCTGAATTTCATTTTCAAAGCGAACATTAATAGAAATTTGTTTATTTATACTATCGATAATTTCATGATTGTTTTTATCTACTGTTGCCAAATGTTCTTCAATGTCTTGTCTGTCATCTCCGTCCATTAGACCAAATAACCATTTATAAACATTACCTATTGGATTAATTAGCCCTCTTCTATTTATAACTTTTTTACATAACGCTATATAACCTGGTGCTTTGGCAAGTTGTGAGTAATTACAAATTTCGTATAATTTATCCGTATGATAAGGGTCAATTGTATCGATTCTAGCTTCTAACTTCTCCTTAACATATTCTATAGATAATAGTATATGTATCTGATGTTCTAAGTTTTCTAATTGAATATCTATTATATCCTGTCTGAGTCTCAATTTTTTCCATCATCAAAGTCGTTTGGTAACATTGAAGTATTATCATCGTCAACCATAATATTTTTCGTGTCACACTCATTTTCTCCAGATTGTTTGCTATTTCTACCTGTAATAATAATTTTCTTTTTAGGTCGTTTGATGTTCACTAATGCTTTATTATTTAATGGTTTATGATTAAATCTAGGTTCTAGCTTATCTAGTTTGCTTTTGGGATTTTTAACTAAGCCTTCTGGTCTTTTTTCGATATATGCTTCTCTATTGACATTTCTTTTCTCAATAACTTTCTCTTTAACGGTATTATTTCTAGTATATATCACTTCTTTATCTATTTTCCCTAACTGAACATATATAGATCTCTTTTTAATAGTAGAATGTATTAGACGATTATAAAACTCTACGGCCTCGTAAACTCGTTCTTTAAACGTTTGATTCAGGAATGTGTTGTTTGTTCTCATTTTTTCTGTTAGAGTATCATGTAATTTTTCGATATCCGCATTTCCTGTATGGCTATGAGGTTTACTTACGTGAACCAAAATACCTTTTTCTTGATATACTTCGCGTATAAGAAATGAATCGAAATCTGCGTCAGCAACTATTTTCTTCGGTCTACCGTACATAGCTAAATGAAAAAGTAATACTTCCCTAAGCGTAACCATATCTTTTGATGGTATAACTATTGCTGTAGCTAATTTAGAAAATTTGTCTTTAGTAGTAAATAAAATCGATTTTTTGATAAAAAGCAGGTCCATATGTTCAATTTCGTTAACATCCTTTGTAGTTTCTGAAATTTCAAACTGTGGTTTAACAGGATTCCTGTCAGTTTTCATTTTGTCGCAAGTTTCGCACGTATTAATGAATCTATTAATATAATCTTTTAAATTAGGATAATAAATTTTTCTTTGAAGACCTTCGTAGTTTTCAGTTATACCGGCAGGTCCTGTTTCTTTGTTATGATATTCTGAAATAATATTTCCTAGTTCTTCTTCAGATTGAATGTCCTGAACTAATTTACTGCATTTAATCAATTTAATTTTAGTTTGATCGAAAAGTTTAATAATGACTTGTTGTAGAATATTGTACTGAGGGTCTGACAATTAACTATAAATTCCTACTGTTCCGGGTTTAAGAAAATGTATCAAACGGTTTTTGATTTGACTAGTTGAAGTTAAACTTGATTCTCTAAAACTGTCCTTGTTTTGTTTTTATAACTGATCTTACTGACGTTAGAGTTATTTTTTAATAAAATAATTTGCTGCTGATATTTGTTAACAATACTGTCTTCGATGGGAATATGATGTTCTAAGTTTTCTTCTTGCGAGTGTACTGTGTTAATGGTGCTACTATTTTTCAAAAGACTTTGACCTATTTTTTTCAATTTATTTCGGTATTTAGCTTGAGCGGTTATAGGTTTTTTCGAAATAGTTCGTAATTCAGGAACTTATTGTATTTCTTTTTCGACATTAGAAGAATGTTCAGAAGCTGATTTCCCTGATGCTCTCGTAGCTAGCTTTTGCACAGAAATGATATCAAACTTGTTTTTAGTACCTTTTTTCCCTCTTTTAGGTTTTTTACTTGTTCCTTCTTGGGGATCATAACTTTGAATTACATTTATTTGATCATTTTCTTTCAGACTACTTAAAAAATCTGCTGGTATGTTATCTTTACCTTTTAGATAACCTAAATCTATATCATACTTTCCCAATTTTAATATCCACCGTAACAATCTTGGATTTATGTCTCTACCTTTATATTTCTCGTATAACCACTTTATAGGTTGATGATCGGTTAAAAGCTCGAATTTGCTTCCGTAAATAAAAGGTCTATAATAGTTAACGGGCCAAATTATAGCTAAGAGCTCCTTTTCGATAGTTGAATAATTTTTCTCGAATTGACTCCAAGTTCGGCTAGCAAAACAGATTGGATGTTTACCATGCTGTAATACTGCTCCAATAGCATAATTACTTGCATCGGTAACAATAGTAAATTTCTGTTTGAAGTCCGGGTGTCTCAGAACTGGAGGATTGGTAATCAATAACTTTAACTTTTCAAATGATTCCACATATTCAAAATCGTTAACATTGACTTGTTTATCCTTTCCCAAGTATTTGACCATTGGGTATGCGAGTTTACTATAATCCTTTATGAATTTTCGATAAAATCCAGTTAGACCTAAGAAACTTTTGATTTCAGTTATTGTTTTGGGAAGCTTTACAGCCAATATTTTGGAAACTGTATCGCTATTAGATTTAATACCCTCAATCCCAATTGTATGACCTAAATACTGAGTTTCCTTGGTAAGGAAATGACATTTGTCGATTTGAACTTTAAGGTTGGCTTCTTGGAGTCTATTGACAATCTTCTGCAGATTAGTCATATGCTCCTCAAGTGTAGTACCAAATACCAATATGTCGTCTACATATACTAAACAACTTTTGTTCATATTTTCTTTCAGTATTTTGTTCATTAGTCGCTGAAATGTTGAAGGCGCATTTTTCAACCCAAATGGCAACAAATGTAAACTCATAGTGCCCTGTAGGAGTTGAGAATGCTTTTTTGTGAATATCGGTTTCCTGAATTTTTATTTGATGGAAACCTTTAGCAAGATCCAGAGTAGAGAAATACTGCCCTCTACCTAGTTTTTCAAGGATTCCCTCAATATTAAGAATGGGAAATTTATCACTAGGAGTTACTTTATTAAGTGCCCTATAATCAACTGCTATTCTCCACTTTCGTTTACCTGAGTTATCAGGTTTTTTCGAAACAACTACTACTGAACTATCAAAAGGACTAAAACTTTCACGTATTATTCCCTGTTTAAGCATATCTTGAATTTGCTTTTCTACTTTCTCCTCATGTATCTGTGGCATTCTGTAAGTTTTAATGTAAATCGGTTCTTCCGTCGTTAGTTTTAATTCATGCTCTACTAAATCTGTTGCGGATAAATAATCTCCTTCTAAATAAAATACTTTTCTATTCTTTCTCAAAAATTCTCGTAACGCTTTTTCTTCTTCGCAATTCAACTCTTCAAATGAAACATTTAGGTTTCTACTTGGTTCTAGTATGTGAATTTCATCAAAACCTAATTTAACTTTGTTGATAAAAGGAATTTTATTGTCATTCATGGTGACTATTTCGTTTTCAAAATCGATTTTTGTCCTCGTGGGTATTAGAATATTCGCACCAATTATTGCGTCAAAATTTCTACCAGATAAATCGAATAACTTCCACTTTGTAAATTCACGACCACCAATTTCCGGGGGAGTTTTCGTTATTGTTTCAAATTGAAGATCACTTACACCGGTTAATGTCCGAAATTTAGCGTTTTTCTCTATTTGCGTCACTGAATGGTTACCTGATATTTTGTAATTCAAAATGGACAAAGTTGAACCTGAATCTATCAAGGCTCTAATTAGATAATTATTTATTGTTAATTTAATTATTAAAATTTTCGACTGTTTCGAATTGATTTGTTTCCATTTGTTCTACGCGGTTTCTATTATACTGTTCCTGATATTGTGGATGTTGTTGGTACCGATTTGAATGGTTACCGTCCTTATTTTGAGGTCGGTTTTAATATCTGTTATTTTGTCTAAAATTTCCAGAATTGTTAAAGTTCCTAAACCTGTTGGAATTTCCACTATTAAAATGATTATAGTCCCTCCTAAAGCTACTATTCCTGTTACGGTTATAATTATGACTGTTACACGTTTTACTGTAGTTAGGTACTGTTCGTTTATCGTCCACACCAGTTTGCAACAATTCGTTATAAGCGTCTTCTAATGACGTTACACCTTTCGTTCGCAAATACATAGCGTCTGTTCTATTAATTTTCGCAAGGAATTTTTCAAGAATACTAACTTCGTTATTCAAAGGTTTAAATTCGTCAGGACTGTTATCGTCTAACAAATATTTTAAATTTAATTTATCTAAAATTTCAAGTAAAGAAATATATAAAAGATGATTATTTAAATTATGCGTGTTGTCCGCTTGCTCCTTCAACTTCAGATATTGCTCCTGTACTCCGAATCTTCTAATAAACGCTGTTTTGATGTTAGCCCAAGTTTTCGTTTCAACTCTTCTGACTACCACGGCTGCTCTTCCTTGAAGCTTTGCAAACACTATATCGGATATAAATTGTGTGGCAGGTGCATCAGCTATAGATGTCACCAAGCGAATTAGACTTTCCACTTCTCTAATATAGCTTGACATCTGCAATCCATCGTCTCCTTTAAACACTGGCATCGATCTTGCTTCCCTCAATAGGTCACTAAACGATATGCTTGCTTCTGCCATTATAAAAAAAGATTTTACTGTGTTACCTTATACGCTGACTGCTGTACCAGGAACCACTTTTCATTTTTATTTTTAAAATCTAGCTTTCAATAACACACCCGGGCGATTCTTCGAGTGTTTATTGCATCGGCTAGATTGTTTAACGCACTAATTAACTAGATCCTCATTTTTATTATATTATAATCACACTAATTAATTTGTATTGCGCGTTTTTGGTTCGACCACTGGACTCGTCTAGTTGGGTCCTTGCGTTGTTTTTCTAGACTTTCGGTACTAGATATATTACTTTGCACGGACGCGACGAATCCTACCGACTGCGCCCATTTTGTTGGAGGATAATCGATTCAAATAAAAAAAAACACGAAGCTTCAATCTAATACCACTTTATTAAGCGGGAACCGATTTAGAACTCTCCGTTTATCTTTCAACACATTGCCTTTTATAGCCTGTCCTTATCTTATATTTATGTCTTCACTCCAGAGTGCAGACTTGCAATTTCAAGTTCTCAGGCCACCCAAATAGCGCGATCGGATTACTGAAATTTCACTTGGTCAATGTTTTGATGATCCAAGGAATTTGCAGATAACGCATCTGCATCCACATTTAGGTGCCCTGACGTAACTCGCACGATATTATACACCAAACTCGGCTAGCTTGCCAGTAATCACCACACTTTTTGTTTTTGAGAGGCTAAACAAACTCTTTGCACGACACTAACGATCGTTATCTCTTTTCTGCAGCTGTCGTTGAGTTCAATAAAAAGAAAGTTTTGTTGGGTTGCATCTCAAGTTTTATTACAAATCTGGAAAATTCAAAAATTACCATGACGAATTTATTGAGCGATATTTGATTTTGAAGCTGCTGTTGGTGCCAATGTTGGTGCAGATACTATTTAACATTTTTTTGACTGGGTATTCTACTTTTAAAAAACATGAAGAAAACGACAACATTTGAGTTATGATTTTAGAAGTGAAATCATTTGGGGCGCTAACTTTAGAGTTTAGAAAAGTTTGGGGTGCTAACATTGGAGTATCACTAAAGGAGATAGAATGAGAAAGTTTTGGAAGATATGAATATAATATAAAGAATATATATTCCAGTAGATGATTCACTACTTTTCAGCAAGAGCTCTTCTCTTTCTGATTAATTTTCAAAAGCATGCCACTTTAGGGAAAGAGTTCATTAAGTGTGCTTGCAAAACGAACGATCAAAAAAAAATTGTGTTGACGAGCAAATGATTCCATTTCAAATTTAAGTTTTCAGACAGTAAGTGCGCTGTTAAAGTATTCCGGTAGATTTCAAAAAATTTTTCTCTGTATTGATTCGGCTCACTACTAGACTTTGATCTTTGTGAAAATATGCATACAAAAATGTACCATCCTTTTGGTCAGCTTCACGAAAAACGGGACATGAGGGAAAAATACATTTTGAAATTAACGTTAGCGTCCGGTTCAACCATTTTCAGGAAAAGTTATATTACTTATGCGTAAGTACGTAATCTTTGCAATATGATCATTACTGGAGCTTGAATACCATCATGACCCCCAAATTTTTTTTACTTTTCTTCCAAATTTCAAAATGATGATTTTGAAGCAAGAAAAAATAATATCTGAAGGATCTAAATTCAGCTATCTTCTTCCTAACTGTACCTTATTCTTATTCATCACGTGCACAGTGGCGGACATAACTACAAGTTTATTCACAAAATTGCACTTAAAATGTGGATGCAAGTTTGAATGCTTTTTTATTTTGTGCGTACTGTGAAATACATTTCCAAGAAATACTGTTATGTCATAACCTTGATTTCTTCTGCTTATAATTTACTCAGTCAGAACATTTCATGCATTTCAAGTGGACATATTTATACGTTCAGTAAATTAGAAAGTTCTGTTTGTGAAATTTGGAGGAATTAACTGGGAATTTTTGAAGTAATTGCACTGAGAGGAACTCGTTTGTTTACATAAATTAAATTTACCATTTTCCATAGAAAAATGCCACGAGGAATGGTATTATCGATGGAGGAAAGGGCAAAAATTGATGCCTACAAAGAAAACTGTTTCTCCAAGCGGGAAATTGCAAGAAGGCTTAAAAGATCTGTATGTGTAATTAATAATTATATAAAATTGAAAGAAAGGTACAACGCTTCGAGGAGAACAGGCAGAAAACCTACCATAAGTGAACGTCAAAACGGCTAATACGGCAGAAAGCCATAAACAAAAGTATGAATGCGTCTCAAGTTCGAGCAGATTTAGACTTGCCTGTAACGGTGCGGCACGTAAGAAGAATCCTGAGTAGCAGCGACAATTTAATATGGACAAAAAGGAAGCCTAAACCACAATTAAAGGAGAGACATAAAAGTGCAAGATTACTGTTTGCGGAAACCTACATGTCTTACAAAGATGAGTGGAAAACGGTTCTTTTCAGTGATGAAAAGAAGTTTAATTTAGACGGGCCGGATGGATTTCAACACTACTGGCACGACCTAAGAAGAGATAAGGAATTACGACTCTCGCGTAATTTCGGTGGCGGTTCGGTTATGGTTTGGGGATGCTTCTGTTACCATGGGCAGCTTCCTTTGGCCACAATATCCACAAGAATGGATTCGAAAAAAGTAAGTTGAACTTGTCGAAGACTTGCTTATGGATCACGCAGAGTCAATTGTTGGACCAGATTTTGTCTTTCAACAAGACAATGCTGCCATACATGTATCCCGAGAGACAAAAGCTTGGTTCAACTCAAAGGATATACCAGTTTTAGAATGGCCAGCTTGTAGTCCTGACTTGAACCCCATAGAGAATCTATGGAGAATAATATCGAGAAGAGTATATGAAAATGGAAGGCAATTTTCGAACACAAGAGAGCTAAGGGAGCAAATAATACGAGCGTGGGACGAAATACCAGTTACAATATTACAAACCTTGGTGAATTCAATGCCAAAACGTGTATTTGAAGTAATTAAATCCAAAGCAAGCCACACGAAGTATTAACCTTATCATTTTATTAATAAATATGTGCTCCATTTCTGGTGAACTTATAATTATGTCCCCTAATTTAAGAGAAAAAAAATTGAATTTTAATTTTTTAACTTCCCAGTATATGGGAAGTTCTTGTAATCGCCTCGAAAATCGAAATTGAAATTTTGAACATTTCTTTACGTTTTGAGGTCTATAGAGTATATATAAAGTGTTTTTAGAAAGGGAGATGTATGTGTGTGTGTGTGTGTATGTACGTACGTACGTACGTACGTACGTATGTACGTTCGTGGACACTTTTTTCTACGACGATAACTCACGTAAACAAAGTCGTATCGACTTTGTTGAGGTGTCAATCGAAGCGTCTTTGCAATCTTAAGAGCTGATTAGTTTTTGGAAAACTTCGATCGGGGGGGTTTGCTGTTTTTCCCGTTTGAAGGTCATTTCTGTCATGCGTTATATATCGCGAACCTGAAGTACGATTTTCTTGAATAAGGTGTCAATCGACGCGTATTTACATTTATGTGATTCTGTCAAGTTTTCAAAAAATTTCTTCTTTTTTTAAAAAAAAGTGCAAAAAATAACGATTTTTTTCAAAAACAATAAATTTTTAACCTTATTTCCAAGTCGCAGTAACCAATGTTTATAAAATTGATATATTCCAAACAGTTCTATTGAAAATGACATCAAAGTTTTTTACTCATGATCACAAAAAAATCAAATAAAAAATAAAAAATCATTAACAGTCATAATGTTCTTCAAGACCATTTCTGTCATGCTTTATATCTGACGAACCAAACATACGATTTGCATTGTTAAGGTGCCAATCGACGCGTATTAACATTTGCGTGAATCTATCAAATTTTTATAAAAACTGTTGGAGCCGTTTTTTTAATTTAAGAGAATAAAGTGCAAAAAACTAGATTTTTTTTCATAAACAATAAATTTATAACCTGATTTGCGAAATATAGTAATCAGTGTTTATAAAATTTATATACTCCAAACAATATTTGTAAAAACAATTTCAAAACTTTTTTTCATGATTACGTAAAAAATTAAATTACAAATAAAAAATAATTAAAAGTCATCATGATTTCCAAGGTCATTTTTATCATTCACTATATCTCACGAAGCAGATATAATTTTTGCATCATTAAGGTGTCAATAGACGTGTATTGACATTGTGGCAATTTTTTCAACATTACATGAAAATTGTTTCAGCCCCTTTTTAATTTAATAAGAGAAATGCAAAAAATTAGGCTTTTATGGTTTTAAGGTTTTTTTCATAAAAAATAATTTTTCAACTTGATTTGCACAGCACAGTAATAAATTTTTATAAAATTTATACATTCTTATCAGTTTTTGAAGAGAAACCAGCAAAACCACAATCCATGATTATAAAAAAAAACTAAATAAAAAATAAAAAATCATTCAAAGTTATTATGTATAGAGGGTTCATACGAATGACATTAATTTATATCTTTTATTCTAAGGAATTTGTTGTAAATTCAATCGAAGTTTTATAATATTTGCATAATTTGAGCAGATTTTTAATAGTTTTACAGTGTTTTAGTGTTAATTAAAAAACTGCTTAAATGATAGAAGTCCAAAAAAACCTTCCGTAGATGATATGATTAATATTAACTCATTCCTGTTGCTGCTATGAATACCTCTCATTATTATTTTTTAAAGTTGTAATATTTTTAAAATTATTATTTTGTTTAATATTTTTAATGTTTATCTAGATATTACTGGGAAGTTGACCTTGTGGACCTCAAGGGTCGCACTTCGCGGCTTGTTAAATTTTGTTTACGGTTGAAATAATTTAATTTCATTTTAATTTTGTTACATATATTATCAAGTTTTTCTTGACATCTGTTCGTAATAAATATAATGAATTTTATTTGAATTTTTTTGTGAACTTATAATTATGTCCTCCACTGTAGCAATTGCTATGCAATTGTTATGCAAAAACTATATAAAACAAGCCGCAAGGTGCGACCCTTGAGGTCCACACGGTCAACTTCCCAGTAATATCTACATAAACATCAACAACATTACAACAATGAGAGGTATTCATAGCAGTAATAGGAATGAATTCATATGAATCAAATCGTCTACGGAAGGGTTCATTGATTACGTAAGGTTTTTGGTCGAAGAGGACAGATTGAATATTCACGCGGATCAATCGGTGGGGGCCTTTTCGGTCTTGAAAATTTTTGTTGGTTTCAAAATTTTAGCGGTTTTTTTAATTAAAAGACTATGAAAACTATCAAAAACTTGCTCAAATTCCGCAATACTTTACAACTTTGATTGAATTTACATTTTTTTAGAATAAAAGATATAAAGTAATAGCATTCGTATGAACCCTCTTTACATGGTAACTTTGAATGATTTTTTTATTTTTAATTAAGTTTTTTTCATATTCATGGAATAAAATTTTTCCGGTTTCTCTTCAAAACCTGATAAGAATGTATTAATTTTAAAAACAGTTATTACTGTGCTGTGCAAATCAGGTTAAAAAATATTTTTTATGAAAAAATATATTTTTTCGCATTTTCTTCTATTAAATTAAAAAAAGGCTGAAACGAGTTTTTATAATGTTAAAAACTTCACAAAGATGTAAATACACGTCAACTGACACCTTAAAGATGCAAATCTTATATCTGGTTCGTGAGATATAGTGAATGATAAAAATGACCTTGAAAATCATGATGACTTTTAATGATTTTTTATTTTTAATTTAATTTTTTACTAGATCGTGAGAAAAAGTTTTGATGATTTTTCTACAAGCATTGTTTGGAGTATGTAAATTTTATAAACATTGTCTACTACATTTCGCAAATCAGGTTAAAAATTTATTGTTTATGAAAAAAACCTAATTTTTTTCACTTTTTTTTTCTTAAATTAAAAAACGGCTCTAACTATTTTTTTTAAAAATACAGCAGATTTACAAAAGTATTAATACGCGTTCATTGACACCTTAATAATGCAAATTCTATGTTTGGTTCGCGAGATATAACGCATGACAGATATAACCTTGAAGATCATGATGCCTGTTAATGAATTTTTATTTTTTATTTATATTTTTACGTAATCATGAGAAAAGTTTTTGATGTTGTTTTTACAAACATTACTTGAAATGTATAAATTTCATAAAAATTGTATACTGTGTTTCGTAAATCAGGTTGAAAATTTATTGTTTATAAAAAAAACCTTAATTTTTTGCACTTTTTTTTAAAAAATTTGAAAACCGCTCCAAGATTTTTTTTTAAAAATTTGATGGAATCACGCAAACGTCAATACGCGTCGATTGACACCTTGTTCAAACAAATCGTATGTTCGCGAGATATAGCTCATGACAGAAATGACCTTCAAACGGACAAAACAGCAAACCCCCCCGACCGAAGTTTTCCAAAAACTAATCAGCTCTTAAAATTGCAAAGGCGCTTCGATTGACACCTCAAGGAAGTCGATACGACTTTGTTTACGTGAGTTATGCTCGTAGAAAAAAGTGTCCACGAACGTACATACACACACACACATACATCTCCCTTTCTAAAAACACTTTATATATACTCTATAGACCTCAAAACGTAAAGAAATGTTGAAAATTTCAATTTAGATTTTCGAGGCGATTACAAGAACTTCCCATATACTGGGAAGTTAAAAATAATTTGGAGGTACTTTGACATTTCACTAATTTTCTCTTGTGCGAATATTCATGTATGCTACATTTTGCTCGCATCTATTCAAACAGATAATATTGAAAACTGTAATATTTTTTCCTAAAGTACACATGCAAACTGAAAAATTCTAATTTTTGAAAAAAATAAGGGTAATTATCATAATTGAATGGGTTAAGGTTCAACTGCGTGTGTCGCAGATATGTAGTTTTATGCCAAGTAGTTATTGAAAAACATCAGTTTTAGTATCAAGTATATAGTTTTTAATATTTGAAGAAAATGACAGTTTGAATTCACATTACTTTTTAAAACTAACAAACAATTTTAAGGCGTTTATTAATTTTCCTGTTTACCGACTGTAAATTGGCTATTGGGAGACGTTTTGAATATACTACTCACAGTGTGTACACTGCGGTTCTAAAACATTTGTAGTGACTTGCTTTTGGAAAAAAATATTGAGAATATATATTGCGAGATACTTCACACATATATAACTATACGTTCGATGTTTTAGTTTTACTTTATAAATGATAAAAATAGGAATTTTTCTAAGCAAAAGTTTTCTGTTATATTCTATAAACATAGTTTTTTATGTATTGGGTGTTAACTAGACGTGAAAAATTATCAAATATCTGATATTATGGCAATGAACATTGCTTATTAATAACACTTCAGTTTATCAAGTGGATAAAACTGTCACTGCTTTGCTAAAACATATTCTTCCTCACATACACGCTACTTGTCTATATTTTAGGCACATACCAATGTTGTCTTCTGGACTACCTTTACCGATTCCTTTCCCGAAATGAATTCCTACTCTGAAAGGAATAACAGTTGATTCGACTTTGCATGGACCATTCAATGCAGAACAGAACCTACTGCCACAGTGAACGGGCTCACATTCAGGTAAGGATCCCGATCCACCTTCAATGAAGTCTTCAACAATGCAAGGTATTGTAATTCTGTCAGTACATATTGGAATGAGTTGGCGTGCTCCTCGTGATTTCTTGTTTTGAAAGCCAAAAGTTTTAGAGAAAAAATCAAAAATATCAAAGCCTCCCCGAACTGGACGTAACGGTAGTATTTCGCCTGCACCCGATCCTTCTACAGTATCAGAATTATCAGCCTGAACGTTCGTAATGGTGCTAGTAAGCTCGATTGGAAATCTTTGCGTCGTGTAAATTCTTTCAGTGGATGTGGTTGATAGAGCTGCACAGTTTAATGACTGGCCAGATTCTGAAACAAAAAAAAAATAAGTTCGTTTTATTTCATTCAATAAGGATTTGAAAATAAAGACATGTAAAATGGTATATAACGGAAAATAGTCAAAATCGACCCTTAAAACAAAATTGATCGGTCAATGAGTTTTCTGATTCTGAAATGCGATATACTTTTTCACAGATTGATTCCCAGCTTAAGAGATCAGGGACTATGAGATGCGTGAAAGAAATCATAGTGGCGGCAACCGGAAGTTTTTGATGAATTATATTGAAAAACAGGCCGATTTATAAATAATAAAAAAATAGTGATAAATACCAAAAGCTTCAATTGAGGATTAGATAAGCTAATGAACGAATGGCTTTATCCGTTGAATTTTGATAAAACACAAAAAAGTGCTGATGGTCACCGCGGATGTAAAACAACGGCCCACAAACGATTCAGAATTTTTGAAATTTTCGTGAAAGATACCTGAAGTATGTAATGAAATATGTTTACAGCGAATTTGAATTGCTACAAAGATTCAATCCAACATAACGTCAGTATCGTTGACTGAGGTTCATGGATGAACGCTCTCTCTTGTCGTACTGTCTAATTTGGGTTTGGTCTCCATTTCGCTGGAGAAGCGATGCCTGCTCGCAGAACAGTTAAGTTCGGCGCTTATTGTCGTGGTTAAGTTTTCTAGCATAGATCCCGAATCTCATTTCTAGTGATAATGCATGCTTAAAAAGTTGGACCGTAAATCATCAATTTCATAAAAATGGTAACATCAATTTTTTGAGACTTTACTTTGCTCATTCGAAGAAAACCTTTGCGCGTTTGTCGAGCTAAAACATAATATGGTATGAATTTTTTGAGGGATAAGTCATTGACAGGACCGGTGGTGGTGTTTTCCTTTTTGGCGCGCGGAGAATATGAAATGATGTTGGCTTCTAAAATTATATTTTTAACTTCTCAGTTCCTAGTGGGAAGTTATTGTAATGGTATCAATTTTGAGTTTTCAGGTCTCTACAATCCAAATCCATTGTATTTATTTTATTATTATTATTATTTTTTGGGACTGGTTTCATTTTAACAACGTGACTTAAAGCTGAATGAGTTTTAACAATAATCAGTTAAGTTGTTTTTTATTGAAGATCAAAATACTGAAGAAAAAACAAAAAAATGCTTAATTTGAAACGCACTATTAATTCGTGCAGATTCCAAATACCTTCATAGTAATATTATAAATATTGTGTGTTTTAGCAAAATTTTGATCAGTGTTGTAAAAACTGTTATTTAAAAACAAATCAAAATTAATTTATGGAAATCCAAACTTATATCAGGTTTGATAGAATGAGAGCAGTGACGCTAATGCAGATAATAATTGGATATTGTTATTAATAATTTAATATTGTTAATAACAATCAAATTTTGTTAGTTGTAATTTAAAATTGTGAATATAAATTCAATTATAATTGTTCAGTAACGATCAAACATTCTTAACGAATGATTATTATTCATAATAATTAAATACCCTCAATAATGGTTCTGGATTCTGGGACCGTGGTGGAGAACGAAGAGGAGGTGGAGGAGGACGAAGATGTCGAGGCTTTGGTAGTAGATAGCCAGTTGATGGAGGCGTCTTTCTCTACCAAATGTTTTGTGGCTAGATAAATTTTTTTACAATAAAAAAAGTAATAATAAAAATTTAGAATATTAATTAATAATAATAGTAATTTCTAATTAAAGTAATTAATAATAATAAAAACAAGAATGGATTTTTTATTCACCCCACTTAGAATTTCGCGTGTGCCTCAAGGGTCACACTTAGATAACATATTCCTCTAATTTGCCCTGAATAAACATAATTCACAGTTCAATTTTGATAACATACTCCTCTGGTTTGCCCTGAATAAACACAGCTCAGTATTTTTTTAAATTTCACCCAATTTCTTTATATTTTGCAGTCAATGCTTAACAAAGTTCACATTAGTTACTGCAAGCACACGGCGTCGTTTCTTAGAAAAAAATTCAATGTTTGATGATGACCTTTATTTCCCATTTCATTGTTAGGCCACTAACATACAACACTCTCGCGAGACTTTCCACTAGATATTCACGCGATAAAAGAAGGACCGTGGTAAAATCACCACACACACGTCAGCGTAGGTGGACCGAAGCATTCTTAGTACAGCCAAAGCGTCGTAATTTGGACGTAAACCGTGCATTTTCAAAAGGCAGAATTTTTTTTTTGCAATGCGTGGTGAATGGTATAGTTAGCTTAAGTTCAATTTTCTGGGGTCCCCGATGACGGCATTTGGGACACTTCCATATCTCCGAAACCATGGTTTCCAAAAGAAAGTTGTGTATGGCAAACTTGCGTAGAATATTATTTTTAGCAAGTTGTTCATACATCTTTTTTACGTGGTATCGATATTAAAAAAGATACAATCCAAAAACCATACCCAAAAAGTGAGGAACAACTTTCGGGCGCCACAACTTTTTTAATTTCACGTTTAACGCGAAACACGTTGGAATACTTTTCAAAGATGATTTTGTCACAAATCGTTTGCAGTATTGATTGTACCCATCACTGCACATTAACGAGAGTTATTCCATCCCAGATGGGAGAAAGTCGCGTGCAAAACCCGTTTTAAGCCAAATAATCGTCTTTTGATGACGAACCCCGTTGCGAAACTCGCCGAGCATTTTGGAAGGCAGCCGGTTTTTTGTCGCAATGTGTAGTATGTCTTACTGTGAGCTTAAATCCAAGTTTCTGGGGTCGCAGCCCTATCCTCTGGGCTCCATCTTGGAAACAAAAAATAGTGGGACATTCCCCATATCTTCGAAACGCTGGCTCCCATAAGAAAGTTAATATGGCAAACTTACGTAGTACCTAATTTGTGGCAATAAAAGAGGTAAGCCTAAAACGAAATCCAAAAAGGGTGGAACATCTTTCGAGCGCCACAGCTTCTTTGTTTTCACTTTAACCCCAAAACACTTTGGATATTGAAAGTTATTACTTTAAGGCAATTTTGTCGCAAGTCATTTGCTGTATTGTTCGTTTTGATCGCTGTACACTGGCGGAAGCTAGTGCATCCCAAAAAACGCATTTTTAGGCCAAATAATCGGCTTCCGATGGCAAACCCCCTATTACAAAACTCACGGAGCATTTTAGTGGGTAGAATTTTTCAATTGCAATGAGTAGTATGCCTTTATGTGAGTTTAAATTGAAGTTTCTGGGATCGTAGCTCCAATCCCCTTGGCGCCATCTTAAGCAAAAATAGATAACGGTTTAATATAACAAACTTGTGTAAAATTCAATTTGCAGTAAGTTGTGTATACATTATTTTCACGTGCTGTCAATATTAAAGGAGTTACACGCCTAAACGACGTTGAAAAGGAGGGATCATTTTTCGCGCGCCACAACTTCTTCGTTTCTCTTATTATCGCGAAATTTGTCCGTAAATAACTCTTTGGCAGTTTTATTACCAATTACGTTTGCGGTATTCCTTGTTTCCATCACTGTGTCATGTCGGAAGTTATTGCGTCTTGAAAGGGGGTAAAGCACACGAAAAAAAAGCATTTTAACACCTGTTTATCTGGTCCTCAAGTGGTTTTATTCCTAAATATGATCAAGCTAAGTTTCTGCAGATGCGGGACAAGTCATAGGAAAAAAGCATTTTAACACCTGCTTATCTGGTCCTTGCTAATTATATTCTACGCAAGTTTGCCATACGTAGCTTTCTTGTGGAAGCCACGGTTTTGGTGATAGGGGTGTCCCACTTTCTTTTGTTTTGAAGATGGAGCCCAAACGCCATCTTCGGGGACACCAGGAAATTGAACTTAAGCTAATTATACCATTCCCAATGCATTGCAATAAAAAATGACTGCCTTTTGAAAATGCACGGTCAAACTCCCAATTGACTGGGAGACATCTTTCCGGGAGCCACTTTCACATCTTTTATCCGTACTGATGGTTGTAGGTTGTAGTGGCAGTCTCTTTTATTCAAAGTTGGCTCACTTAGGTCACGAGAGGCCCATTGTGATTTCCGTACTGATAAGAAATGCCTTTTTTAACTTCCCAGTACATGGGAGCTTCTTGTAATCGCCTCGAAAATCGAAATTGAAATTTTCACCATATCTTCATGTTTTGAGGTCTATAGAATATATTTAAAGTGTTTTACAAAATGAGATGTATGTGTGTGTGTATTTGAACAAAATTATTCAAAATGGCCACCACGCGACAAAATCTCGTCAGTGGGCGTAATAACAAAAACTGCATTCATTTGTGCTAGCGCTCTTTTGTCCTTCAAGCATCGATATGAGAATAACAAATAACGTAGAAAAGGCTTTGTAACCTACCACCCCCGTTCCGATTGATCCGCGTGAATATTCAATGAAATCAATCTACCAAAAGCTTTGCGTAATCAATGGACGCTCCCGTATATGTTATGATTGATATTAACTCATTCCAATTACTGTTATGAGTACCTCTCATTATTACTATTTAAAGTAGTATTATTTTAATAATTATTTTTGTGTTTAATATTTTTAATTTTTATGTAGATACTACTGGGATGATCGTGTGGACCTCAGGGGTCGCACCTCGCGGCTTGTTCAGTATGCGATCGCGAAACGGAAAAAAAGCTGAAAGATTTAAACACACTCGCTCACGACATTTGGGTGAAGGATTTCTTATCCAAACGTAAAAATAGTGGGCTAAGCTGGATTACTGTTAGACTACTAATACCTCGAATTTTTGGTTAACATAATCGATGTTTAAATTCTGATTCTCTATCTTTGCCGTCCGACACTACAGCTGAATTTTCTAGTGGATGCTCGTCCAAGGACAGTCTTTATTCCCGATCATTGCTAAGTCAAGGTCAACAATTACAGAAAATAATAACATTAAGAAACGACAAAAATATTTTAACTGAATACGGAATAACTCTTTCAAGCATCTGATTTTGTAAAGCATTGAATGACAGAAATGCAAATTAGATACAAAAATTTGTTATAGGACAAACTTGAGTTTAAACTTTTAAGTATATGAAGAATTAATTGGACCCATAATCGATATCGAGATTTACAACAATATCTATTTGCTGATTTTTTTACTCCACAAGCAATCAAATGCCAAAATAAAATTGGCGACGACAAGAATTTTATGAAAATATCATTCTCACATGAAATTCGTCGCTCGGCATGTGGAGAAGACTAGCCGGAATCCAATTGATATGTG
This sequence comes from Oxycera nigricornis, assembly GCA_963942545.1. NCBI lineage: Eukaryota > Metazoa > Arthropoda > Insecta > Diptera > Stratiomyidae > Oxycera > Oxycera nigricornis. Next base: position 73,275,012 of record OZ012661.1, read on the forward strand.
AGTGGTGTATCGCCTTTGCCACCGAGGATTGAACTCGCAACGTCCATCATACAAAGCAAGCGCTGTAGCGTCGAATCCACATCCAAAACCACATTCGAACTCATTGGAAAGCATGCCGTCAACCGAGCACTGATCGCGCAGCCATCAGCGATTCTCCGTCATACAAAGAACGGCAATATTGACTGAGCGTCGGCTGAGTTCTGTAAAGTGGCATTGGCCCAGCACTGGGGTAGCGCTGTAAAATGGCACTCCTCGTTGAGTGTTGGCTGAGTGTTGCAAATTGATCCTGGCAATCGGCACTGACCAATAGCTTGAAGCTACTACTACAAAATAAAACTCTGCGTTGCAAATAGTCATTTATGTCGCTTGATTATGACTTGATATATTAGATATTCGATGTACGGAATGTGCTAGTTGTTCATATAGTGGCAGATATGAACGCAATTTTGAAAAGAACACATTTTTCATTATTGAACTTCCTGCGAATCGTTAAACATTCTACTTGTGTCTTGAATTGATACATTTCAGTAATTTCTCCAGACCCAGTGTCAATTTACAACACTGGACCAGCCTTCGATTGCAGACTATTAGCTGTGTTCTTTTCAGCGAATATCTTTTCCGCTATGGCCAAACAAGGTGTCTGAAAGTTACGGCAAACTAAATTTTCGCCATATTTGTGATACATAGCATCTTCGTGCGAGTCACACTTTGAAAAATTAAGTGTGTGACTTCTGCTTAAAATTGCGACTATACCCACCACTATTCGGAGGACTTTCACATTATTGCCGTAACTCGAATATTCATTGTATCAAAGCATGTCATAATAAAGTGGCATAGATTACTTTTTTATTTGCAACGCAGACTGAGTTTTATCTTGCAGTAATGACGCTAAGCACTGGGCCAGTGCCGATCCCCTGTGCTGGGAGTTGGCATTGAGCCAGCACTCGAATGCAGTACTAGGCCAGAAGTCAGCCAGCACTTGCAGCTGACCGTTGGCCGGTTGTTGTACGCCAAGGCTTGGCCGACGCTTGGCGTTGTTTCCACTGCTGACAAACTCGTCTGTCTGGAATATAGTTCCAAAAATTACATTTGTGGGCGAAAACATTGTTGAAATTGCTTCACGGACAGCTGTTTCTTTGTTTAATAAAGACACTTGCACCCTAGTAAAAATCATGCAAGAAATGGGCGTAACAATAGCATGCGGACAGTTATGACCAATTACAAATCAAGACCGCTGATAAACGCAGCACCGATGCATCAAACGAGGCAAGAACAGCTCGAAGAGATGAGAAATCAAGCCAGCAGGGCATGTCCGAGGAATAGAAAGGACTTTTGTATGCTTTAGGTACCGCTAAGTAATTTTAAGTGTCAATGTAACAAAAAAAAACTGTTTGGAAACTTTAAACGCGTTTTTTCGAAATGTTTTTGCAACTGCTTGACACGATTTTAAATATGCCCTTCGACCGATTGCTCCAATTTTTTGATATTTTATAGTTTACATATATGGCTATCGCATGATTTGTAAGGACTGTAGAGATCGGTGATAAATTAACAGATGTTCAGCCGATTTTCTAACCTCAAAACCCATTTTTTTTGAGAAGCCGCCGCCATTTTGTTACGTTTTGGCTATATTTTCTTATTCTAATTCATGCGATACCGAATTAAATACAAAATAATATCCTGTTAGAACGATCTGCGTTATCAACTGTCACTCTGTTAATTAAATCGAGTGTATACAAGCAGCCCATGAAACATTTGAAGTCAATAAAATATGTTTTCATATTTATTCCTTGTAAAAATATTCTTCATGTCAGACGTATAATAAATTCAATATCGTGAATTAGAATATTATGTCTCTTTCATTTCAACTCTCACTCATCAAATAGGTTATGGGCCCAGGGAAAACGCATGACAGGATGCGTATCGAATTGCTGAATAATGAAAATTATGATACATGGAAGATCCAGATACGAGCCCTCGTAACAAGGAATGAGATTTGGGATGTATGTAAATGGATGTCAACGGAGAATGTTCGACAGTGGAAAGTCGAGGACGGCAAGGCGATGGCAGACATCATTTTATCAATAAAGCCGTCGGAATTGAAGATCGATAAGGGATGCGTATCGTCACGTGAATTGTGGAAAAAATTGCAAACGACTCATCAATGGTCGGGGCCAGCAAGAAAGGCGGCGTTCATCAAGCAGTTGACATATCACCATATGGAAGAAAATGAAATTACGCGCGATCACTTAGTGAAATTTTTTGTTACGGTCGATAAGCTCAACGAGATGGATATTGAGATCAACAGAGATCTTCTCTCGATTATGTTGTTGCAGAGTCTCCCCCGTCATTTGAAAACTTTCGGTGCGCGATAAAATCACGAGACTTATTGCCGGCACCAGAAGTCCTACGAATCAAGATCCTGGAAGAGAGCGACGCACGCAATACTTTGAAGCTAAGGAATGACAAAATAAGAAAGGAGACCAGCAAATCAAAAAAAGAAAGTGGCATTCAAATTTAAGTGTCACAGGTGTCACAAAGTTGGTCTTAAAGCCGCCCAGTGCCGAGAACTATTGACGAACTTGAATAACGCAAACGTCGTGGGCAACGTTAGCCTATGCGCCTTGACGGATCTGTCATTAGTCGACAGAACAAAAAAGGAAACACTGAAAGTGAGAATTTGTGAGCCCCGCAGAGCATGGTGCATTGATAGTGGCTGTTCAACACACATGTGTAGTGATAAAGAAGCCTTCCAAGACATTGATGAGTCTATTGCTGGAAAAGTAGACCTCGTCAACAATGCATCGACGGAGATTAAGGGGAAGGGATCGGTATCTTTTACAGTGAACGGCGATGGTGCCGAGAAACGCGTAGTATTAAATGACGCTTTATACGTTCCAGAACTGCGTACTAATCTCCTATCCGTAGGAAATGCCTGCGATAAAGGTTTCGATGTCATTTTCGGAAGAAAAGGTGCTAAAGTTGTTGATGTGCAAGGGTCACCTATATTGGAAGCCAATCATGGGCGTGGTGGTCTCTTCTTCTTGAAAACACCAAAGATTAATGAGTCAAGTGCGAATGCTAAAAAATATGACAACACTACCAAGAGGTTGTCACTCGCTGAGATCTGGCACAGGAAGATGGGCCATTTGAATTATAGAGATCTGGAAAAATCATTTGAGAAAAATTAGTGAGTGGAATAAAAATAAAAGGTGATTTTAAAGACATATTTTGCGAGATTTGTGCAAAGGGGAAAATGACCCGAGCTACATTTTTCAAGAAATCGAAAAGAAAGTCGAAAATTCTCGATATAATTCACTCCGATCTTTGTGATCCAATGCCATTCGAATCGATCGGAGGATCGCAATACTTCGTATTCTTCATTGATGACGCGTCAAGATGGTGCGAAGTACGTTTTTTGAAAAATAAAAATGATGTCCTAAAGGCATTCATTGAATTCAAAGCCTTTGTTGAAAATTAATCAGCCAGGCGAATAAAGTACCTGAAGTTTGATAATGGCAGAGAGTACGCCAACAGAAACTTCAACACATTACCAAAACAAAATGGAATTGGCCGGAGATTGTCATTATCACATACTCCGGAGCAGAATGGAGTCGCAGAGAGAAAGAATCGAACGCTCATGGACATGGCTCGGTGTTTACTTCTGCAATCTTCATTGTCGAGCTGTCTCTGGGCAGAAGCTGCCAATACGGCAAATCATATTAGATACCGTTGACGAACGAGTCATCTCGAAGGATGAACACCTTTCGAAATGTGGAAATTATATATTCCTGATGTCAGTCATCTGCAGGAATTCGGACATGAAGTTCTTTCTTCGAAACGCGAGCCAGGAAAGGGAAAATTCGAGGCAAGATCCAGAAAACGATATTTCGTCGGATATTCAGAAACGTCCACAGGGTACCGAGTCTGGTCACCTTTGGAGAGACGCGTTTAATTATCGAGAGATGTAAAATTTACCAGTACAAGAGTGATGTCATCGATGATGCAAAATCAGAATGAGCTGGAAATTTCGAACGAATTTGAGCCTGAGACAGTGGAGGTGGAGATTCGACCAAATCGAAAAACAATCGTTGACCGAATCGCAGATACAACTAGTGCTATCGATGATCGAATCGAAGATCCAACAAGTGCTATCGAGGGTAAAATTCATCAAGGTATGAGACCAAACGCGAACGAACATACTATTCGAGTACGCGGAGCTGGACGACCTCGCCTACTACGAACTGGACTTGGGAGATCGAGAAAGCTGTTTCATGACATCAACCAGTCCAACAATGACATGGAGTCTGATCAAGTAGAAGAACAGGAAACAAACGACCAGTAAAATGATGAAAGCCATTTAATTAATGAAAGTTGTTTAGCTGAAATTCCAGTCGAAGTGATGATCCAAGGGTCCGACGTCAACGAGTGGTGCGAAGCTATCGCAAATGAAATAGAGTCCATTTTGAAGAACGACACTTGGGAATTGATCAACAGACCTGACGATCACAGTGTGATTGGAAGCATGATCGTGTTGTGGAATTAGTACGGTAATGATGGGTTCTTAGAGCGTCGGAAAGCCCGCATAGTTGCTAAAAGATTCGCTCAACGTCCAGGAGTGGATTTTGACGATACATTTGCTCCTGTATCAAGAATCGAATCAATCCGAGTCTTAATGGCAATTGCCGCCAAGAGAAGCATCGCCATTGAACAATTGTACGTTACAACAGCGTATTTGAATGGGGTATTAAATAAAAAGATACTCATGGAACCACCAAAATATATTCAAAAGGGATATGAGTTCCTGGTTAGGGTTAAGCAAGACGACTGTGAAATCGGGGGAAGAGCTCGACAAATGCTCTTGGAGATTCGAAATGGAGATAAAGTTTGTCTTCTCCGCAAGGCTCTCTATGAATTACGTCAGGCAGGTTGCTGCTGGAATGAACGTCTTTGCCAGATTTTGGGTGAATTTGGAGCCACAAAGTCAACGGCCGATCCTTGCAATAGGGTCAAGAACGCAATTTACGGTTAATAGCTACGTGATGACATATTGGTTATTTCAGAGAATCGAGCCAGCATTCGTGAGCAGATGAAATTCCTTTCAGGAAAATTAGAAATTAGATGCCTACGACCTGTTAACTACTGCCTAGAAATAGAATTTGATCAAAGTACCACCGGTATAGCTATGAGTCAGACGAGCTACATCCTGGACATTTTGAATCGTTTTGGAATGTCCAATGCAAATGCGATTTCTACTCCCTTGGATGCAAATGTGAATTTGGTAGGTTGCTTGAATGACGACGGAAAATCAGATAGTTTTCCGGATCGCGTGCTGGTCAGATCACTGGTGTATATCGCTACATGTACAAGCCCCGACATCGCATTTTCTGTAAGCTATTTGAGCCAGTTCAGCAACTGCTTCAATTCAAGTCATTGGAAGGCAGCAAAGCGAGTGCTTCGATATCTAAAGGGAACTATGAATCTTGGTCGCAAATATGTAAAGACCGGAAAATTATTGAAAGGATATGTGAACGCCGATTGGGCGAATTGTCCTTCAGATAGAAAGTCATACACAGGCTATTCCTTCATCCCCGGAAGAAATCCTGTTGCGTGGGAGTCGCGAAAACAAAGAATCGTGGCCTAATTTTCAACAGAAGCTGAGTGCATGGCTCTGACGGAAGCGGCCAAACAAGCCACATGTATGCACCGTTTCCCCAAGGAGCTAGGAGATATTAAAAGTGAAGAGGTTGTGATCTTATGCGATAATAATGGAGCGCAAAAGATCGCAGAGAACCCCGATTTCCATAGTAATACAAAACATATAGACATTCGTCATCATTATGTTCGCGAAGTCTTGAATCGTGGATATTTAAAAATTGAAAATGTTTCCACGGAAAATATGGCATCGGACATGTTATCGAAAGCAGTTCGAGCGCCGAAATTACAGAAGTGCTTACGCCTTCTTGGTATGGTCATCGATCAGAAAACAACTCACTGCCAGATCAATGGGGAGTGTTAGAACGGTCTGCGTTATCGACTGTCCATCTTTTGATTAAATCGAGTGTATACAAGCAGGCCAAGAAATATTCGAAGTCTATGAAATATGTTTCTTCAATATCGTGAATTAGAATATTATATCAGTTTCATTTCAACTCTCACTCATCAAATATATCCCATTTTGGGTTTTTTTGCAAGCAACCAGTGCTCTGAAATCATGTCAATCGCCGTTTTTTGTGATTTTTAAATAATAGAAAATGAATATGAAAAATCTCATATTAATATCTTTTTTCTTTCTAAATAAAAAAAATATATAAAACAGACACCATTTTGAAAAATTAGCCTCATCGCTGAAAATGAATTGACGGTAAAAATACGATCTGAGTTCCAACTCATTCCCAGCTCATTCATCGAACATACGTCGCAAACGATGGACCATTGGCTTCGATTTCTGTGTTGGATCTTTTAGGGCTTTAGTCAAAGTTCAAGATCTTTTTTCATGTAGTCAAAGGACAGAGGTTAAGTTGCTGAGAACGGTGTCAAATTGATAAATTTGGATCGCAGTCACAATAATCTCTACAGCAGCGATAGCTGGCTCGGTTCGCACTGAAATAGCTCGTGTTTAATGACCATTGTCAAATAGAGCATACATGGACATAATTTTTTGTCAATTAAATCAAAACTTGACAGCTAAAATGACAAATATTCTTATCGAGAATTCTTCATCAGATTTTTAAACAAAGTTTTGGTGATATTTTCCACAAATTTTGTTTTTAACTGTGTATATAGACAGTTTTATCCGTAATACTGTCAATTAAGTGTAGTTTTCCTAACCCTACAGCGAACATGCAGCACTAGCCTGTCATAGACCCAACACCATGTTTCACAGTTGATGGCCATATTTTTAACTACCGGGACCCATAACTATGGGAAGTTGTTGTAATCGCCTCGAAAATCGAAATTGAAATTTTCAACATTTCTTTACGTTTTGAGGTCTATAGAGTATATATAAAGTGTTTTTAGAAGGGGAGATGTATATGTTTGTGTGTACGTACGTACGTTCGTGGACACTTTTTTCTACGAGCATAACTCACGTAAACAAAGTCGTATCGACTTCGTTAAAGTGTCAATCGAAGAGTATTTGCAATTCTAAGAGCTGATTAGTTTTTGGGAAACTTCGGTCGGGGGGGTTTGCTGTTTTGCCCGTTTGAAGGTCATTTCTGTCATGCGTTATATCTTGCGAACCCAACGTACGATTTCCTTGAACAAGGTTCCAATCGACTTGTTTTGACATTAACGTGATTGTACTTAATTTTTAAAAAAAATTCTTGGAGCCGTTATTTAATTTTTTGAAAAAAAGTGCAAAAAATTGTGTTTTTTTTTCTAAAACAATAAATTTTTAACCTTATTGTCAAGTCCAAGTAATCAATGTTTATAAAACTCATATACTCCAAACATGGTTTGTAAAAACATCATCAAAACTTTTTCTCATGATGACTTAAAAAATTAAATTAAAAATAAAAAATCATTAAAAGTCATCATGATTTTCAAGGTCATTTTTATCATTCACTATATCTCACGAACCAGATATAATATTTGCATCATTAAGGTGTCAGTAGACGTGTGTTAACATTGTTGGAATTGTTTTTAACATTACATAAAAATTGTTTCAGCCGCTTTTTAATTTAATAAAAGAAAATGCAAAAATTAGGCTTTTAGGGTTTTAAGGTTTTTTCATAAAAAATAATTTTTTAACTTGATTTGCACAGCTCAGTAATAAATGTTGATAAAATTTATATATTCTTATCAGTTTTTGAAGAGAAACCAGCAAAACCATAATCCATGATTTAAAAAAAAAACTAAATAGAAATTAAAAATCATTCAAAGTTATTATGTACAGAGGGTTCATACGAATGACATTACTTTATATCTTTTATTCTAAGGAAATTGTTGTAAATTCAATCGAAGTTGTATAATATTTGCATAATTTGAGCAGATTTTTAATAGTTTTTACAGTGTTTTAGTGTTAATAAAAAAACTGCTTAACTGATGGAAGTCCAAAAAAAACCTTCCGTAGATGATATGATTAATATCAACTCATTCCTGTTGCTGCTATGAATACCTTTAATTATTATTATTTAAAGTAGTAATATTTTTAAAAATTTTGTTTTGTTTAATATTTTTAATGTACATCTAGATATTACTGGGAAGTTGACCGTGTGGACCTCAAGGGTCGCACTTCGCGGCTTGTTTCATGGTGCTTTCTGTCAACAGTTTTTTTTCAGCGCTGGCATAACTCTTGCACCACGAGCTAATTTTACGGTCAGCATTTATTGAAGTGCTAGAAGTTGGCAAGATACGCCCATCTGCGTCCGATGAACGCCGCTTAACTTCCCTCGGGTGTGGTACGCCCGCTCGAAAGTTTATTGTATGTCATACGTATTTTAGGGAGATTATCCGTTTTTAGTAAAGTAGTTGATATTTGGGTGTCAACAAGGCTTTGCTCGCGAGCTTTCCTCAATAAGCGCGGAAAAGTTTTCTTGGATAGCGTAAAGTAGAAGGTGTAGCTTCAGGAGCTTGATGTTGCAAATTTTTTGAAAATGATTGATTTTTGGTCGAAATTCTTTTATTGAGCAATTAAATGGCTGAATTTCCGTAAATGAAATTCAGGGCCAACGCTACAGATCCTTCCTTCGATAATACGCACCAAAATAGGTTGAGGACGTATCCGAAGTAGTCTGCACGACAAAAGAGTGACCCTGGAACTGAACTTCCATGAAATCAACGAGACAAAAGCTTTGTTGACTTGCATTTTTGTCGCGACACTGATGCTTTAAGCCAATTGCATGTGCTGTCAATTGAAAAGGTACAATGAGCCTTTAAAAATATGAGAACAAACAAAGCGTGTTATGCACTGCTTGTTTTACATTTTTTGTAGAGCTTAAATATCGCTTATGGTTTCTGTTACTTTTAGATTCTAGCATTTTTGTTGTCATATCGTTCCATAATGTTTACACATATTTCGGATGCGTAATAAATATTCCTAATAGACAGCCAAATTAGTCAACACCAATATTTATTATCGTTACCGTTAATACGAATCACCACGTAATCTAAAACACATGTTATTTGAAGGTGATTTACGCATGGTTATTCTCTCCACTTGAGATGTATATATAAATCCCCGCATCTGCTAGTGCATCTCGCATGTGTAAATCGTCTTACTATTTTTTGAACCATAATTAGTTTCGTCAATGTATTTTGTGTAATTTGAAAGGCAATGCGGTTTCTGGCAAACATGAGAGCATTTTTTATAACATTAAGAAGAGAAACTGAGGTGTAATTAGAATGTGTAAGATAAGTTTAAGTTAGTAGATTTTAAGATTCGAAACGGCTCATACCGTAAAAAATCAATTTAATCAATAACTAAATAAAAGTCGTGTGTAAATAAAGATTAAAGTGTTTTTCCTATCTGAAAGCTTCGACATAAAAATTCATACTTGAGTTATTAATTTATTATATGTTTTTTTCTCACCGAGAGCGTAACAAATTGGTGACAGTGGTGGAGGATTCTGGAGCTCCAGACTATTCAACGAGCGAGTTTCCGGACGGAATAGGACACAGGTCCTTAGGGAACGAAGCACGGATTGCGTCCGAAAAGATGCATATATACATACAACGTGTAGTCGGAAAGTGTGCCATTCTCAACCATCTTTGGAAATAAAATTCATCAGAGACAACAATGATCCCGTTTTACGTTACTCACGTAAATATTATTAATTTATTATCTATTTATATATATTTTTGCGGTATATTTATTTGTGGTGGTGATCTACGTCTAGATTGTAGTAACAGTTCTAGAGAACCCTGTGTGTTGAAATGTTATTATTGTGGAATTAGTGATAATTAGTTTTGCAAGTTCATAACATAATTTATTCGTGAGTTCTTTCCCGTAAAAAGTGAAACCGTTCTGGAAATCTTTTGATGGTTCTAATTAAAGATTCTGTTGGGAAAACTTATGAAGTTTCTCACAAGTGGGTATAAGCGAATGAAAAAAGCTGTATAGTTCATTTCGAAGGTGAATTTATTTCGCGTGCGGATTACTTAAAAAGGTATAAAACCACTAAGGTGGATAATAGTACTATTATCGAAGGCACGAGTTTTAAAAATGCTAATTTTGAAACCAGTGGACCCTCTACAAGCGTTGTAGAGACATTGTAAGACTTAGCTCTTGTTTGGAAGATCGAATATCTTCAATTACCAACCTTTCTTCTTCTGAAACTATGGCCGAAATATCATATACCACTCTTTTTTCATTTGTTTCTACTTTTGAGTCCAGATGTGAAGAAGTTTTTTCGTTCATTGAAGCTTCTGATCATGCTAATGCTCTGGCATCAGTCACAGAAACCCGTTTTATCCAAACTAGGATTCGCGGAAATGCGGTAACGATTTTAATGAATCGAGAACTAAAGTGTTGGGATGAACTAAAAAGTGAAATGCTGAAGGTTTTTTGTGAGCTCACTACAATTGCATCGGGAATTGATAAGTTGTAAGCAGAGAAAGGACGAATCGGTGATTAAATACACACAACAAGTAGAAACTTTACAACGTAGGTTGCTTTAAAGCAAAATTGCCTCCGTGAAAAAGGAACACGAAACCGGTCAAAACCTTATTTGGAGGATGAATCCACCACAGTTTTCATTAACGGGTTGCAAGAACGAGTTTCGCAATATGTAGTCACACAAAAACTCAGTAACTTGTCCGAAGCAAGTAAAGCCGCGTGTAAAGAAAAACAGCGTTTAAACCTGTTCAAGTCAAAAACTGATCACGATTATTCGAATCGGAACCTTGCAAAGGTTAATAAATTACAGGTGAAATGTTTTAACTGTGGGAAATTAGGGAATATCAAAAAATATTGTAGAGCACCCCTCAAAAGGGATAACGAGAAAATATTTAACGAAAATCTAAGATTTAAAAAACCTGCAGACAAAGGCGAATTGAAATCGCGGATAGTCCTTACGTCACTGTGAATATTAACGGCGAAATATGCAAAGAGCTGATTGACACTGACGCTGAAGTGAATATGATTAAAGCTTCAGTGGTTTATGAAAAGGATGTCAATAAAAAAAAAAATTGAAATTTCAGGGAATTTCTGGAAAGGCAGACTCAGCAATTGGCGAAACAATAATAAATTTCACCAGGACGCCTGATAAGGTGGGAAGAGACAAAACCTTGTCTGTTAAATTTCATGTCGTTCGTAATGATTTATTGGGAAATTTTGATGGTCTTCTTGGAAGCCAATTTCTTAAGGAGTATAAGTACGATATCTTGTATTCAGAAGGTACTTTAAAGGGTTTGAATGAAAGAATAGATCTTCATTACGAAAGTGAAGAAAAATTTGTCGAAAGACGTTCCGAATCCTTTCGAATCGTTGCTGTTGACAGTGCAATTCAAGATGGAGATGTTGTGATATCATCACAAGAACTGGAAGGTTTATTTGTGCCAAATTGTGTTGCAAAGGTAAGAAATGGGAAAGCTTTGGTTCCTATTGTAAACACACTTGATGAACGAAAATGTGTTTCCAAGGTAGATTTAAGAGCTGAAAGTCTAGAAAATTACAAGTGAGGTAAATTTTGCGGTAATAGAGACCTTGACGTTGTCAACAGTATTCGAACATCTCGAATGAGTGATTTTTCAAAGTCTGAACTTGATAGTATTATTTCAAAATACAGCAGTTTATTTTGTTTGAAAGGTGAAAAACTGACTGCAACGGATTTAGGTTACAAAGCCTTTTCTACTATATTTGTTATTTTCATATCGATGCTTAAAGGACAAAGAGCGCTAGCAAAAATTAATGAAGTTTTTGTTATTACGCCCACTACAGAGATTTTGTCGCGTGATGGCCGTTTGAATAATTGTCTTCAAAATCTCCATGACTTCGGCATAATCATTGAGTTTGTATTTTTTTGAAGATTTTACAACAATCAGGCTAATACTTATTTCTTATTTTCAGTTGGTCTTGAAAAACATTGAATGTGCAGCCAATAATCGGTTTAATTGCATGTAAAAACTAAAAAGGCATTACAAATGATGATGGAGGAAGTAATTGAAATCTCACGAACACTACAGAACAAAACTATTAAAAACTATAATTTTTTATTTGATGAAAGCTTTTCAAAGCATATGATCCTGCACATTATTAACTACAAAATATTTTACCATTCAAAGCGTGCATTACCACAATAGCAAATTTGATTAGATTTTTTTTGGTTTTAAAATGTAAGAGTTGAAAGAGATCTCCAAGCGTTGTTTCCTAACACTCCATCAAAGCAAGCGATATACGAACTAGAGGAATGGTTGATAAATTTTGATAAGTCAATGGAATGGAGGAAGAAAGTTAGGCAATATGTTAAGCCAGCGGAACTATGCATGCAGGAAAATTATTGTACGCTCCGTAATAAATTTTATAGGATCACAAAAGGATTAGCGATGGAAAATCCACTGTCACCAGTATTAGCGGAAATGTATATGACTGCTTTTGAAAGAATAATAGAACAAAAAGAATGGATGCCTAGGATCTGGTGGAGGTATGTCGATGACATAGCAGTAATTGTCCCTAGAAATAAAGAAGACAACATCCAAAAAGAACTCAACGGAATCTTTAAAAACATTAAGTTTACGATGGAAAAGGAGCAAAACGGAGCTATCCCTTTCTTGGACTTTTGGATCGTTCGTAACCAAGGAAAGTTGGAGTTCGATATATTTAGAAAACCAATGAGTACACAAAGAACGATCGTGGCTACATCTGCCCATATTTATACTCAAAAACTAGCAGCGTTTAGTAATATGGTACACAGGCTTTTGAATGTACTGTTGTCAGAAAAATATTACAAAAAAGAAGTAAAGTACATTATAGAAACCGCAGAACTGAATGAGTTTGATAAGAGAAGTATAACAAATATGATGAAGAAGAAAAGGAGAAAATTAGCAAAGCTAAAATTGTCGAAATTATTTGAGGACAACAAAAAACATAGAGAACGTGAGAAAATAAGATTTAGTATTCCATATTCGGGGCTATTCAATGTTATTAAAAGACAGCTGAGGAAGTGTAATATTGAGGCAGTTGCAACGAGTAAAATTTCAAAATTAAAATCGTTGATGATAAGCAAAAAGAAAAAAAAACTAAATGAAGAAAGAGGTGGTGTGTATAAGATTACTTGACCCGGATGTGGTGAAATTTATGTAGGCAAACCAAAAGACAAGCAAAAGTGAGGTTTGAAGAACACACGAAAGAAGCGGAATTATGCAAGAAAGGTAGAAAAACATGCACAAATTCGGCGGTTGCTGAGCACATAATAAAGGAGGGCCATGACATCAAGCTAGAACATATGAAGGTGATCAAAGTGGTAGATAGGATTAATAAGTTGGATATAATGAAAGCAATCGACAAAAGAAAAGTGCTTAAAGATCGGAGGCTGAATGAAGATGCAGGTAACAACAACTCGAAGTTATTGGATGTTATATTAAGAACCCTCAAGTAACTATTGTATAGATAGGTTAAGTAAAATATTAAAGAGTGCTGATGAAGACCGGGTATGTCAGTCGAAATGCGCATATACAATAATTAAAATGAAATCAAAGTCGCATAAAAGGAATCATTTGTTGAAGTATTTAGTAAATCATATTTAGCGGCTAGTGAACTTTCCGGGAAAAATAACCTTAGTGTTTTGATTGATTACTGCACTTTGTAAATAAGGCTTCAAATTTATTGTTTATGAAAAAACCTTAATTTTTTGCATTTTTTTAATAAATAAAAAAATGGCTGCAATCATTTTTTAAAAAATTTGATAGAACCACATAAATGTTAATACGCGTCGATTGACACCTTAACAATGGAAATCCTATGTTTGGTTCGTGAGATATAGCTCATGACAGCAGGGACCTTCAAAGGGTCGAAACAATAATATTTTTTTTAATATTTATGTAGATATTACTGGGAAGTTGATCGTGTGGACCTCATGATGACTTTATATGATTTTTTATTTTTTATTTAATTTTTTTCATAATCATTAGAAAAAGTTTTGCTGGTTTTTAAGAACTATTTGGAGTATGTAAATTTTTTAGACATTGATTACTGTGTTTTGCAAATCAGGCTAATTTTTTTTTATTTATTTGAAAAAACCTTAATTTTTTGCACTTTTTTTCAGTACATTAAAAAACGGCTCTAAATTTTTTTTAAATTTCATGGGCTCACAGCAATGTAAATATGCGTCGATTGGCACCTTAACGATAGAAATTCTTTGTTTGGTTCGTGAGATATAACGCATGACAGAAATGACCTTCGATGGGTCAAAACAGCACAAATAATCACTTTCTTCTTTTGAAAACATATCACGAAGTACGTGTAAGTTTGGAAGTAATTGGCGTGCTGCACTCACTCACTAAAAAGTAGCAATGAAAAAAGTGAAACAGCCAGGAGTGCTACTTTTGAACGTTCCATATGAAGCAAAAGAAGAGGAAAACATCTTCAAAAGACCACGACGTTCACCACTACCAGAAGAATCAATAATAGCGTTGACACAGTGACCCATCATCAGTACGAAAAGTGTCATCAGCACAAAAAAACCATCATAATGACAGAGAGAGAAAGCACGAAAAAAGACCATATTTATCTCGATAAGTTTGAAAAACTGCCATCTATGTTTGGGTAGAATAATTAGAAACCATCTACCGTAAATAGAATTTGACATTATTTATATCAGCTGTTTCATATTTTCGAACCAAATCTGACGTGCCATCGCGGACAGTTGACGTTTATCATCGAAAGGACACCAAAGACCGAATAATAATGACGACACCAACGACGAAAACATGTATGTCACCCCGTCATTTGAAGTTTCGTGCTGATGACACTTTTCGTACTGATGATTGGTCAATGTGTCAACGCTTTAACTCATCCAAAACAAGTGGTTTCTTAAGTAGCCTTGGTAAAAACATACACATATTTTCAATGGATTGCTGCTATTTTGTGCAAGTTATGTTATGGAGAAAACAAAATCAACTTTTCAACATTCCTTTGATCGCTCTTCTTAGCAATTATACCTTATACTATTGTAACCCTAACATGACTGCAATTAAACGAACAATTTATGACCGCATCAAAGAAGATTAAGACGAAAAGTTTATTCCCGACGCAAGCAATATATATAAAGGAAGACGGTGACTACACGTTTGTCCATTGGGAAAGATTACGGAAAAAGTGTAAAATTTATTGACTTATGGGAAAGACGCAACACCTTCCCATTGAGATTCAGTTGGCTGGCATTTCGATCAAACTGAGATGGGAAGTAATTGGATACTCAAAGCTTGGCGGTGGTTTTACTGAGTTAAACGACGGTTATCTTAAAAGATCTGCAATATTGGAAAAGCGTAACCTGGTTGAGTTGATAGTTACCATTCAAAGCGATTTTTTAAATCAATATAAACTACTAATGAACGGGGAATGGACATGCGTTTAACACTTTCATTGGAAAAACCGGAATTTTAGTAACTTTAATCCACGTGTTCAAATTTTAGAAGCTACAATGTTCATGAATAACGTTAGCGTTAATCCAAGTGTATTGATAGCACATACAATTCTGATTCAACGATGGAATACCTTCACGTTGCCTACCGACGTCTTTACAGTATTCCTTGATAATATATGTAGTTATCGAGCAATTACCAAATCTGATGGTTTTCAGCATGGTGAACAACGACTCTTACACCGGAAAACGTACAAAGAATCTATTCAAGTTTAAACATAACAACTTCCGGCAGTTAGTGGCGTTCAAGTATCAAATCAGCCACTTGAATTTGTTTATTCGGGAGAAATGCTTATTAGAGCTAGAGAGTATCTATTCAAAGTTACTGGCATCAACTACGTTGGTGAAGGTCAACAGATATTCAAGAAATTCTTCAATAATGGGTGTTTCTTGCCAGCATGCAATTCAACAGCGGACAGTTCATACGAATCGGGATGCGGTCGTTTATTTTATCAAAATGTGTTCAGGATTCAGAGAGGCTTTCAAGAAAAGCGTCATCTGTATTGTATACGTAGAGTTTGACTTACGTGTTGAAATTGACAAGAATCACAACGTATATACCAACTGGTATTATAAATACCACAAAAAAAAGATATTTGAGCAGTATTTGAATGAGTATAAAATTGTCAGCATGATCCATTGTCTGGAAAATATGGAATTTTTCTCAGAAACGCATCTGACCTTTGTTTAAAATGTATCAATATCCAATATATTCAGCTATAACCACAAATCAGGCAGGTGTTTCCGGAAACTTAGAACTGAAACAGCTAAATTCTCAACAGTTGTTCGTTGACGGTGAATCTACAAAAGAATTCATACAAAGCTACGTCACATCATATACAAAGATTGCAAACCTCGAGATCGAGTTCCTGAAAGAACAGGAATGAACACGATCGAGATCAAAACTGCATTAAGAAGCAACATTGTTACAAACAGGCTTTTTCGAGGTGGTTATCCCTGCAATGTTTAATCTCAAAAAATAAGGAAGCCTGCATGTGTCATCGTCAACATCGACCCGATCTACAAAAACGGTACTCATTGGGTAACGTTTTATTGTCCTAAAAGTATTTGTGAATAATAAACAGCGGTTACAAGAGGGCTTCTCTACAGCCTGTGGAGAGTATGGCTGCGTCTTTTTTTATTGTCGCTCTAGTGAAAAGAGCTTGAAAACTTTCTGAACCTGTTCTCTTCTACACATTAAGATGCTAATGATGACTAGAAAGTTCATTTATGCTGGAAAATTTTATGAAATATTTTACAAAATGGCAGAGAGTATTGCAGCCAGACCTGTTGACAAGAAGCTGGTGGTATGAAAGCAGCATGAGGGACCCCACACTCATCAGTTTGCCGATCAATCTCTTCCGGAAAAAATGAGGCTCGTAACTAGTAAGTTAGTAAATAACCAAACTCAGGCCACACCTGATCAAAAGGTGCAGAAGAAGTACAAAATTGCTGTTTTACTCGAAACTAATGGTTATGACATTGAAGACGCGATGGCGACTTTCACAGCGTACTCTGTCATCAAATATGTATGTATACATATTTTCGACTTGGATTTTTTCATGAGATGATATCTGTTATGAAATGAGCATCTATATAATTAAACGGCTAACATGAATTTTGTGATACCATTTTAGCCGTTGTTTCTGGACCGATTTTCATAAAAAATACATCAATGGAAAGAAAATATCCTGTAGATGTGCAGAATTGTATTTTTTGTGAAAATCTGCTAGGAAAATATAGAGAGAAAAAGGAAAATAGATTTTCTTACTAATACATACACAACGTTGAACGTTTGCACAGTGATAAATACGAATGGTATACTAGCCTTCAATATCAAAATAGAAACTCCAAAGTTGTATAGGTTGTATAGTGTATACGAATGTGATTTGCGCTTGCACGCGGGAGTCCCAGGTTCGTATCTAGGACTGGTCCAAGTGTTTGAGTTTTATTTTTGGAAGCTATTAAATCATCAAATTCCACTACATTAGCAATATTTTCATTCTCACTTTACACCGTTCATGTTGTATTGTATTTAGCCGTTCACTGGTTCGGTGTTGTGTTGTAGCTTGCTAGAGATAGAGTAGAGTACCTGTAGGGATTAGGATGAATATTAACTGAGAGAATGGAATAATTGAGCTGATTAAATTTTGCGATGAAAATGTAAAACGTTAGGGATTAAAATAAAAACACAGTACTTAGGGAATTAGTTATACACTGAAGAAGTCTGGGAGTGTCAGAAGAAATGTACATCTGCTTTAATAGTTTAAATAAACGTTTTTAAGGAAATTTTGGAAAAAAGTTTTTGAATTAACTTAAATTTGTGAAAGCGTGAAAATAAGGATTCTAACTGAGATTGATGATTATTCGATTTAATTTCTAGAGTCAGTTATAATAAAATCACCATTGCACTCGAATTTCGAGTGCTGGATTCTGCTAGTACACTTTAATGTTCTTTCTTACTTTAAAAAAATATCATACCGTCCCATACAGATCTAACTACACGACTGCATGATCGTTGAGATCATCTCGTGCAATACCGTATATGAAATAAAAACAAGCCGCGAAGTGCGACCCTTGAGGTCCACTCGGTCTACTTCCCAGTAATATCTAGATGTACATTAAAAATATTAAACAAAACAATAATTTTAAAAATATTACTACTTTAAATAATAATAATGAGAGGTATTCATAGCAGCAACAGGAATGAGTTGATATTAATCATATCATCTACGGAAGGTTTTTTTTGGACTTCCATCAGTTAAGCAGTTTTTTTATTAACACTAACACACTGTAAAAACTATTAAAAATCTGCTCAAATTATGCAAATATTATACAACTTCGATTGAATTTACAACAATTTCCTTAGAATAAAAGATATAAAGTAATGTCATTCGTATGAACCCTCTGTACATAATAACTTTGAATGATTTTTAATTTCTATTTAGTTTTTTTTTTAAATCATGGATTATGGTTTTGCTGGTTTCTCTTCAAAAACTGATAAGAATATATAAATTTTATAAACATTTATTACTGAGCTGTGCAAATCAAGTTAAAAAATTATTTTTTATGAAAAAACCTTAAAACCCTAAAAGCTAATTTTTGCATTTTCTTTTATTAAATTAAAAAGCGGCTGAAACAATTTTTATGTAATGTTAAAAAAAATTCCAACAATGTTAACACACGTCTACTGACACCTTAATGATGCAAATATTATATCTGGTTCGTGAGATATAGTGAATGATAAAAATGACCTTGAAAATCATGATGACTTTTAATGATTTTTTATTTGTAATTTAATTTTTTACGTCATCATGAGAAAAAGGTTTGATGATGTTTCTACAAACATTGTTTGGAGTATATAAATTTTATAAACACTCATTACTATATTTCGCAAATCAGGTTATAAATTTATTGTTTATGAAAAAAAATCTAACTTTTTGCACTTTATTCTCTAAAATTAAAAAACGGCTTCAACAGTTTTTGTAAAAATTTGATAGATTCACGCAAATGTTGATACGCGTCGATTGACACCTTAACAATGCAAATCGTATGTTTGGTTCGCCAGATATAAGGCATGACAGAAATGACCTTCAAACGGGCAAAACAGCAACCGCCCACCCCCCGACCGAAGTTTCCCGAAAACTAATCAGCTCTTAAGATTGCAAAGACGCTTCGATTGACACATCAAGGAAGTTGATACGACTTTGTTTACGTGAGTTATGGTCGTAGAAAAAACTGTCCACGAACGTAATACGTACACACACACACACACATCTCCCTTTCTAAAAACACTTTATATATACTCTATAGACCTCAAAACGTAGAGAAATGTTGAAAATTTCAATTTTGATTTTCGAGCCGATTACAAGAACTTCCTATATACTGGGAAGTTAACAAAATACAACTCGCAACTCGCTTGTCAGATATGTTTTTAATTTACTGATCGACTTAGTAGTATTATAAATTTAGGGCAAAACAACTTGAAATTACTTGAAACCGAATTATTACAGCCAACACAAGTGAACCGCGAGCTCAAAAAACACCACTGTTCGATAACCAACAAGACTCTCGTCTCGTTGGCCTCATTGAACGTTAAGTCCTGTGACGAGGCAACGAACCCGTTGGTCGTGTTGACAAATTGGATTCGGTCTCTACTTGGCTAGATGGCGATGGCTGCTGGCAGGCCAGCACTGTTCGGCGCGTAATGTCGTGGAAGCAGTTGCCTAGACCAAGTCCCGAATCTTATTTTTAAGAGATTCAGCCATCTAAATTGCCCGATATACATGTTCGACAAAAATGGTCCTAACGGACTTCAAGTAAAACAACACTCCTACTTTACTTTAAGATTATTCTCGCGCGCGCATCGAAAAAAACAACCGCGAATGCAACGCCAACCCGAGAGATAAATTACAATTACAAAAAACCGACGGAAAGCGAGCGAAAGAGAAACCGCGCGACCAAACTAACTCTCAGGCGGCTGAATCACTGTTCGAGGTAAGGAAACGTCACCGAAGGCGCGCCGGACATCGATGTGATTGTCCGGGCCCTCCCTTCCTTAGCTTAGCGCTTGCCAAGTAGACATGCGCAGCGCGCTAAGCCCCTTTATACTTACCTCAGCCGGGGTGAACCCTGTTTCCTAAAGCCAAAATTATTCCATTTTTATTTTTCAGTGGTGAATATTTGTAAATTTTATCTACTTGTAATGTCAACGCTATGGAATACAGTTTGTGATTATATTTCAATTACAATTACGTCTTTGTTGTTGTTCAATAAATCACTTATTTTTTTAAGCTAAAATCAAATGTCCTAAACTAGTCACATTACACTTGGTAAGCTTGCAATTAATGCAAATAAACAAATTATTCAATTGGTTAAAACTTTAGATTATTCGTTTGAAAATTTGTTTAAAAATTTATTTAAACATTATGAATTACCGAATTCACTGTTTTTATTTAGTGTTTAATTACTCCAATAATTGCCATGAGAAAAAAGTATAGTTACGGCTATGTAATCTTCTGCCTTTTACACACAGGAGACGCAATTATTCCATTCGATTCAATTTTCCTTCGAATCGCAGAACTTTCCGTCACATTCACATTCAACGTTACTTTGGACAATTTTTTGGTGCACTAAGTCACTGGAGGAGGTATTACCCTTTTTAGTGTTGATATTAAATGATTTGGATCGTTTTGAGGACCACATTTTGAACGACGCTCGCTACGTCTTTCCATAGGGACAAAGAAACTATTGAAGATTTACAGAAGTTCGTCGTTCCTCATTTGATCGATGTTGGGAATTTTTAATTCACTCTTCGCACTTTTTCGAGAGAGAAAAATAACGTCTTCCCCACCATAACCTTTATTCACTCTAGATCCAGACCAACCCCGAAAAGTTCACCTGTTACTCGAAAATCTCCGCCCGGGTGCTCGACATTAACCTCTAACCTTTTTTCTCTCGCCAGCGATCAAACTCCCGATCCGATAACGGTTCTCTCCAAAGAACCGGTCGGGTAGCTGCCAAATCAGATTCCCTGGTTCCAGCGCTGTAAGCTGGTTTTTGAGACTGGCTTGATGTTCGGGGTTGCCGCTTCTGAATGCAGCCAAGATAAATATATATATATATATATATATATATATATATATATATATATATATATATATATATATATATATATATATATAAATTTAAACCAAAGCACGATATTACAACACAATTGCTATGACAGTCCGACGAATGGTAAGAAAGTCAAGGAAAAAAGCATAGATGAGCGTTTAGAGGAACAAATAAATAATCCCATAATATTTCGGGGCGACATTTTACGACGTTTTGATGACACCAAAATGGAATTATTTGAACCATCTCAAAGGAAGCTTGGGTGGAAAAAACCGGGTGAAAATCAGGAGAAAACAAGCCGCGAAGTGCGACCCTTGAGGTCCACACGGTCAACTTCCCATTAATATCTACATAAACATCAACAACATTAAACACAATAATAATTTTGAAAAAAAAAATACTACTTTAAGTAATAACAATGAGAGGTATTCATAGCAGTAACAGGAATGAGTTAATATGAATCAAATCGTCTACGGGAGGGTCCATTGATTACGTAAGGTTTTCGTCGATGAGGACAGATTGAATATTCACGCGGATCAATCGGTGGGGGCCTTGTTGGTCTTGAAAAATTTTGTATATGCAGTCAAAAATAGGTCCAATTGCATGTAAAAAGTAAAATGTATTACAAATGATGATGGTTATTGAAATCTTACGATTACTAAAGAATGAATCTACTAAAAACTACAATTTTTTATTCGATGAAAGCTTTTTAAAGCATATGATCTTGCAAAGTATTGACTACAAAACATTTTACCATTCAAAGCGTTGATACCGCAAATGCAAATTTGGTTGAAATTTTGTTGGTTTTCAAATTTAAGCAGTTTTTTTAATTAAAAGACTATAAAAACTATTAAAAATCTGCTCAAATTATGCAAATATTTTAAAACTTTGATTGAATTTACAACAATTTATTTAGAATAAAAGATATAAACTAATATCATTCGTCTGAGCCCTCTTTACATGGTAACTTTGAATGATTTTTTATTTAGTTTTTTTTTCATAATCATCAAAGAAAATTTTGCTGCTTTGCCTTCAAAAACTGATAAGAATGTATAAATTTTATAAACTGGTATCACTGCGCAGTGCAAATCAAGTTAAAAAAATATTTTTTTATGAAAAAAATCACAATTTTTCGCATTTTTTTCTATTAAACTAAAAAATGGCTGAAAAGAAGATACACGTCTATTGACACCATAATGATGCAAATATTATATCTGGTTCGTGAGATATAGTGAATGATAAAAATGACCTTGAAAATCATGATGACTTTCAATGATTTTTTATTTTTAATTTAATTTTTTAAGTCATCATGACAAAAAGTTTTGATGATGTTTTTACAAACATTGTTTGGAGTATATGAGTTTTATAAACATTGATTACTTGGACTTGACAATAAGCTTAAAAATTTATTGTTTTAGAAAAAAAACCAATTTTTTGCATTTTTTTTTTCAAAAAATTAAATAACGGCTCCAAGAATTTTTGTTAAAAATTAGGTAAAATCACGTTAATGTCAAAACAAGTCGGTTGGAACCTTGTTGAAGGAAATCGTACGTTGGGTTCGCAAGATATAACGCATGACAGAAATGACCTTCAAACGGGCAAAACAGCAAACCCCCCCGACCGAAGTTTCCCAAAAACTAATCAGCTCTTAAAATTGCAAATACTCTTCGATTGACACTTTAACGAAGTCGATACGACTTTGTTTACGTGAGTTATGCTCGTAGAAAAAAGTGTCCACGAACGTACGTACGTACACACACACATATACATCTCCCCTTCTAAAAACACTTTATATATACTCTATAGACCTCAAAACGTAAAGAAATGTTGAAAATTTCAATTTCGATTTTCGAGGCGATTACAACAACTTCCCATAGTTATGGGTCCCGGTAGTTAAAAATATGGCCATCAACTGTGAAACATGGTGTTGGGTCTATGACAGGCTAGTGCTACATGTTCGCTGTAGGGAAAGGAAAACTACACTTAATTGACAGTATTACGGATAAAACTGTCTATATACACAGTTAAAAACAAAATTTGTGGAAAATATCACCAAAACTTTGTTTAAAAATCTGATGAAGAATTCTCGATAAGAATATTTGTCATTTTAGCTGTCAAGTTTTGATTTAATTGACAAACAAGCCGCGAGGTGCGACCCTTGAGGTCCACACGGTCAACTTCCCAGTAATATCTACATAGACATCAACAACATTACAACAATGAGAGGTATTCATAGCAGTAACAGGAATGAGTTAATATGAATCATATCGTCTACGGGAGGGTCCATTGATTACGTAAGGTTTTTGGTCGATGAGGACAGATTGAATATTCACGCGGATCAATCGGTGGGGGCCTTTTTGGTGTTGAAAAATTTTGTTGGTTTTCAAAATTTAAGCATTTTTTTTTTAATTAAAAGACTATAAAAACTATTAAATATCTGCTCAAATTATGCAAATATCTTAAAACTTTGATTGAATTTACAACAATTTTTTTAGAATAATAGATATTAAGTAATAGCATTCGTATAAACCCTCTTTACATGATAACTTTGAATGATTTTTTATTTTTAATTCAGTTTTTTTTATAATCACCGAATATAGTTTTGCTGGTTTTTCTTCAAAAACTGATAAGAATGTATAAATTTTATAAACTGGTATTACTGTGCTGTGCAAATCAAGTTAAAAAAATATTTTTTATGAAAACAACTATAATTTTTTGCATTTTCTTCTATTATATTAAAAAAAGCTGAAACGAGTTTTTGTAATGTGAAAAACTTCACAAAGATATTAATACACGTCAACTGACACCTTAATGATGCAAATATTATATCTGGTTCGTGAGATATAGTGAATGATAAAAATGACCTGGAAAATCATGATGACTTTTAATAATTTTTTATTTTTAATTGAATTTTTTACGTAATCGTGAGAAAAAGCTTTGATGTTGTTTCTACACAAATTGTTTGGAGTATATAAATTTTATAAACATTGTCTACTAAATTACGTAAATCAGGTTAAAAATTTATTGTTTATGAAAAAAAACCTAATTTTTTGCACTTTTTTTTCTTAAATTAAAAAACGGCTACAACGATTTTTTTTAAAATGTGATCGATTCACATGAATTTTAATACACGTCGATTGACGGCTCAATCATGCAAATCTTATGTTTGGTTCGCGAGATATAACGCATGACAGAAATGACCTTCAAAGGGTCAAATCAGCAAACCCCCCCGACCAAAGTGTCCCAAAAACTAATCAGCTCTTAAAATTGCGAAGACGCTTCGATTGACACCTCAACGAAGTCGATACGACTTTGTTTACGTGAGTTATGCTCGTAGAAAAAACTGTCCACGAACGTACGTACGTACGTACGTACGTACGTACACACACACACACACACATACATCTCCCTTTCTAAAAACACTTTATATATACTCTATAGACCTCAAAACGTAAAGAAATGTTGAAAATTTCAATTTCGATTTTCGTGGCGATTACAAGAACTTCCCATATACTGGGAAGTTAACAAGCCGCAAAGTGCGACCCTTGAGGTACACACGGTCAACTTACCAGTAATATTTACATATTTATTAAAAATATTGAATACAAAAATAATTACGAAATTAATGGCAGGTCTTGAAAAACATTGAATATTCAGTCAATAATCGCTTTCATTACATATAAAAAGGAAAATGGATTACAAATGATGATGGAGGAAGTAATTGAAATTGAAAAATTAGACGATAAAGGTACTAAAAACTACAAGTTTTTTCGTTAAAGTTAAAACACTATTAAACAAACTGACAAAGATACTTTCAATGGCATTACTACCTCAAAATCTCCCTTAATCTTCACATGTGCACAGCACACAATTTTTAATGCTGGCAGTGGTGCTAAATGCCAAAACGCCCAGCAATATGCCAGTTACCAAATCCCATATACCCACTCACCCCCTTTTTTATCTAACACTTTACTAAACCAAGTACATTGACCAAATTCCTATTTTCCTTTTTAAGCACATTTTTAATTGCGCAACTCGCTATTCGAGCAAACGCTGTCGCAATACACTTTGATAGCACCAATACACATTGAACCTGGTAAATTGCAAAAATTGCACAATTGTGCAATCAATAATTTTATTTAGCACAATTTATTTATTGACTAAGTTGCACATTTTTCATAGCATATACATTTACTAGAAAAAGTCTGCGCTCACCTGGTGTCAATCAGTTTGTATCTAAAAAAATCAAAAACAAACAAATATTTGCCAGATTTTTTTTCTTCACGTGTTTATAAAGTATTTTTTACGTATTCGACACAAGTAAGTTCATTTATTTCGCTTCTACAATTTTTGAGATAACGGCTCTTTTCTGAGAAAAAAAAACAAAAGCGAGGCAGAAAAAGTCTGCGTTCGCTTCTAATAAAAATAATAAAATAGGAAATAGTAAAACATATTTAAATTTGTTAGTAACTGGTGGGGTAGCAGTTTTTTTCCGATCATTGTTAATACTAGAGATAGGGCTGCCCGTGAATAAATTGTTTTAATTAAAATAACGGTTGTTGTTGTTTTTACGAGTCTCCTCGTTAGCAACTATAACTGGCGCCCGGGCAAAACTAAGTGTTGTTCCCACGAAACCACATTACTCCGCGAATTAAAATAAAACTGTCCAAGTTTATAGGTTCCGTACAAATATTAATAACGCGAAAAATACGGAAGTGTACCGAAACGCAGTTGAAGCAACGAAAGTGATCTGAATCAACGGCAAAAAGCAGGAAGCTGACTAAAGTCGAGTGAGTCGATTAAGCCCCAATAGCAGACACTAGCCAAGGAGTAACCCAGTTAACGGCAGAGGCTAAACAGGATTTAGGCGGACGGTCCCGGACAGGAAGCAGCATATTCATGAAGCACTTCATCCTTTTGTAAGCCTATTTACTTTTTGCATTTGAGAAAAATTTATAAATATTTATATAGCTATATAAAGTTTTACTTTTGCCACAATAAATAGTAATTTTAAGATCATTGTATATGCACGAAAATTCTTTTATTCTGTGATTACGAAGTGAAAAAAGTGAAAATTGTGAAGACTAGTGTGAACCTCGTTCAATGTGCTGAGGGAATATCTATAGAAACGCGCTCAAAAAATCCCATATCAGAAACACCTTTCTCTAGACCTACTCCCATACTCCAAGGAAAAGAACCTATTAATTAAAAAATGGAAGCCATTCAGGAGACCTTGAGGCAATTAACTGGTGCGGTTAATTCGCAAATTGAAATCTCGAAAAAAACAGAGGCAAGATTATTGGCTCTAGAAAATGCATCTAGATCCCAGTCCTCTAACCTTCAAGCACAATCTCCATACTTCCTAAAACAGAGAAAGATTTAGATGACATAAGGAAGCTCACGGATTGTGTTAGAGTTTTGCAAGTGTTCGTTGGCAACCCCATCCATTATGTGTCGTGGGTTCATAGTGTCGAGACAATTTTGGTAGATTTGCTCGACAGAAACCTATTTACAGGGCCATCCTTCGTCACATAAGACAGGAGGTGCGGGGACCAGAAGATGCTGCCCTCATCTCATGTAATATTTTCGACGACGATCGGTCTGCTATCAAACAGTATCTTTGCCTTCATTACGCGGATAAATGTGATGTTCGTATGCTTCAACATCAACTTCATTCTATGTTCCAAGGTCGCAAAAGTGTCGACGAATTCTACGCAGCCGTGAACCACCAGCTTTCCATGCTGGTGAATAAAATTAAAACTGAGGAACATTCCCAGGAAACTATTTCGGCACTCACGGAAAATTATAGAAATATACCTTTAGACATTTTTATAAGAGGCTTAAAAGGTGACATTTCAAGAAACTTTAATATCCATCAAGGAAATATGAACAATAATGTGTCATCCCCCATTAATCAAATGTTTAGTTTGTGGTTATGAACGTCACTGTCAATCAAACGCAGGTATAAAACCACATAAAACACTAATCTTTTATTTAAGGGGGGAAGTACCTTTAAACACTTCAAAAATTCTTTTTTTTTAAATTTTTTAAATTGTTTTAATTGATGGGTATATCGCCTAAGAATATCATGTCAAAGTTTCAAAAGCTAATTCTCAAAATTGTGGAAGAGATGCATCCCGAAAGTACCTGGCGCCGAGCTTTTTTCACTTGACCACAAACTTTAAACGGCCTTTTCTCGAAACCATGTTTTTTTAAAATTGCGTAAGTGATAATAAAAAAACTAATGAATCGATTTTCATCATCTAGCATTCATTTTAAAGAGCATAAAAAAAGTTCTATATAGACTCAAGATTAAAAAAACAAGTTATTTTGGGACTATTTTTGATTGGAAGTACAACGAAATTTTCGTCAAAATCGATTTTTTTTATTTGAGTCTGTTTTGAAGGGTTAATTTTCGAATTTCGCAAATATTTTAGTCTATCTACTAAAAAAACCCTGTCGAGTAAGAAAATGTTTGGCTTGTTGATTTCAGATGAAAATTGCAGCCAGCATCGCTTACGCAAATTACGACGTCAGCGACGACATGGCTTTCAAGACCCTTGAAAAATTTGTTAATTCTCAACTTTCACTTTTGTAGAATATGTTTTTTTTTCAACCTCAACCATCGCCTAGAATAAATATTATACTGATTTTATAAGAACTGTCTTCATTTCTTCACAAATCAGTTGCAAAAAGACCTTTTTCGGCCTCTTAGGGTACTTCCCCCTTAATCAGATTTAACAAAATGGAGACAGACTTTTTTCAGTTTCTGTCCAAGAAAGTATGTTTTCTCTCTAAGATGGCAGCGCCGTGGTTTGATCCCGCGGTCAATGTTGCAAGTGTGTTTTCACTGTGCTGGCACAGTACCCCCTCCGTAGTCAAGGTATATGGACTAGAGGTAGGATCTTCCGCGTTTCCAAACTCGTCCGGGCTGCGCATGTACGCAACTGATGCCGAAAAATTCCCAGTGCAAATTTTCATCTCGCTTCGATGAGATTGAAACTCTATTCCACTAGGAAAGTTGATGGATATGTTTTTTGCGCAAGTAAATTTTATATGAAAAGTAACGAAATTGATGCATGATGAATAAACAAATGCCAACGATGGATTTGATGTACTTACATATATGATTAAGCATCTTCATAATAACGATGTGCGTATGAACGGGTACGTTAGGTTTCTCGGGAAATTATGGGATAGATATTGAACACCGCACGGTATATAGAAATGAATCCTGGAGAAATGTGAAAAACGAAATGCATACCAATAATTAAGAAAAGCGAAATTTTAATTCTTTTATCGTTATTGCTTTAACATCCCATCACGGCACAATTCACCATTTTCACTTGTTTCGCGTTTGCTTTATAATTTTGAATTGTAAACTGCACGCGACGGTCCCACAGCAAACAATACCTGCTAATGCAATAACATGTTCGTGATGAACCATTTCGCACTTCTTTTATTTTTTCATTTGCACACAGTGCTTCTACTGCATGGTAACACCAATGCGTAAATTTTATGTTTTATTGCCACTACCAGAAGCGGCAGCCCTAATTTTCATAAAATTTGTGCGACGATTCGCCATCAGTTTCGTCATTTTTAGAGCGAGATAGGACGAGAGCATGCGCATGGTCTTACCTTCTAGCTTGGAACAGGAAACTAACAGGAACGGAACGAGCTGAATAAACGCCTATACGTGTGTGGTATCAATAGAACGCTGTTCATAAGTGTCAAGGGTGCATAAGTGTCAAACGACTTTCATTGACAGGTCTTAAAAAAAAAAAAGCAAAACGCATATTCATCGAAATTTAGTGGTTTTCTACAAATCCTGACCTTATTTCGAAGTACTATGTGACAAAAACAAGTATTAACCTCGGGTGTAAGAGCCCGAAGAAAACAGTGTTGATAAATTGACGCGACAGGTAGCGAATTTCAAGAATTTGTGATATAAAGTGCAAAATTTATGCTTCATCATATTTTCGAAATAAAGGAGTGCATTTTCGTACTTAAGTGCAGTAAATATACACGCTGTTATCTGTTTAGAAGATTGAGTACTTTTAAAAGCTGTTTTAATTGAAAATTTCACATTTTTATGAACTCTGAAATATCCAATACAAAGAATGACATTTCCCAGAGTTGTGTACAATTGGCAATCAGTGGCGTTTCAGAAATTAATGAGACAAGATGAATTAAATCAATGATTTATTTCATATTCGATGTTGGTAATTGCCATAATTCTGCCAAAGCCGGTCCCAAGCCCGGTTGTAAAAGGAAGAGGGTGGCTTTAATGTTTAACAAATTAAGTCGAGTGTTCCCGATTTTTACTGTTAATATTAAATATTGAGTGGTTTACTGCAATATTGACGGGATTTTTAAAGTTTAGCCATAACCATAGAAAATCATCCTATAATAAGTCTCGTAGACATATGATTTTAATGTTTTTTTGCTGTGTTTAAAACTAAAATTATTAATGTTACATGTATTTGAGAACTCACTCAATATGTTCAGAATCTAAACGTTAAGTGAGTGGGCTGTAGCCTAACATGCATAATTGATTTCGGGTTCTATTTGATATTCATGCAAACTCTTTTCATTGGAGGTCTAAAATTGCCGTAATATATTCTTGAATAATGTTTCGTTATGAAATTTTTTTGAAATCTAGCGCCAAAATTTCGGTCCCTCACATTATCGATGTCGTCCGCCAGTGTCAACCAACCACTACATGAAGGTGTCACAAACACATAGTGAAACTGCTACCACAAATTATGTTGACGTTCCACTCCTTGCTCCGTAGTGATATTGTCACTTGACGCAATGGCAGTTGTCACGATTAACTTGTCTCTGATCGAAGTCAGATCGGAGGTTTCTTCTGTATTTTTGACTTTCGCTAGTTACGTAATGCCTACCATACGTATCCTTTTTTCTCACTAGTTTTAAGACGTTGTCGGCATTCCGCATTCCGCGTTCCAATTTTATTACCTTGTGGCAGTGTCGGCATTTCACAGGATCTATGTAAATATAGATTAAGAATTTAGAAATGTATATTACGTTAAGGCAAGACGCTACCAATGTAAAAATTAGTTAAGAAAGGTGGCTACCACATGTTTAGAAATAAGATAGTATATAAATAAGATAAAATAGGTTTTAAGCACTAGTTCGTGAAAAATCTTCGAACCAAATGGTTCATTGAAAATAAAAATAATTGTGTTTAAAAAACGTGTTTTAATAAAGATATAGACAGTGAAGTCTATACATTTGTAACTGGCGCAGTCGGCATCGAATTTGATCTCCTCACTTAGTTTTTGCTGGACTCAAGTCATAATTCCTGAACGAGTTCTGAGACTGGAACTTGGCAAAAACAATCAAATAAGTGTATGAGACAAATTCAAGAACTTATAAATCTCCTGAACAATTGGAGTTTGGAAGCTCGCGAAGAACATTCAAACATGGATCTGTCCAGCCTAATGTAATATATAGCCGCATTACCACCCTTTGATGGGAATCAGGACGATCTGCACGCTTTTATTCACGCAGTCAACACAATATCAGCACACATAACGGCCAACGTGAACGGTGCCATCCTCTTCCAACAAGTTCTTATGAAGATTGTAGGACGTGCAAGAGCGACACTCAACTGTCATATGGTGTCATCGTGGGACGAAACCCGAAACATCTTAGTACAGCATTTTGATACGCAAGAGTCAGAAATCCAGCTAATAGGACGAATGCAAGCAGCCAGGTTCACCACAGGAGCGAAGTTTTATGAATATATTTGTAAGTGTCTATACAAAATTAATAATAAGGTGAAATATAATAGTCAGTTAAATGAGAATGACAAATTAGCTAGGATTAATCTAAACACATTATTAGCCAAAGATATATTTATAAATAAGTGCCCAGAACCTTTACGTGGAATTCTTTGTGCGTGAAACCCAGATACACTTGAAAAAGCACACCAGATTCTGGTTCAAACAAACTATATTAATTTTTCGATTGAAAACCACGTGCCAATTCAAAACAAGTATCATTTTCCCTCTAAAAATTTCCAACCCCAAGTTAATCCCAGAAATAGTGCCAATGTTACATCCAATTCCAATAACTTTGCATTTCCTAATCGTCCTAATATGCCAATAAAAGACGAAGTATCTATGAACACTGTGCGTTCAGCTGAATCTAGTCTGCATACGCAGGATTTTTATGTAGAAGCCTCGGATCAAAACTTCCAATCGTTGAACTCACAATTGGAGGAAAGAGACTTCAATGTCTTATAGATTCTGGCTGCTCAATTTCTCTATTAGATGAAAAATTAGTACCCGAGCATCAAAAAGTCTCCTCTGTGTATCCCACCATAATTTCATCTATTAATCAGAATTCGCGAAGTACACATTATCTTCGAACACGATTTCCGGAGGAATTTGGTTCCCTTGAATTCATTCAGTGGCACTTAATACCTTTTTCGCATAAAAATTTTCATGCTATTATAGGAAATAACATTCTATCTAGTACAGGGACTATTATTAATTACAAAAACAAAACTATTATAACCCCTAAACACACGCTCTACTTTGGTAAACAAGTGGAACAAACTTGTTTTTCGGAGGCGCTCAAACACTTTCCAGAAAGTGAAAATCGGCCTTGTACGGAGCATTACTCAAAAGAAGAATTTGAGCTAATAGATCGAATAACCAAAGAGTTTTCAGACTTACAATACGATGAAAAACAGCGACTAACCTTTACGCATAGCATCAAGCATGCTCTGCCTCTTACATCGGATAAACCGATATATCAACGGAATTATAGAATTCCCCAATCAGTTAATGATTTTGTAAACAAACAAATTATGGAAGATTTACATCAGGGAATTATACAGCCTTCTCAGTCTCCTTATAATAATCCCATATGGGTAGTACCTAAAAAGGGTGGAAAACACAGACTGGTTATAGATTTCAGAAAGTTAAACCAATTGACTGTTGAAAATAAATATCCAATCCCAAACATTGACGATTTATTGGGTAAACTGGGAAATTGTCAATACTTTACTAGCATCGATTTGGCTAAAGGTTTTCATCAAATCGAGCTAGAACCTCAGGATCGGTATAAAACTGCATTTTCAACAGGAATGGGGCATTTTGAATTTCTCAGAATGCCATTTGGGCTGAAAAATGCACCCGGCACATTTCAAAAATTAATGAATCATATTTTACAAAAATACATTAACAGAAATTGCATTGTTTACATGGACGATATTCTGGTTTTCAGCACATCGTTGCAAGAACACGAAATAGCTCTTAGGAACATTTTTACAGAATTAAGAAACGCTAATCTTAAAATTCAACTATCGAAGACACATTTTCTTTCAAAACATACCGAATTTTTAGGTCATATCATAACCGCTGATGGTATAAAACCTAACCCGGAAAAAATAATTGCCATCCAGAAATTTCCTATACCCACCACGACCAAGCAAATAAAGAGTTTTCTTGGTTTGACAGGATTTTACCGCAAGTTCATTAAGGATTATGCGAAAATCGCCAAGCCTCTTACTACTAGGCTACAAAAAAACTCCAAGATCAATGTTACTGATTCTGATTATACGCAATCTTTCAATCAATTAAGGAACTATGTAATTAATGATCCGATTTTAGCCCACCCGGACTTTTCAAAGCCCTTTACTTTAACCACGGATGACTCTCAATTTGCCATCGGAGCAGTATTATCCCAAAATAAAAAGCCTGTAGCTTTTGCATCTCGTACACTTAACAAAACTGAAACAAATTATTCTACAATAGAGAAAGAGCTCCTTGCCATCATATGGTCAACTAAATATTTTAGGCCTTACTTGTATGGTCGCAGTTTCACACTCGTTACAGATCATAAACCTTTGCAGTACCTAGACAATATAAAAGAAGATAACACAAAATTGCAAAGGTGGAGGCTTAAACTGAGTGAATATAACTTCACAATTTCTCACATAAAGGGGAAGGAAAATAGTGTTGCAGACGCTCTTTCTAGAATACAATTGGCTAATGCTATTGAGAACGAATCTCTTGTGGCAACTCAACATACTGCTAATGAGGACAATCACGATTATATATATATTTCCGAAAGGCCAATAAACTTCTTCAAAACCCAAATATTCTTAAAACAGGGAAAGACAAATCAAGTCAAATTAATAAGGTACCAAGGAAAACGAATATTACATCTTACTTTCCAAGAGTTTTTGCCCAAAACTATGAGTTACATATTAAATAATCACGTTGCAAAAACTGGCACTACAGCAATTAATTTCCCTACAAAACAATCCCTCCTTACAATGCAGGAAGAATATTCAAAGCTCCGTATATCTCACAGCAATTTTTCTATCGTAAACGCAACAAAGCGCCTGCATAATTGCAATGAATTAGAAATTAAAGAAATAATAGCAAATCAACATATTGCTTCAAATCATCAAGGTATTGAGAAAATATATCTGGATTTAAAAGACAAATATTATTTTCCAAATCTTAAAATACTCATATCAAACTATATAAACGCATGCAAAACATGCAAGCAAACTAAATATGAAAGAAACTTCGCTAAGCTTCCATTTAAAAGTCCACCCTACCCTGACAACATAAGAGTTACATATCATATGGATATATGGTTTAGAGATAAAAACTCACCTTACATTTCAATTATCGATAAATTTTCAAAATTTTTGGTGCTAGAACCAATAAAAAATAGGCAATGGGATACTGTTAACCAATCTCTCCAGAATGTATTTAATAAAATCGGTAAGCCAAATAAAATTATAACAGACAATGAAGGCGCCTTTAACACTCAAAAAACTAAAGACTGGTTGACTAATAACCGTATTAAATACTATTTTGTATCACCCCAACATAAGACAGGAAACTCAGATATAGAAATTGCTCACAGAAGTTTGAACGAGAACCTTAGGACCTATCTTGTGCGTCAAAAACAGGAAGATCGAAATCTAACCGAACTTAACCCTATTCATGAGTGTGTACAGTATTACAATAATACGATCCATTCTGCCCACAAAGAGAAACCTGCTGCTGTATTCTTTCAGCAAACCGATACTCCATTTTCAGCTATTCTTGAGCGCATAACAAGAAACCAACAGCGAAATAACGACTACCATAATAAGAAAAGACGAGTAGTTAATTTAGATACAGAATTTATAAAAAACCCAAATCCCACTAAACTCCAACCGAGATATGTACCAGCTAATAAAAATCATAAGATACACCCCCAAAGATACCGCAAGTCTAAAAAGATTTCTCCTGTATAGTTTCTTCCAATTAGCAATTATAAGTAAATTCTTACTATTTGAAATCTGAGGACAGATTTCTCACTTAGAAAGGGAGGAGTTACGTAATGCCTACCATACGTATCCTTTTTTCTCACTAGTTTTATGACGTTGTCGGCATTCCGCATTCCGCGTTCCAATTTTATTACCTTGTGGCAGTGTCGGCATTTCACAGGATCTATGTAAATATAGATTAAGAATTTAGAAATGTATATTACGTTAAGGCAAGACGCTACCAATGTAAAAATTAGTTAAGAAAGGTGGCTACCACATGTTTAGAAATAAGATAGTATATAAATAAGATAAAATAGGTTTTAAGCACTAGTTCGTGAAAAATCTTCGAACCAAATGGTTCATTGAAAATAAAAATAATTGTGTTTAAAAAACGTGTTTTAATAAAGATATAGACAGTGAAGTCTATACATTTGTAACTCGCTGGCTGGGATTGTGCTACGCGAGATTTCTTGCTGTATGTCTTAATCGGCATTTGCCAAAACTGTGGCGAATCAATATCGATACTCCTTTGTGATTGCTGCCTGTTGGTTGTTGTGTCTGAATTTTGGGTGATGTACGTCGGTTTCAGTCTTTCTGCTGAGACTGTCGTTGGGTCTCCGTTCAGCATAATAACAAAGGTTCGCTCGCTTGGTCTGTTGATAACTTGATGAGGTCCAGTATACGGTGGGTCGAAAGGTTTTCGTACGGCGTCCTTTCTCAAGGATACAATACTTGTTGTGTGTGGTGGGATGTAGGCGTAGCTCGCATGTTGCGCATGTGTTGGCGTAGCTTTCTTACAAATGCAACCGGTTCAATGGGATTTGGTTCAGTGATGAAGAACTCGCCCGGAATGTGCAAGGTTGTTCTGTAGAGAAGCCGGAGATACACCGATGTCTGGTTTAAGTGCTGTCCTTAATCCTAGCAGGACAATAGGTAGAAGCTCCGCCCATGGAACTTCAGGATGGCACATTAGGGTAGCTTTGAAAGTGCGGTGCCAGCTTTCGATCAAACCATTAGCTGGGTGGTACGCCGTTGTGCGCATTCTATTCGCTCCAATGAGGTTGGTCGAAATAGTGACGATTCAAACTGGCCCCCCTGATCGGCGATGATTAAAGAGGTCCCAAAATGAGCAACCCAGTTTAAGCAGCAAATCTCAAAATCAACTTAGAAAAATCGAAATTTTTAAAAACCAAATTAGACTTTCTGGGATATGTCGTTTCCCAGAACGGAATATTACCCAATCCGAATAAAATCTCTGCGATTCAAAAAATTTAGCCCCTGACAAATCCTAGAGATCTTTCATGGTCTAGCCTCATACTATAGGAAGTTTATTTTATTTATTTATTTATTTAAACAAGACTACAATATACAAATGAATCCAAAAAACTATTGTAATAAGTAAAATAAACTTAATTAAAGCAAAAAAAGAGATAAGAGAAAATTATTCAAGGATTGCGTATTTAGCAACTTTTAAAAGAAAATTCCGCTTAAAGGGATTAAAAGAAAGGGGCAGAGGACCAAGCTGCAAAACATCAAAATCGCGCATTAATCGCACAACAGGCGAATAAAAATAAACACAAAGATCAGCACCAGGAGGATCATAGACTTCGCTAAAATTGCAAAACCCTTAACCAATATAACAAGGAGTGTAAATGCTCAAATTAAGGCTAACCAATCTAAAAAAAATTCAATTCGGACCCTTAGAATTTAAAGCCTTTGAAGAATTGAAACAACTTCTTACTTCTTCGGAAGTTCTCACTTTTCCTGACTTTGAGAAACCATTCCGTTTAATCAACGATCCGTCAAATCATGCCATAGCAGCAGTGTTATCGGAACGTGAAGTGGGAAACGTTAAGCCCATCATCTACATTTCAAGATCAATAAATAAAACTGAGGAAAACTATGACACGAACGAAAAGGAATTGCTGGCTATCGTTTGGGCTCTCGACAAACTTAGGACTTACCTCTATGAAGCAAAAATAGGGAAAAAATTTAACTGATCACCAACCGCTCACATTCACCTTAAGTAATAGCAATCATAATGCAACGCTTAAGCGGTAGAAAGCGAGAATCGAAGAATTTAATTATGAGTTGGTATATGGACCCGGAAAAACAAATCTTGTGGCTGATGCACTCTCTAGACTGCCTTTGGAAGCAAACATTCGAAGTTCCAGTTCGGCAACAGCACATAGTGCGGATGAGGATAGTAGTAATCTTATTCCCCATACTGAGGCTACCATTTATGTTTTCAAGAACCAAATTATTGTATCTGTAGGTAAGAAAATGTGTGCCTACAAGCAACCCCATCCAACGTACAATAGGCATTATACCTGGTTGAAGGATATCAATAGAGGCACCAGTTAACAGGATAGTCGAAAGCGAACATGATAGTCGAGTAATGGTAATAACCATAAACGCAAGGACATGGCTATTGCCGATACATGAAAATAACCCGGGTGCTTGGTGCCTACACCTGGCGTATGTCGATTTAGTATAGAGTGCAAGAATAGTTTTTAAGAAATGTGTTAACCAGCTTTCCTTCTACTCCTAGACGTAAGTATCTAGGACCATAGATACTACATTAAATAAAAAAAACGTAAAGAATAAGAAGAAGTCTTTTCTTTAACAACTCAACGGAAACGCGAAATCAATACCTTTGCGATAAGATATACGTTTTTGGTTTAAAAGAACACACGCAAATCTAATGTCCTTGCAATAAAGTATGTGTTATCGAAAGAGCTAGACTCAGTGGCACTCGTCACAGTACAATTTTTAGTAAAGTGTGAGGCTTACAAAAAAATTACATGACTTTATAGCTGTGACGAAAAACTTATAAACTCTAAGTGTTAAGTAGCAGTCTGTAAAAAATAATTTTGTTTGCAAAAACGGCAATTTCCACGCATTTTTATAAATTCGTTGTAAAATCAAGAAGACGAAAAAATATAAGTGATTTCCGATATTTACGACAATGTCTCTCACTGCAGAAGCAATCACTGAGCTAGTGACTAGAGTCACGTCTCAAATAGTAGTGCAGCTCAAACAAGAAATAAATGAACTCTTTGTTAATATGACATCTCAAAGTAATGCTGCAGTAGCACAAACAAAACAAGAACTGCAAGCTCATATTATGGAGCTGGGGAATCGGATAAAAACGTTTGTTCCTTCTTCTGTAATAAAAATATTGAGGATATTCAAATCGATGAGAGCATTAAATGTGGCATCAGTCTTGATGTCGTGAAATCTGTTCCAGAATTTTCTGAAACTGCAGTCAAATATCCTTCTTGGAGACAAGCTTCGCAAGCTGCAAAGAAACCCTTTGAGCGTTATATCGGATCCAATCGATACTACCAAGCGGTTGCCATAATTCGCAATAAAATTACAGACGCAGTAGACACCGTTCCTGCTTCTTTTAGTACTCCTATGAATTTCGAAGCAATCATAGCTCGGCTTGATCATACATATTCGGACAGAAGACCTCTTCACCTGTTAGAACAAGAATTGTCTACATTTCGACAGGGAAAAACTTCTATAATAGAGTACTATGGCACTATAGAAAAACAAGCCGTGAGGTGCGACCCATGAGGTCCACACGGTCAACTTCCCAGTAATATCTACATATAAAGATATTAAAAATATTAAACACACTAATAACTATGGTAATGATACTACTTCAAATAATAAAAATGTACTTCTCGTAAAAGTTATTGGATTGACTTAATATTAATCATAACATCTACGCAAGCGTCAATTGATTACGTGAGGATTTTGGTGCATTGGTTTGATTGATTATTCACGCAGATCAATCGGAGGGGGGACAGGTTACAAAGCAGTTTCTTCATTAAAGTTAAAACATGTGCTAAGAAGACTATTGAACATCTGCTCAAATTTTGCAAATATAAATAAACTTTGATTGTCTTTACAACAATGTCTTTCGAATAAGAGATTTAAGGTATTATGATTCGAATGAACCCTTGTTACATGGTGACTTTGAATGATTTTATATTTTTAATATAATTTTTTTTGTAATCATGAGAAAAGTTTTTGCTGGGTTCTCTACAAAAATTGATAAAAGTTTACAAATTCTATAAACATTTATTATTACGATGTGAAAATCAGGTTAAAAATGATTTTTTTTGTGAAAAAAACACTACTTTCCCAAAAAAAAACTTAATGAATCAAAAAAACGCTTTAACGATTTTTTTAAAATATAAGAACATCATAAAAATGATAATACGCGTTGATTGACACCTTAATGATCGGAAGATTATATTTGGTTCTCGAGATATAATGAATGACGTAAATGACCTTGAACGTTTAATGATTTTTTTATTTTTTATTTAATTTTTTTCGTGATCATGAAAAAAACTTTTGCTGGTTTTTTCACAAAAACCGTTTGGAGTATATAAATTATATAAACATTGATTACTTAGGTTTGAAAATCAGGTTAAAAATTTTGTGTTTTTGAAAAAAAACCTAATTTTTTGCACTTTTTTTAAAAAAATTAAAAAACGGCTCCAAGAATTTTTTTAAAAATTTGATAGAATCACATAAATGTTAATACGCGTCGATTGATTCCTTGGTCAAAAAATTCGTACGTTTGGTTCGTGAGATATAGCGCATAACATGGTTGACCTTCAAGGGGTGAAAACAGCAAACCCCCCCGACCGAAGTTTCCCAAAAACTAATCAGCTCTTAAAATTGCAAAGACGCTTCGATTGAAACTTTAACAAAGTTAATACAACTTTGTTTACGTGAGTTATGCTCGTAGAAAAACTGCCTGCGAACGCACGTACGTACGTACATACACACACACACATACATACTTCTCTCTAAAAACACTTTATATATACTCTATGGACCTCAAAACGTAAAGAAAAGTTGAAAATTTCAATTTCGATTTTCGAGGCGATTACAAGAACTTCCCATATACTAGGAAGTTAAGTACATACATACATACGTACATACACACACATACATCTCCCTTTCTAAAAACACTTTATATATACTCTGTAGACCTCAAAACGTAAAGAAATGTTGAAAATTTCAATTTCGATTACAAGAACTACTCATATACTGGGAAGTTAACAATTGACTTTAATGACGAATAATGCTATTATGGAATTTTCAAATGACAGGAAAGCATGACAAATTGTTAACGGAAAATATAGGAATGATGCTTTGCGGGTATTCGTTTCAGGTTTAAGACCACAAATATGCAATGTATTATTCTCTAGTCGGCCATAAGACCTTCCATCTGCCTTAGCTTTAGCTCAAGAATGGACCTAGTATATTCCAACGAGCAAAAGATGATATATTACGAGAAGATATAGGAATACGATGTCATGTTTACATAGATGACGTAATTATATTTTCGTCTTCTGCAGAAAAATATCTCGAGGACATAGAACTCGTAATATCAAAACTCGTGAATGCCAATATGAGAATCGCTGCAGAAAAATCGAAATTCCTTAAAACAAATGTAGAATATTTAAGATTTAATGTTTCGCAAAATGGTCTAAAAACAGCGGGAGATAAAGTTAGCGCTATCCCAAATTATGAAGAGGCTTTGAATCTGCGTTCGCTGCGATTACTCTTAGGTTTATCAGATTACTATCGGCGGTTTATAAGGGATTATGCGAAAATAGCTAAATTACTTACCCAATTATTACAAGGCGAAAATGGTCACATAAGCGCAAACCAGTCTAACAATAAAAAAAATACTTTATCACCAGAAGCAAAAAAAGCGTTTGATAAGCTTAAGCAGATACTTGTTTTAAAAGACGTTACACTTCTATTCCCAGATTTTTCAAAGGCGTTTGAGCTTACAACAGATGCATCTTCGACAGTATTAGGTGCAGTTCTTTCGCAAGGAGGCAAACTGATAATGTTTATTTCATGAACCTTGTCGAAAACGGAAATTAATTACGCTGCTAATTAGTGTGAAATACTTGCTTTTGTTTGGGCACTCCAGACCTTAAGAAACTATCTATATGGAGTGAGCAATCTTCATATTTTTACTGATCATCAACCTCTAACGTTTTCTATTTTTGATCGTAATCCAAACACTAAATTAAAGCGTTGGAAAAGTTTCATTGAAGAATTCGCACCAATTTTCCATTATAAACCTGATGCTCAAAATAAGGTAGCTGATGCTCTTTTCAGACAGTATATTAGCATATACAGTCAACTCCGGTTATAACGGCCCGGGTTATAACGAACCATGGTTTATAGCGAACCAATTCTTAAGTCCCGGCGCGTGACCATTAGGAAATGTATTAAAAATAAACGTTTATAGCGAACTCGTATATAACGAACTATCGGATGTAACGAACTAATTTTCCATCCGATTTGGCTTAAAACATGCCTATAACGAACTTCGTGACACTAATCTATGAACGATGCTTCGATGTGTACGGTGAGTGTGATGAGTGTGCGTAAAGAACACCTCGATATAATTGGGGACTTCTTCGAATGTGGTTGTATTGTTCGTCTATGTAGTAACGAAATAATATTCTGCAGTGAAGAACGTGAAGAACAATGGGTGATGCTCGGAAACGAAAAGCTTTTTCCTTAGAGGAAAAATGTGAAATTATTCGTGAAATTGAAAGTGGGAAAATGCAGAGTGTCGTATGCCGAGAAAGAGGCTTGTGCAAGTCCACAGTAGGAACAATTTACAAAAATAAGCTGGAATTGCTTAGTGCATTCGAAAAAACTAACGTGAAAGTGAAAAAAAAACGGAAATCCGTGCGCGATGATGTCGATCAAATGTTATTAAAATGGTTCACTCAACAGTGATTAAATAATGTTTGTATCAGTGTTGCAGTTTTAAAAACAAAAGCAGAAGATTTCGCCAGGAAAATACAGCACGAATTTGTTTGCAATGAAGGTTGGATCGAGCGATGGAAGGCACGTCATAATGTATGCAGCGGGAAAATTGTGGGCGAAGCAGCAGCTGTAGAAACATCTATTGTTGACAATTGGATTACTACTGTTTGGCCATTAATTTAACAAGAATTCCACGTTGATGACACATTCAATGCCGACGAAACTGGCCTTTTCTATAAACTAACTCCCGACAGAACTTTAAAGTTTAAAGGAGAGCAGTGTAAAGGGGAAAGCAAGCTAAGGATAGAATAACAATTTTAGTATGTGCCAACATGTCGGGATCAGAGAAACGAAAGCTGCTAGTAATAGGCAAAGCACAAAATCCGCGATGTTTTAAAAACGTGAAGAGTTTACCTGTTGATTATCGTGCAAACACCAAGTCATGGATGACATCTGAAATTTTCACCGACTACTTACGGAAATGGGATGTAGAATGTACTAGAAACAAACGGCGAATTGTCTTGTTAGTGGATAATTGCCCAGCGCACCCAAAAGTTGACCAGTTACGATCCATTAAGCTTGTTTTTATGCCACCAAATACTAGTTCGTTACTTCAACCCATGGACCAGGGTGTTATACATGCCCTAAAAAGTCGCTTCGGCAAGCTCTTTTGTTAAATATTGTTCAAAACATTGATGCTGGGACAACAGCTACTGTTACTATTCTGGACGCGATCAATCTTATTCATAGATTTTGGCAAGGAGTATCCTCTCAAACAATAAAAAACTGTTTTAAGCATGCTGGTTTTTATTTAACTAATGTTGAAGGTGTACCAAATGCTAACGATGAAATATCAATCGAAGAAGGTCAACAGGAATCGAGGACCATAGGTTTCGAAGGATCCAATATCTTCATTTCACATGACTACATTACCGTAGATAATAACCTCATCACATCTGATTTTTTAACCAACGATGACATCGTTTCTTTTGTAAGTGGTTGTGCCAGCACTTATCGTGACAATTCTGAAACTGAGGATGAAGATGACATGCCACATAGAGCACAGGTTATAACTGTTAGTGCAGCAAAGCAAAATTTAAGTGAACTTCGTACCTTTCTTCAATCGCGCGATGCATCTCAAACTATTCTAAATAGTTTGGCTGAATTAGAAGCATATACAGACGATACAGCACTGAACACCCAAATGCAAACTAAAATAACAAACTATTTTCAGAATGTATAAATAATATACGCGCATAACTTAAGAATAAAATTTTTCAATCAATGAATAGTTCGAAAAATATTGTTTATATTACTTATTTTTTGTTTTTGAATATTCATGCATAAATAAAAATTATATGTGTAACTACTCTTATGCGTATTTTTCTGCCTCCGTCTGTAACGAACATCGGCTATAGCGAACCAATCTTCCCGGTCCCTTGAGGTTCGTTATAACCGGCGTTGACTGTATTAGCAAGTCGTGAGTTTTGCAATGGGGGGTTTGACATCGGAAGCCGATTATTTGGCCTAAAAATGCGTTTTTCACGTGAGTTTTCCCCCTTTGGGATGCAACAGCTCCCGCCAGTGTACAGCGATCAAAACAATTAATAACGCAAACGACTTGCAACAAAATTACCTTAAAGTTATGAAGCTGTGGCGCTCGAAAGATGTTCCCCCTTGTTGGATGTCTTTTTAGGCTTGTAACTCTTTTATTGTTGATGCCATGTGAAAGTGATGTATGGACGATTTGCTAAACATTTAATTCTACGCAAGTTTGTCATACACAAGTTTCTTGTGGGGGCCATAGTTCCGGAGATATATGAGTGCCCCACTTTTTA
The DNA here is from genome assembly GCA_963942545.1 of Oxycera nigricornis. Classification (NCBI taxonomy): domain Eukaryota; kingdom Metazoa; phylum Arthropoda; class Insecta; order Diptera; family Stratiomyidae; genus Oxycera; species Oxycera nigricornis. The sequence continues at coordinate 73,318,178 of OZ012661.1, forward strand.
TTTGTTTTAAAGATGAAGCCCAGAAGATTGGAGCTGCGACCCCAGAAACTTGGATTTAAGCTCACAGTAAGGCATACCACACATTGCACTAAAAATTTGCCTGCCTTCCAAAATGTTCCGCGAGTTTCGCAATGGGGGTTTGCCATCAAAAGCCGATTATTTGGCCTAAAAACGGGTTTTCCGCGCGACTTTCTCCCCTTTGGGATAAAATAACGCGTGCTTATGTGCAGTGATTGCAACAATCAATACCGCAAACGATTTGTGACAAAATTATCTTGGAATAGTATTTGAATGTGTTTCGTGTTAAACGTGAAATTAAAAAAGTTGTGGCGCCCGAAAGATGTTCTCCCCTTTTTGTGTGTGTTTTTTGGCTTGTACCTTTTTTATTATTGACCCAACGTAAAAGTGATGTATGAATGACTTGCTAAGCATTTTATTCTACGCAAGTTTGCCATACACAACTTTCTTGTCGGAGCCATGGTTTCGGATATATGAGGGTGTCCCAACTTCTTTTGTTTTGAAGATGGAGCCCAAAGGACAGGAGCTGCGATCCCAGAAACTTGAACTTAAGCTATCTGTACCATTGCCCACGCATTGCATTAAAAAAAATTCTGCCTACCCAAAATGCACGGTTTACGATAAAATTCGGACGCTTTGACTGTACTTAGACAATTTTTCCAAATTTGTTATAGCTCAACATATTGCCTCGCGTTCAATAATAAACATGAAAAGCCCAATTATGAAAATTATAGGATTTTTCAAAAAACACAAAATATTGGTTACGGATAACGAACCAACGTTTTGTTCTCATACAATCCAAACCCTTATTCAAAACCATTTTGGAATGATTCATCCTGCCTACCTGCCATGCAAAGCGTAAGTAATGGCCAAATTAAAAGATTGCATTCCACCCTGAGCGAAATTTCAAGGGTAGTAAAGTCCAAAAAGGGATAGACGACTCAGAAGAAATTTTAAAATCTGCAGTCATAAAATATAATAATACAATACACTCAGTTACAAAACGGCGACCCATAAACATTATATGACATCACTGCTGTAGTATTTTTTTAAATCGTAAAATTCATTAATCTTTCTACTAAGTTGTCTATTTGGTTAATTTGATCGTCTTGTTTTTATTAGTTCTAAAATATGTCATAATTATTATAAGAACAAGTCTTTTCTTTAGCATAACTCACCCTTATTAGAATATTGAAAGAAAATATAAACCCTAATGTTGTTAATGGCATTAAAATACCAGAAGAATTTTTCCAGTTACATACTTCCGAAAGTATTTGAAGAATGTTTTTCGAAATTTAAAATCCGCATTACACAAAGAGTTGTGCAAGACGTCACGAACGAAGACAAAAAAATTCGGATTATTCAGCAGGAGCATCGAAGAGCTCATAGAAACTTTAGAGAAAATAAGGATCAGATATTAGAAAAGTATTATTTTCCGAGAATGAATAGGTTAATTAAAAAATATGTTACCGCATGCGACACCTGTAATAGGAATAAATATGACCGCCATCCAATAAAACCGGAATTGCAGGAAACACCTGTCCCCGAGTACCCAAAGCAGATTTTGCATATTGGCATTTTCGAGATATCGGGTGAAAAATATCTCACATGCATAAATAAATTAGTTTTAAGATAAATTTTAAATTTAGTTGAAAGACAAATGCGTCTTACATTTACGTGATAAGATAATTACAATGCTTCACTATTTCACCGACCCGAAAATATTAGTTTCAGACAACGAGCCAAATTTCATTAGCCCAACGCTTTTGAATTACCTTGAGGCATTAGGAATAGTCGTCTATTTGACGCCACCTCAAAAAAGCCAAGTCAATGGAGCAGCAGAAAGACTTCATTCAACTATCCTTGAGCTGTTACGGTGTATTCAACGGGAATTTTCTGATCTTTTTCTTAATGAGGCAATAAACGTATCGGTAGACAGATACAATAATACATTTTATTCTGGCACTGGAAACAGAAGAAATCTTTTTCGCTAGATCTCAACGCATAAACTACCAAAATTTACTGGATTTAAAAAATAAGGTTGAACAAAGACATCAAATATGAAATTATGCGAAAACAAAAAAATCAAATTATTACTCACAATTTGAAAAGAAAAAAACCCAAGATATAAGCCTGGAAATATAGTCTTTAAAATGAACAAGCAAATTAAGGCAAAAAATAATCCCCTATAGAGGAAAAAAATGGTTGCGAAAAATAACCGAGTTACCATAACTACAGTAGCGGATAGGAAAATTCACAAGTCCCACTTGAAAAATATTCCTTCACCCTTTCGAGCATGCAGGCTTCTGTGGATGTCTATGAATATAATAGTCCACTTATGACTTTGAAACAAAGATACGGCAGCATACTAACGGGAAGTTTTAAGATTATTCACGCCATTAATATAAGTAAGTATGACGAAGTAGTTAAAAATATGAAAATGGTAGTGCAGAACCGAGTTAATAAAGCAAGCATTTTAGTACCCGAACTAGTACTAGAGAAGTTATTAAATCAATTAAGAGAAAGGAAGGTAAATGGAATCAAACGATCAATAAACTGGCCAGGGTCTGCCTGGAAATGGCTGGCAGGAAGCCCAGATGCCACCGATTGGGATAGCATCGTCAAGAGTCAAAATAATCTTGTAGAGAACATCAATAACCAATATGAAATTAATAAATATAGTAGCAAAGTTTCTGAAGAATTACTCGACAACTACAACAGAGTTGTTGCTGATTTTACAACTTTAAGTAATGATAAGTATGAGCAAGCACTGTTCAATAAAATGACAATTTTAAAGGAACAAATCCAAGAAATTGTACTTGCCAGCCAACTTGCTAAAAAAGGGGTAGTTAATTCCAATATTTTAAGTAGTATAGAAATAAATGAGGTTCTTGCCCGAATTGAAACACTTCCGTACGGTAATGATATTCAGGCTATCGAGTACGCAGAACCTATGGTACTTGTAAAAGATTCATTGCTTCTTTATGTAGTGTATCTACCGAAGACGGGAAACACTGATTATAATCATCTTCTAATTTGCCCTACTATAAGAAACAATTGGATGATATACGTTAATTACTCCAGTTTGCTAATAACTCGCAAAGAAAAGTTCGGTATTAATGGAAATTGCCCCCTGGTTCAGGGTATTGCTATGTGTAACAGAAACCAGTTGCAAAAATTGCAACCATTTGAATGTCTTTTTAAATTACTGGAAGGAACTGATGCGACATGTGACTACCAGTTCCGTAGTAAACCAGTAGTTGAACTCATTAATGAAAACACTTTCTATTTAACGAATTTCCTAGGTAATCTTAAATACAATAATGCGACCAGAAATGGCACGTCGTAATTAATTTTCAGAATGATACATTCCAAATCAATGATATGGAATACACTAGCAGGGAGATAATAGGTTTTCACCTACTACAACCAATTTTGAACAGTAACTTGACTGAAAAAGATGTACGAGTAGATCTTGAATACTTGCATAAACTCAATATTAAAATACTTGAGAATTTGGCTTCTAAAAATATCGTATCTATTGCTTCCGACACTACAATTTTAATACTAATTTTATCATAAGTCGTTATCATGTTTCTGTTTTTGCGACATAAAGCCCCTCCATTGAAACTCGAAACAAGTCTTCCTTGCTCTATCCCGGATCCTATTATATATATATATATACTACAATTTTAATTTGGCACTAATTATGCTTACGAATTGAGTCCCGACTGAGCTCCTGACGAGATTGCACGCCAAGTGCTCTGCGATTCGATTAAAATAAATTGGCCACTCCACCATACTTCGGGGGGATGGACCTACACCAGGTGAAGTAAACCTTGCGTCTTCGATTCCCTACTTTCATCATGGTTTCAAGTCAGGCTAACTTAGTCAGCCATCCCTAGCAGGGATGACTGGACAATAGAAAAAAGTGGGATGCAGAAATCGGTCGACATCTATACTGGTGGTTCTAAAATGCGTGGAAAAGTTGGCTGTGGCGTTTTCTCGGAACAGCTAGGCCTGAAACTATCATTCCAGCTTCCAGACCATGGCAGTGTTTTTCAGGGAGAGGTCATTGCATTAAACAATGTAGTAGACTGGCTGAGAAACCAGAAAATTTTCATAAGAAACCTGAATATTTTCTCTGACAGTCAAACTGCTATCCAAGCATTACCCAACGTGTACACCTCATCCATGATTGTAATGGAATGTCGAACAAAACTCAACGTGATGTCGCTTCACTGGGAAGTGATCCTACATTGGGTACCGGGACATAGGGATATACTGGGAAATTGCGAAGCAGATGCTTTAGTAAGAGTTGGCACTGAGCTCCAGGGGTACACACAACCCAAGTCAGCCAGCCTCTAGTATGAATAAAGCTGGCGTTTAAGCAGCATTACATGGAAGCTGCAAATAGGGCCTGGTTACTGAAAGAAATCTGCAGGACAACCAGG